>JBBBDQ010001484.1:670000-857500 GCA_037127315.1 Ascarosepion bandense
CTTGTGAACAGACATAACTCTGATTTCTGTTGGTTGAAGGGTTTTCTGATATCATCTATTAAAAAGAAAAAAACAGAAAGGAAAGCATTTTTGGTCAGTTCCTATTTACAGATGGAAGGTGATCACTTAAGTTCTTCAGTTTAGTTATCTCCCCTTGACATTTGGTTTGTAAAAGGGAAATAAAGAGAAAGAATAAATGCGAGTGAGAAGTTAAAGAGAACGAACAAATGAAAGAAAGAGTGAATAAAATCTGGTGAAGGTAAGGTTTGCAGTGGGGTAGTTAAGAAAACAAAATAAGAAAATTCTAGGTAACAAGAGAGTTGAATATGAAAATAGGTGAGAATAAAGAAAATAAAAAAAAAAAGACAGAAGAAAATCCTAGCAGATTCAAAATAAAAATAATAAATAAATGAAGCGGCAAATTTTGGATAGGAGATGTTTTTAGTTCCTGAAGGAATTTCAGACATTTTTCCTTCCTCTTTTATACTGCATACTTTACGTAGCTTTATTTATGACAGAAGCTGAGAAAAGCCAAAAAGGTTTTCTTTCTTCGCTATTTCTTTTGACAGTTGGATCCTTTATTATGCAACCATATTGAATGTGTCATGCAGTACATTAGAGAGAATTTAGAGTTTTTATTGGAGAAATATGTAGAGATGGAAACTCTCAATTTATTTTTTGTCAGAATTAAAAGACCTAGCTTCCTTAATGCTTCCAGCAGTAGAAAAATAGAACCCAAGGAAACTGTCTGTGAAGAATAGAACCAAATTTGGATTGAGTAGAGACATTACATCTCAAAACATCAGAAAGCGTATCAAAAAGGTTTTCCTGGGCATGATGGTAACTGCATCCAGCAGCAAGGCCTCTGATTGGAAGGTTGTGAGGAGCATGGAACCACCTCTTAATTGCTGTTGTTCTCAGTTCTACTCTGGCTTGGAGTGATAGCACCTGTTAGGGTCCCAGTGTTGGGCAAATAGTTAACCCCCAAACTAAGGTCAAAACACTATAAAAGTTTCACTTTTATAGAAATATATACATAAGAATAGACATTTATAGACAAATATACATTTTTGAAGGAAGAATATTGCCAACAATACATTTTTGAAGAAAAAATTATTACCATGACACATTTTTGAAGGAAAAAATTATTCTCAGTGAAACATTTTTGAATACAAAACTAGAAGACATTTTTAGTTTTCTAAAATAAAAACGAATAAAAACAAACAATTTTCATTAAAATCTGATTAAATCAACACCCTCACTATAACCACATATTAAAAAAAAATTTAAAACCCTACCTTTTTGACATTAAATAACCCACAGAGGTTGATATGCTGTTAAACAAAACTCAAAACAGTTTCATTAAGTTTGTTACACACACATACACACATACACATACACACACACATTCTTTGGATATATATACTTAGATAAATAAATCATTCTTTTTTACACCATATTTTTCAACATAATCTTTCTTTTACTGAGCACTTTCTTCAGTGATAAATAATAATCATATACCTTATCATGCTTGCTTACAATCAGAAATGTCCAACAAAACAATAACAGAGAACAGCATTTCTCAATCAGGGTTCCCTGGAACCCTAAGTGTTTTGCAATAACAAGTGAGATAAGCTAATGCACTTTTGGTTTTTTATTTAATTTCATATGTGTAATATTACTAAACATGTACAATATATTCTTGGTTATTATAATACATACATCATCCCATCTAACCAATTACATTATTAAAAAATATAACAATCATTGGGAATATATTTAGTGACATCTGTATGGCACCAGTACTTCGGTACTTTCAACTTTCACTTAGGTACTTCTCCTTATTTGCTGAAAAAACAGTATAGCAAGATATTAAAAGGCCCCAAACTTTATAAAAACAAATATTTATTGTCAAAATGTTTTTGTTGTAAAGATGAAAGATCAAAGTATTTTTTAATTATTTTAATAAATTTTTTTAAGGCTTTCTAACATAGTTGAAATTTTTGTTAAAGATCCTGTTTTGCCAGTAAAGGAAAAATAAATAATAAACTGATACTGAAGTTATCTGGTTTGGTTTTGTTTAAATTAATATTATATGTATACAATATTGCTTTCTTATGTTTATTTTTTACATGTGAGTTTATAATTTTTTGTGTGAATGAAAACTCCCTGATGAAGTACTATAAACGAAAAGTATGAATCTTATTTAGAATTATCAAAAAAATTTTCAAAGACATTATTTTTCCCTAAACCAGTTATTCAAAAAGATATACTTTTATATCTACCACGTGAACTACAATGAAAATAAAATTGAGAAAAATTTGGTATATAATTTTGTTTTTCAACAGAGTTCCTTGAGACATGTAATTTATTTTAAGGGTTACACAAGGTTAAAAATGTTGAGGAACGCTAACTTAGAGATCTAAAGCATTAGTTCATGAATTTGGTGATTTAGTAATTTTGATTTCAATTCCTGATGACAAGCAGTGTGTACTTGGACTCAGAAATGGGAAAAGCAATAACTGAGCAATACTAAATATGAATTAGATATCCCTAGACACTGGTAGTGGATCAAGAACAATCTTACCCTTAGATTGAATAAAGGGTTTAGTTTGAAATTCTCTGTAGGTTACTTGAATAAACATACACCTGATGAAAGCAGTAGGGCACAATGGGAGAAACATTGGGATAGCAGAATAATAGTCTGCATATAAATAATAGAACCTGTCAAATTTCACTTTGTAATTATATGTCAAACAGACATATTGTGCCATTCTCATATATATACAGTAGTGGCTATAATATGAGGAATGGAAACGACAAAGACATAAATATGTGTATTACTTAAAAAGTAATGCATGATTAGCAATGAAATTTTTACTGAATAAAGATTAGGGTGTAATGCATAAATATTATATAAAGTTACAAAAGTTTACATAATAGTATTTTTTAAATAAAGATTAAATGGAAAAACGAAATAAGCTACTGGACAAAAGTTAAGGAATGATGTTAATAATACTCTTTTTTCTATAATTAAACAGTACATTTATATATATTCACAGGCCTGAATATTCAAGAAATTTTGTTATGAAAATATCTATCTTCCAGCAAGATTCAAACCTGTGACTCCCATATACCTAAGAGATGCTGTCAATAGATCTAAAATGCCTTAACACTTAAACACAGAAGATTTAATGGTTAAACAATAGCGTTTATATATATATATATATATATATATTCTGCATTTAGGCAGCAGTCTCTCTTTTATGCAGGTTTCATTAAAAATGACAGACACTGTGTGATGGTTAAGTTTTTTTATGCAATTTTTCATGTGATTTTATGATTTTTTCTTCTGAGGACATAAAGTATACAAAAATTGTCCAAATGTTTTGTTTATCTGAGCGCTTTTGGCTATACATTTAGCCATTTTCATACCTGATGTTACTGAGTGCTGGATTTTTCATCTTTATGAATAAAGTCTTCATTATTTATAAAAACAAAAAACCGAAAACTCAGTAACATCAACAATGAACAAGCTAACGACATGCTTACTATGTTTAGTACATAACACATACTACTACTCTACATTATACATAACACCACATACATCCTGTAAAATAACATTCATCCTCAAAAATGGCTACAAGTATAGCCAAAAGCACTCAGATAAAAAAAAACATTTTGACAATTATTATATAATTTATACCCCCGAAAAAATCATAAGATCACATCAAAAAATTACATATTTCAGAATAAAATCCTTTTATGCATGTTTCATTGAATGTGAAGTTAAAGGAAAATTTTAGAAGTTTTTTTTATTCAGTCTTCTACAAGTCTTTACATTAAAGTCTATATTTTAAACACACTTTGTCCTAAAAGAAAAATTAAAAGAACAACTGAAAAGTAAAAAAAAACATTTCCTTCTCCATCATATTTATTGTAAATGGATGTGCTGGTAGAACTTTCACACAAATACCTTTTGGTAAAGGCATGCCTCCACCTCTTCCTGTTTCTAGCTCTGGGTTAAATAAAAAAAAAGGCTTGGCACTTTTGACTTGGTTGATAAGAATCTAACTCTGTTCACCCAAAACAGATCCCCCAAAACCTTGTGGACTTGATATTATCCATGCAATTGTCCCAAGGAAATGTGCTCCTGAACTGGCTCTTGTTCTCTCCAAAATCTACAATAAATTCTTTCTTGCTTTTCACCTTGTTGGAAGTTCTATTCTGTAGTTCCTGTTTTTAAGAACCCGGTAAATCTTCTCAGCTCTATTTGTCTTTTACCTCATTTAGGCTAGTATTAAGGCTTTAATCATCAACTCTGAATTGGTTAAATATCTCACTTTACACAACCTTCTTTCAGATAATATCATGATAACAATATCATCAAAGATGAAGGAAAAACTTGAAGCAACTGAAATGTGGTTCTACAGAAGAATGTTGTGAATATCATGGATCAAGCATGTAAGTAATGATGAGGTTTTGAAAATGATAGAAACAAAAAGGAAATTAATACTGAGCATCAGGAAGAGACAGCTGAAGTTCGTAGGACATGCAATGAGGAAGGAGGGCTTGGAGAAATTGATACTAACAGGCCAGATAGAGGGAAAAAGAGACAAGGGAAAGCAACAGATAACATATTTGAAGGACCTAATCAGGTGAATGATGGAATGAGGGTTGCATGGTGTAACAGGAGAAGGTGTGCTAAGAGCCACCAGGGATAGGGAGATGTGGAAAGTCATGATTGCCTACGTCCTGAAAAGACAGAGCACAAAGAAGAAGGAAGTCAATCACTAATGTGTGATTAGTGAATTTGACTATTACACTTTTGATAATGTTTTGTGCTATGTCTTGAAGGTGTTTCTAATGCAAGATATCCCTAAGTGTTATTATCTATATTGACTCTTTTTCAGTGTGTTAAGTGTGTATGATTCACTTCACTCTCATTACTGTAGGGCATTGTTGTAAATCCCTTAACATTCCAAAGAGCCCAGGAGATTCCTATGCATGAACTGTTTTTTAATGGATAGAACATTGTACAGTACTAATTTCACTTTTCAATACAACTAGACAAAGCACTATTGTTACAAAAAGTTTGGGATGGCCAGAAGCTAAGTGAAATTCAGGTTTTATATATAATGTTTCTCTCTTCAAGAAGGACATTTCAGAAAGAACCAAGGATCTTTCACTCCAAAATGTGTGCTAAAAAAGATTATGTGTCCCTTATGTCATCTGATCTGTGTGTCTGAACACCATCCCAGGTATTTTTACATCCTCATGCAGTATAAATATATACATATATATTGGAATAAGAAATTAATCAACCCCTTGATGGGTCTTGTTTGTCATCATGTAGGTGAAATGCCACTCTCCTTACCAGTGGAAAAGATGGTGGGAGATTCAGTTTAGGTTTAAACACTGACCTTCTGTCCATATATATATATATATATATATAGGTAGGTTGATAAGAATAGCTTGGGAGAGATATGAAATATCTGTGATAGATATATATCAATAACCTGAGATAGAGAAATAGACATGAACCGTCTGAGATAGATAGAACACAAACAGATATATATTAAAAATGAGATAGATAGATAGATAGATAGATAGATAGATAGATAGAAAATCTGCAGAGAACAGTACAGATAATGTTTTCAGAACACCTAATAAATAATCCCATTTGCGCCTTGTCTTTTACCATAGGTATTTTATTAGTTGTCAGCAGATCAAATTCAGATTATTATTTTAAAATGTTTGAGATATTGCCAAAGCAGCCATCCATCTCTCTGTGGGCAGAAGTAATGGTTGCAGGGTCATAATGCAATCTGAATTATGGTACTGGTTCTCTGGTAGTATTTATTTTTTTCTTTTAAGTTGTTCTGCACATATTTCCGTGGTCTGTTTTAAACTGGGCACTAAAGAGTGAGGAGTGTCAACTGGTTAGCATTTTTTTTTTATTAGTTGTTTATTTTTTGTTATATGTTTTCTTATATTTTCTCTTCCTCTCATTTTTAACATATATTATGTGAATATATACATTTAAAATGTTACACACACATACACACACATATATACACTCTGGAGGAATGGTAGACTTTAAAAAAACAGTAGCTACTCATGCATCTATGCATCATTCATTCAGTCATGAATTTGGACACTCTTGGCTAGTGGCGTGTGTTTACATTGTATATAACACGCTACAGTTTGCCTCCCTCTACTGACTGCTCACAGCTAAGCAATAGAATCGCTGACTGATGTCAATTTGTTTGGGTTTCGATCATAGCTAGAAACAAGCGGATGTCTAACTGTACTGATGAGTTGTGGTACAGCAAAACAGATCTGTCTGCAGATGACTATATATATATATATATATATGTATAATACTTTAAAGCTACATAAAATGAACATATCCAGGATTCTATGATGAGAACAAAGGGAATATTTTAGTAAAGTTTGTTTAGGTTTTTCCTAGTTTTCCTTTTTTATTCAATTTAACAACTTGAGAATATAATATTATATATTGAATGTTTATTTTATCATTTACTAATCAAGGTACATATGTGCGTGTGAGTGGATCTGTGTGTATGTATGTGTGTGTGTGTATATATATATATATATATATATATATATTGTAATTTTGTTATTACAATGGTTTATAAAAGCATTATATTATGACATAAAAATTTTCATGTTTCAGAACAATACTGTTTTTTTCAGGTCATATTTTAAAATACATATTGAAAATTATTTATTTTGAAAATATCCAGTAAATTCATCATAATTCTCACTTTTGATTGAGCAATATTGACACACTTACAATCATATTGTTTAACTTCCTCCAACCACCACTACTTAATTTTTTAAATTAATCATGAATTCATCTTTTTTTTTTTTAAAGAATTTTTCACCTTTTATTTCAAAATATCACCTGAAGAAGAACAGTAATGTTCTGAAACATGAAAATTTTTGTGTAGTTATATAATGCATTTATAAAACATAATAGCAAAATCACAGTATTATGCTCTACTTTGTATTTAGCACTCTTTATAAAAGTAAAAGCATTAACTGTGGGATTTTGTTTTTTCACTTCCTTATAATATATATATATATATATATATATATATATATATATTCATTTAGAAGTTAGTTGATTACACAACTTTGGTTTAAAAATTTTGGTATCTTCAGTCGTATTATATCAACTGATTCTCCAACCATTTTTTAAAATTTATAACAGTGGTTTTCAGAATGAATGACAGGAAGGTAAACAAACTGAAATTTTAAATTTAAAAAAAAAATTTTTAAAATAAGGAGTTTTTCAAGAATCGTAAACACTTTCATTTGAGCTTGTATGATCTGAAAATATATTTTCAGATATTTTGTTTAGTAATCTTCCTTTTTCTGCAAATAATATTATGGCTAACTTTTCTTCTTGGCACAATCTGCAGGCATCATGACCACTGTAAGGTTAGGCATTTTATAATATACTCCATGCAATATCAGGGTGATTGCTTTGTTTTTCTATCAGTTCTCAAATGTGTTTAGCAAATATATATATATATATATATATATATATATATATATATATATATTAGTGTCATCCACAGACAGATCTGTTTCGCTGTATCACAGCTCATCAGTACTGTTACACTCTGATTGCTACACAATTACAAAAAAGTGAAAGAACATGTGGATTAGTAATAACAAAATTACAATATATATATATATATGTGTGTGTGTGTGTGTGTGTGTGTGTGTGTCTGTGTCTGTGATGAGCACCTGATGATTGCTGAAAAATGCTTGAAACTCCGAGTCATGCATAAAATGTAGGATAATGTGTATATTTATTTATATATATATATATATATATATATATATATAATTTATCACTTTAGAACATGTACAAACTACAACCTACTACAAAATTGTGCATTTTGTCTCAACATTGAAAGAACAATGTCTCATCAGGTCGTTAATAATGATGGTAATAAACGTTTATTACCATCATTATTAACTACCTTTTTTTATATTGAGCACTGTTTTAAATTAATGTTTTGAACATTGCAATTATTTTCTTCTCTTCTTTTTCATTTGGCTTTTCATATATATATATATATATATATATATATATATATATATATAGGGATGCATTCTCTGTATTAAAACTCTAGAATACACAGGACAACAGAAAAATTTAAACTTTTCAAAAACAGGTGGAATAGCTTGTCACTTACTTGAGCAGTGTCATTTCAGTCATGCTAACTGCAAACTTTAATGAAAGCATTATGGTAATGTCTTCACTCTTTAGGATTATTTGCTTTGTTGCAAAATCTTCATTCTGAAGACGTAAAAACAATGTCTTCAAGAAACTTCAAAGTCAGCATGACTGAAATGACACAGCTCAGCTAAGTAACAAGATTGTTCTTATTTTCTCTTTTAGGGGAGTGACAGTTATATTCTTATCATCTTATATGTTTTTATTTTTTTATGTTTTATTTTCTTATTCGCCGGGTTTGGTTTTTGTGAATCCCAGTCATGTAGAATCCTTCGTTGAATAAAGATGGAAGCTGAAAATAGCTCACCTGAAATAGGCCTATACTTCCGAATTACCATGAAATAGTGTGTCTGTCTTAATTTTTCTCATATATATATATATATATATATATAGTGATGATCATCCACGTATACTGTCTTAATATGTATAGGAAAGAATATTCATAAAAAGTTTTGAATTTAAAAATGTACTTTTTTGAACAGTATTTGTTTATTTTTATTATATTTAAAATATAAATTATATATAAATATAATATATATAAATATATATAAATATAAATATAATATATATAAATATAAATATTATATATATATAAAATAAAATTTAAATATAATAAAAATAAAAATAAACAAATACTGTTAAAAAAAAGTACATTTTTAAATTCAAAACTTTTTATTAATATTCTTTCCTATATATATATATATATATATATATATATATATATAATCAATTCCATAACCATATGATCAAAAAGTATTATGTCTTCTGGTATAGTAACAACACTAAAGTGCACAGAGAGAAGCCACTTGGTACAGATAGACCTTGAACTTTGTCATGCATGCACACTAAGTTATAATATTCTTGTATATTTCTGTTGTTTATAGCAAAAAGAGAAGCCCAATTGCCAACTACTGGTCGGGGATATTAAAATCAAACAGGTGCAGAAATTTAAATACCTGGGAACTTTTCTAACAGAGGATGGAAAGTGTGACACTGAGATCCAAATGTATATTGTCATTGCGAAGGACACATTCCAAAAGTTGAGTAGAATAGTGAGAGATCAAAATTTCGCTGGAAATAAAAAAAATGAGTACTGGACTGTTATGTGATATCTGACCTCAAATATAGCAGTGAATGCTGTACAATCATATCAAATTTGAAAGAAAAAACTTAAAACAAGAGAAATGTGGTTCTACAGAAGGATGCTAAGGATACAATGAACAGAACATGTGAGCAATGACAAAGTTTTTGAGAGGATAGAAATGATAAGGTAACTAATACTTAACATCAAGAAGAAACAGTTAATGTTTCTTAAACATGTAATGAGGAAGGAGGGTTTGGAGAATCTAATACTTATTGGATGGATTGAGAGAAAAAACAGGAGAAAGCAATGCATAACATACTTGATTGGGCTTGAGCAAGTGGGTGGTAGAGCAGGGTTTGGGAGAGATACAAGAGAAAAAATGTTAAGAGCAGCGCGAGATAGCATATGTGGAGGGCATGATCGCCTATTTCCTGAAGGGGTGTGGCACATAAAAAAAGAAATAGCATTATTTGGAATGAATGCATGTAAAGTATGGTCATCTCACCATACCACAGAGCTTCCACTAATGACCGTGGCTTGTGCAGCAGTTATGGACAAGCCCAACATATATTAAGTTTGACAACCATCGCATTTCCCAGATCTTGTCCCTTGCAACATTATCCTCTTCAAAAATCAAATGAAAAAAATATGATCATAAAACATTGCAGCAATCCAAGAGAATGTGATGAGACAGCTGCTTACTATTTCAAAAAGGAAGTTCTCAAAATGCTTCTGTCAGTGGAAATGGTATTGGATAAAGTGTGTGTCTTTAGAAGAGGAATAATTCAACGTAATAAAATGCTGATCATTACTCATATGTTCTTGTAGGAATGCTGCAGAGCTGTGCTCTTGACCAATTCCTTCCATATATACCGGTTGAAAGCTGGATAGGTAGTGCATATTCTGAAAGTAAACCTTGTGTAGCTTAGGCTTTTCCTGGTCAATGTAGTGATATCAGTGCCAGCTGATATCTTGTTACATGGAAAGCAATTTCTTTTTCTTCATGTGCCATGTTCCTTAAGAACATAGGCGATCATGGACTTCCATTTGGTTCTGTCTCTTGTCACTCTCAATTTTTTTTCTCTTGGCATCTTCCAAAACCCCGTTTTGCCATCCATTTGCTCAGGACTATCAAGTATGTTTCACACTACTTTTCCCTGTCTCTCATTCCTTCTGTCCTGTGAGTATTAAATTCTCCAGGCTCTATTTCCTCATTATGTGTCCCAAGAATCTCATCTGTCTCTTCCTGATGTTAAGTATAAGTTTTCTTCTTGTTTGCATCCTTTCCAGCTATTCATCATCATTCACATGCTCAGTCCATGGTATCCTCAGCATCCTTCTGTAAAACCACATTTCTGCTGCCTCAAGCCTCTCCTTCATCCTTGATGAAATCATCCAACATTCACTGCCATACAGAAAGACAGTTATAACATCATATTTCTTTTCTTTGTTTCCAATGAGATTTTCCTGTGTCTCAGTACTTTGGTTAGCATTTTGAAATGTGTCCTTGGCCATGCCTATGCATCTTTGGACTGTCACAAAAATAGATTCAGACATTTATTTTTCTGATGAGTAAGCATCCTCATAAAGACTATGGCAAGCAGTTCAGATAAAGAAAGTCACTGAATGATGACAAATTAGGCTTTTAGATAAAGATGATACAGCAATGAATGATGTTCTCTATAAGATGGAGAGAGGCAGAGTGATAAGAAGATCACCTTGCATTGATTGGAAAAGGAAGACTCCTTCTTTACCTGTGCATCATTCATTTATAGCAGTAGGTTACAACTTGAGAATAAAACATGCTTACAAATTCTCATGGTTTTAATTTATGGGTGACAATTTTGTCAAAAGTTTATCTTTAAGCTACAAGCATTTGGCTGAAGAAGCTTTACCCTGAGAATGAATCTAGCATCTCATCTGAGCTACAAACCACAGTCAATTTGATGATTCATCTTAGTCCTTAATATGTGGTCATTGATTCTATCAAGGTAATGTTCAACACTAACCAATAACTTCCATTTAGGAAGCTTTCAAATCAGCAATGTTGTGTCACCATTAAAGTTTATGCATACATAGCTATAGAGCCAAGTCTATCCACTTGTACTCAACAATGGCTGAACCTGCAAGAAGCTTTAACAACATTTGAAAGGGCATGTTTTTGTTCATTCCTCAGTGTATAGCAAATTTTCTCACAAGATTGATGAATGAACCTCTTATTTGCTAGTAGCACTCAGAGAGTAATCATATATATATATATATATATATATATATATATGGTGTATGGGTAAGTATTTGAAAGCTATCACAATGTGTTTAGTAAAATAAAGGAAGGTAAAGAAGGTGTTGGGTATTATCTATTTATTATTTATTAATATTTCGAGATCAGAATCTCATCTTCAGAATGATAGGAGAGCTTGATTTCATGTCCACTGGTGGATGTTTAAAGGCACAGGACACCAGCAGACGTGAAATCAAGCTCTCCTATCATTCTGAGATTCTGATCTTGAAATATTAATAAATAATAAATAGGTAATACCCAACACCTTCTTTACCTTCCTTTATTTGACTAAACTCATTGTGATAGCCTTCAAATACCTACCCATATACCTTGTATACACCTTGTATACGCAATGATTCAAACAAATTACAAAACTCTTATATATATATATGTTTAGTCATCCACATACAAGTTTGTTTAACTGTATCACAGCTCATCAGTGTGTCTAGACATTCACTTGCTTTCAGCTGGGATCAATTCTTGACCGATTTGGTGTCAGTCAGAGTCCCTACTCCCTAAGCCATGGGTGCATGGAATGAGAGAGGGGAAATGTTAGCATGTTATATATATGCACTGTATAAACATGCCAATCACTGAGAGAGCTCAATTCATTACTGAAGAGAAACACGTAAATCACAGAAGTAATAACTGTTTTTAAAATTTTCCTCTAGAGAGCTCAGTCATAATGAGTCTATAATATATTTAGTCATCCACATACAATCCTGTTTAGCTGTATCACAGCTTATCAGTGTGGCTAGACATACACTTGATTCTAGCCAGGATCAAAACTCGACCGACTTCAGTTTTCTCAGCATCAATTTTCTTTTTGTTGCCATTCTTTCCAACACCTCCCCGTTGCTTGCATGCTCAGTCCACGATATCTGTAGCATCCTTCTGTAGAACCACATTTCGGCCGCTTATAGAAAAAGGCGTAAGACAAGGATGTGTCTTTTCACCGGATTTGTTCAACCTATACAGCAAGAATATTTTGAGGACCCTAGATGACATGCCAGGATTTGTTACTGGAGGCCACAGCCTGAACAACATAAGGTATGCGGACGATACAGTGCTGATTGCGGACACGGAAAGGAAACTACAAGACCTCATACAGAAAGTAGCAATGGAGAGTGACAAGAAGTGACTACAAATAAACTTTAAGAATAAGTTTTCTTAAAGTTTATTTGTAGTCACTTCTTGTCACTCTCCATTGGTCATGGTCATCAGCAAAAGATACAACCCAAAATGCTAAATACAGGTGGGGGATAACAGAATCAAGCAAGTACAAAAATTTAAGTACCTAGGAAGTGTTCTAACAGAAGATGGAAAGTGCAACATGGAGATCCGAAGGCGAATTGGCATGGCAAAGGACGCATTCCAGAAGATGAGCAAAATACTAACACACAAGAAAATTTCAATAGAAATGAAGAAAAGAGTGCTAGACTGCTACGTGATGTCAGTTCTTCAATATGGCAGTGAATGCTGGACAATATCATCAAAAATGAGAACAAAACTTTTGTCTTAGTGAGGAGTAAATGTATGGTGAAACAGGGATTAGGAGAAATAATGAAAAGACAAAATTTGTTAAGAGCTACCAAGGATAGGAAGTTGAGGAGAGCCATGATCGTCTATACAAGCACTTTTGGTTATTAGCTATCATTAAGGATGTCATTTTTATTTTTAAATGAATGCGTAAATTTTTTTATATATGTCCCTAGAGTGATGGAAGTATTTTTTTCCCAAACATGGTCAGCACATATTCATAGTTAATGTTATTGAGTGTTGGCTTTGTTTATTATTAATGATTCTATTATTTTCAGCCTTTTTAAAAAAAAGATACTGATGTGGTTATATAGTTATATTTTCTATTGCTGATGGAATTTGGTAGATTTCTGTATGTGCTTAAATGAGTTCCAATTGAGTTATGGTCAATGAGCTGTAATGTTCCTGACGTGTCATTCAAATTCATAAATAATATTGGTTCTCCATAATTTGTATCTTGGATATATATAATATGTATTTTGGCAGTAAGAAATCCTTTAAAAGTGTTTTCTTAAATTCAAGCAAATTAGATCGGTTTAAAGGTTTTTCTTTTATCTATTCTTTTTATTTTTTATATTTTACCTTACTTTTTTAATTGAAAATGATGGACATTCTTAAACTTTCCATTTATTTAAAAAAATATAATATTTATTACATCAAAAATAAAAAGAAATAATCTATGATTAAAAATTATGACACTGAAAATGCTGAAAAATTTAGTTATATTGGGGTTGACGGGAATATTGACAGAGCCAATTTGATTCATAAAGAAGTTATGGGGGAAAAAGTAATCTTCTTGTTCCACGTACCTTTTCCCTTTAGGATGTAGATGATTGTGGCCCTCCACATTCCTTGTAAGATATTTTATCTTGTTACCCTTTCTTAATTCTGTTCTGCCATGCTTAAGTCCATCAAGTATATCATGCTTTGTTTTCTTATGTCTCTTTTTTTTCTATCCTGTGAGTATCCTGTGAGTATCAGATTCTCCAAGCCCCCTTCCTCATTACATGTCCCAGGAACTTCAACTGTCTTTGCCTGATATTAAGTATGTTTTCTTTTCATTTTCATCTTCTTCTAAACCTTGTCATTGCTCACATGTTCAACATCCTTCTGTAGAACTGCATTTTCAAACTAAAAAAAAAAAGAAAGGGAAAAGAACACAATTTACCATTTATTCAGAAAATAGGAACTGAATGTGGCAAATACATCACTCCAAGAGGAATCCCATATTACAGATATAACTTGTGCTGTTAAAAAAGTTGTTAATGTGTTAGAAGAATTCAATAGTGTACATATCCTTAAGAATGTCTTTCTGAACAATACAAGCATAAATACTGATTGTAAGACAGGGCTTGTCACAACTTTACCAAAGAAACTTGAATGAAAGTTACACACAACTGATTTTTATTATGTTCAGAGCTGATTTCATATATATATATTGATGCTAAAATGAAAGCAAAACTGTTTTTACGTGTCCGCTTAGAAATTGCATGAAAAGGAATATGAAAATTTACCTCAAATAGAATTTGTCAAACTCAGTGGCTCACTAAATAACATGGAACATACTGTGAGAACAATGGATAATCTAGAGGCTGCTTTTTGAGTATGCCCAAGGGATTTTCGGAGATGAAGTTAACTCTAGATTTGCTGCCTGCTAAATTGGACCACTAAATAATGCAAGACAGTTAACACTGACAAGCAGATTAATGTGTATATAGGACCAGAGCCGTGCATCCACCATGACTACATAACAAACTTCAACTCTACAAATTTATTGTCGAAATATATGTAGTTAGCTGGATTGAGATTATGGTGGAAAGCAAATTGCCTAAACAGCAACGTTTATGTATATGGTATGACTGAAAAAATTAAAACAGTATTGCATTCAAAAAGCTCTAATTATAATGCTTTATTATGTTATTCACCAGAATTGAAAGTTAGGGAAAAGGTTCTAAAAACATGCCACAAGTTGTATGAAGTTTTAGGATTGTTTTTGATGTTTCATTCCTAAACAAATAACAGAATAAAACCAATTTTTCAAATTAAATTAAAAAATATATTTTCTGAAGTTTGTGTTCACTTGTGAGAGAATCAATTTCATTGTCTTTTTCATCAGTTCCTTGATGTTCAGTTTGGTAACAATAAATCTCTTCTTTCTTCTTTTTTGTGTTCTCTTCTTAATCTCTCATGCTCTTACTATTCAAAAACCACAGAAAACTCACTCTTGACTTTGCAATGATCATAGGATCTAAAACAATTCCCTTATTAGTTATGCAATTTTCATATTTTTTCAACAGTTGGAAATCTGCATAATCTTGTATTTGTGCAAATGTAGGATTTTAAAATATTGGCCTTATGAGAGGCCATCTTTTTATTTTCGATGAATTTTTCTACGTTCAGTGTTTGTGTTTACATGCTGGCAGTAAGTTATTTTCTTTTCTTTATTTGCTTTCTTTTCCAGTTCTTCAACCACAATTTTATATGTAGAAAACCACAGCCATGAACTTTGAAGCTTTGCATTGATCAGAATTAATAAATTTATCAAAATAAATCTTATGAAACTAGATATTTTTTCTCATAATGAGTTTCAGGAGTGACTGAAAGCAGACAATAATCATGACCTGAACCTGAGAGTAAGGACAAAGTTTTAGAGAAAATTGAATCTGAAAAAAAACTTATACTTAACATCAGGAAGAGACAGTTGACATTTCTAGTGTACATAATGAGGAAAGAGTGTTTGAAAAGTCTGATACTCTGAGAACAGACATAAGGCAAGAGAGAAAGTGAAGAAAACAATGTATAACATGCCTAGTGAATAAATGGATGGTAGACAAGGTTTAGGAGAAATAAGCAAAAGACAAAAGTTATTAAGAGCTACAATAACAAGAAATTGTGTAGAGCCATGATTGCTAAATCCTGAATAGACATGGTACATGAAAAAGTGATAGAGATGATTAGACATAGAAGAATGAAATTGAAAACGAGAGATACAAAGGAAAAAGAGAATTTGGGATCAAAATGAACAAAAGACTTGAAGCAACCTAAATGTTGTTTTACAGAAAGTGCTTGATATCAATAATGCTGGACAATCTCATCAAAGAAGGAAAGACTTGAAGCAACCAAAATGTGGTTCTACAGAAGAATACTGAGGATGCCATGAACCAAACATGTGAACGATGACAAGGTTTTGGAGAGGATGGAAATGAAAAGGAAACTAATACTTGGCACCAGGAAAAGACAGCTGAAGATTCTTGGACACATAATGAGAAACAGGGCTTGGAGAAACTGACACTCACCGGACAGATAGAAGGTAAGAGATACAGGGGAAAGATGACATGCATGCTTGATAGACTTGTGCAAATGAATGGCAGAGAAGACTTTAGGTGAGGTAACAAAAAAAGGGTGTTAAGAGCTACAAGGGATAGAGTGATGTGGAGGGCCATGATCACTTTTGTCCTGAAGAGACATGACATATAGAAGAAGAAGAAGAGAGAGACAGAGAGAGAGAAAGATAGAATAACATGAGGACACAACACGGAAAGATCTCTGTTCAGTGTTGAAAGGGCAGTTGAATTCTTCTTCTTCTATGTGCCCTGTTCCTTCAGGACATAGGCGATGATGGCTTTCGACGTCTCCCTATCCCTGGTGGCTCTTAGCACACCTTCTGTTACACCATGCAACCCTCGTTCCATCATCCACCTGATTAGGTACTTCAAATATGTTATCTGTTGCTTTCCCCTGTCACTACTTTCCTGTATCTGGCCTGTTAGTATCAGGTTCTCCAAGCCCTCCTTCCTCATTGCATGTCTCAGGAATTTTAGTTGTCTCTTCCTGATGCTCTGTATTAATTTCCTTTTTGTTTCCATCATTTCCAAAACCTCATCATTGCTCACATGCTCGATCCATGATATTCACAGCATTTTTCTGTAGAACCACATTTCAGCTGCTTCAAGTTTTTCCTTCATCTTTGATGATATTGTCCAGCATTCACTTCCATATTGAAGTACTCGCTTCCTTATTTGTAGCAAAATTGTCCTGTTTCTTAATACTTTACTCAACTTAATTAGTTTATAAAAATTAGCATTGTCTATAGAGTAGAAGGATGGCATAGACATTGTATATTCTCAATGTTTATCAGGGCTCTTGCAGAAAATATTTTATATGAAATTATTCTTATGTATTATATATTTTAGTTAATGAAAGTGAAAACTTTTTGAGATTCATTGTTAAAAACAGCACAATCCAAAGACATATTATCATGAACAAAGATGCCTTTCAAAAGCTAAGCATAGCATTAAGAGACAGGTAGATTTTGCAGGAAACATATCAAAGAATCCTGGACTGTTATACAACACCTGTCCTTGTATATGGCAACGAATGCTGAATGCAGTTCATAAAGATGAAGGAGAAATTGGAAGTAGCAGAAATATATTTCCACAGAAGGATGCTGAGGGTACAATTGACTGAACATCTGAGCAATGATAAGGTTTTGGAAATGATGCAAATAAAAAGAAAACTTATATTTAACATCAGAAAGAGACAGCTGAAGTTTCTGGTACACTTAATGAGGAGGGAGGGCTTGGAAAATCTAATACTGATATTTTGCACTTGTTGAACTGATCAGCCTTACTCTCAAGACAGGGTTAATGCAAGCAGTATATTTTTTCATTATTTTTGATTGGTTTTAACATACTGATCATCAGTGTATATATATATATATATATATATATGATGGAATACAATAAATGAACAACTTTTTTCTTTGTGTGTCTGGGAAAATTTTAATAGAAGTGAAACATGTTAGATTGAGATATGCTTCTTATTTTCTTCTTTTACTTTGTTATTATCTTGTTGGATTCCAATACATATATTCAACTCATATATATATATATACACACACACACACATACATACATACATACATACATACACAGAGAGAGAAATTGATGTTTCCATTAACAATGGTTTGAAATAAAAATGGTTACAAAAAATGACTTGATTTATATAGAACAAAGAATAAAATATTAGACATTAGAAAACAAAATTCTGGTTAAAAACTGTGGTATCTTAGAATAGTCATGGTCATATCTGAAAAGCCAAAGTCTTCTAACTTTCTCAATCACTAATGTAAAAAACATGATTTTACAAACTTACCACGTTATTTTTGGTTGAATTTCTTGAAACCTATAAGTACAACAACACTTTTTATTAGTATCTAGTAAGATTTAGTAAGATTATCTCAAATATTTGATTATGTAACTGTTCTCTCTGATGTTGGACACTCTCTCCACAGATTGGGAAGTGACCTGAAATGTCAGAGATGTTTAGAAATGCCAAGGATAAAAAGAGCAATGCATATAAGCAAAGAAAAATAGGAAAAACAAGGAAACTTTTTTTTTTATAATCATGTCACCCCTAGCAGGGCATTTTACTGCCACTGTTGTGCATGGGGTTACATAGGAGGAATGTTGAGGAGTGAGAGGTTGCAGGGGGTGTCAGGAAGAGAGTAGGAAGAGGGAAGAGAGTACTGATGAGAGTGGGATGGATGTAGAAAAGCATGAGAGAGAGGATGTAAGTTAGTGAGACAGGAGATGACTGTTGACTTTACATCTAAATTCTTGGAGATTGTAACTGTCAGGAAAGCAAGTATGCAGAAGAGAATTCTACAGGTGGGAAGTGTGAGAAAAGAAGCTGCTGGAGTAGAATTTGTGTTTACAATTTATTGGTTTCACAGTAGAAGGGTGGTACCTAATCTTATGGCTTGAGGAAATTTGTATATAGGGGGTATCAGTGAGCTAAGTTCATTGGAGCAAAAGCTGTGAAAGTATTTGTAGAAGAGACACAGGGAAGTCACACTGCATCAGTGAGAAAGTGACTGTATCCTAGCTGCCAAGTCAGGATTGATCACATTACAGAGTCTCCATTGGATTCGGTTGAGGACACCTAAGTGGCTAGCAGGAGCACCAGACCAGATATGGCAGCAATATTCAATGCACAGGCAGATGGTAGACTTGTATATGTGCAGGATTGTTTCGGACGGGAAAAACTTCCTGGCCCTGCACAGAGAACCTACTTTCTAAGCAGCAGATTTAGCTATGGATTCTATATAGTTATTTCACTTAAGGTCTGATGTGAGAGTTAATCTGAGGAGGTGCAGCGTTTCGCTTTCAGGGAGAGAAGCCTGATCCATGTTAATGGGCAGGAGGACTGATTGTCTGTGGTGGTTATTAGATAGCAGCTTCGTTTTGGAAGCATTAAAACTTATGAGCCATTTCTTGCACCAGTCCACCACGGATTGGAGGTCTTTTTCAAGCTTGACAGCAAGGTTAGCTTTTTCAGCCTCGGTAGATATTTGATCGAGATGAAAGTAAACTGTAGTGTCATCAGCATATATGCCCACTTGGGATCTTATTACATCAGAGAGATCGTTAATATAGATAAGGAAAAGCATAGGACCTAGAATAGAGCCTTGAGGGATACTCGAATTCATGTGATAGTATTGGGAGGCTTGTCCGTTCAATACCACCCTCATTGTATGGTTTGAAAGGAAGGACTGGATTAGGTCAAACAATTGTCCAGTTATACCATAGCCCTGCAGCTTGCATAGTAGGCCAGCATGCCAGACTCTGTCAAACGCTTTGGAGATGTCAAGGGCCACAGTTTGGGCTTTGCCGTTTTTGTTGAGGGCCCAGTGTATATACTCAGTGATAGTCGTGAGCATATCAGCATTAGACCTGGTGAAGCGGAAGCCATACAGTTTGTCAAAGAAGAGTCTATGGGCTGTGAGATGTTGTACCACCTCAGCGTTGATGATGGCTTCGAACACTTTGCCAAAGATCGGTAGGAGGCTGATAGGGCAATAATTAGTGGAGTCAGAGGGTTCTCCAATATTTTTAGATACAGGAACCATGGAGGAGAATTTCCAGCAGGCAGGAAAGCAGGAAGCAGAAAGCAGAAGTTATAGAGTTTAGAGAGAACAGAGTAGAGTTCATGAGCACATTTCTTTAGGACAATGATGGGTATTCCGTCGCCACCGCTCACCTTATGGGGGTCAAGCTTAGAAATTATTTTGGAGACCACCGAGGGAGTAATTAGTATGTCAGTCAGTTGGGCCTGGGTTCGGAGAGGGAAGTCTGGTACAGATACTCCAGTCAAGTCCAGTGTTGAGTTAGTGGAGAATCTGTGAGTGAAGCACTCAGCCTTGTCTTTTGAAGAGGTGAGGACCTCAAATTTGTTGATTAGTGGGGAGATTGAGGGCTTACTGTTGTTCAGCACACTTTTACAGAGCCTCCAGTAGCCTTTGGAGCCAAAATTACGGGATGCTGTGCGCTGCTTCATTCTAGCTGCAAACATCAGCTTATCTCCATTAATTACCTTCTTGCATTGCTGTTAACAATCAGAAAATGATAGCTGATATTACTGGAACACAATGAGAAAAGAAAGCCTAGGAAATTTGACACTCACAAGACATACTGAAGAAGAAAGTAGCAGATAAAAACAACAATTAAATAAATTTAAGTAATTGAAAAACCAATCAGAGGTAAAGAGATTGTAAAGAGGGGAAATATGTATGACAAAAAAGGTATGGAATTGTGGAGAGCTATAGCTGAGTACTAAAAGAACATGTCACATAAAAGAGTATTTTGTTACAAGTATCAACAATACTCACTTATAAGGGAATATAATTTCAGAATAGTTTTATGGTTTAACAATGAGTTATAATCTTATAACTTTTATGTGATGTGTCTTCTTAGGCTGTAAGCACCATGGCTCTCCAGAATTTCTTGTCCATCATAGCTTTTACTAAATTTTGTCATTTACCTATCTATCCTAAATCCTGTTCATTGAACTATTCTCACAAACTTATGTGGCATTGTTTTTTCTGTCCTTCTTTATGTCTTATAAAATTTTCTAAGCCCTCTTTCCTCATTATGTGCCCTAGAAATTTTAATTCATTCTGATGTTAAGTATAAGTGTTATTTTTGTTTCAATTTTCTCTAAAACTTTGTCATTGCTTACTTGTTCAGACCCTGATATTCTTATCATCCATCGTATCACCTTAAGTCTTTTCTTGATATGCATTCACTGTCATATAGTAGGAATGATGTTACATGGTGCAGTGGTTATCAGCTTGGAACAAGAGATCAGAGAGACGAGTTTGAATTCCAGTTGAATTCCTTGCATTCACTTATGCACAAATACCCTTGGGAAAGGTATTAATCTGTGTCTTCTCTCCAGTTATGTGTTAAATAATTTTTTTTTTTAATCATCTCACCCCAAGCAAGGCATTCCACTGCCACTATTGCGCATGGGGCTACATAGGGGAAGGTAAAGAGAAGGAGTGGATAGACATAGGGAATGTCAGGAGAAAGGTGACAGATGAGTAAGGATAGCGAGGATGAGGGTCGGACAGATGGGGAGAGTGCTTGATAGAATGGGAGCAGGTTAGTGTGTTAGGAGGTGTGTATTGACCTTACATTTAAACTCCTGGAGATTGTAGCCGTCGGGAAGCAATCGTTTGGAAGAGAATTCCACAGTCGGGAAGTGCGAGGAAAGAAACTGTTGGAGTAGAAGTTACGGCTGCATTTTATCATATTTTATTATATTAAATAACAGGACAAATTTATAAATTCATTTGATGTGCATGTTATTGTGCAGTATTAACAAACAAACCATTCTATTTTCATTTACAATTAATTACTTGGCAATAAATACTAAAAAATAGTATGAAATACATCATTTTTTTTTAAACACTGGGGTTGCCTAATAATTATGGCCGGTAGTGTACAATGAAGAAAACACAAAATACTACTGAATAAAAGTGAATACAATTATTCCAAAACATAAGGTAAAACTGTACATGTTGCTTCAGGAATACAAGTTACATTAAAGCCAACTCAAACTTACTCATCGGAAGATCATTCTCAGCAAGAGTGATGAGGGCTCAAAAGTTTGAGCTAACAGCTCAGCAGTAGCTAAGAGTGTAGTACCCCATTACTAGAGGTCAGAAATAATACTACCTAAACATATTAACTTTGTCTTCTTCTCCCTCCTCTTCTCCAGGTGCTTCCACCTAGGTTACTAACTACTATCCCAGAAATCCCTCACTCCCTCTCTTTCTTTCTCTCTCTCTGGACCATCCCTACTGACCAACAACTAGTAGCAGTTCAGCTTTTTTTTAGTTCCTCAAAAGATTTCACACCAGCCACATGTGCTACTCTTGACATTTTAGCCAGCCATGAGGGACTCACACAAACATGTAGACAAAGTAAATAAAGTTTGTTTTAACAGGTTAATATTTGTATCTCTTAATTATTATCCAAAACATAGTAGGTACAAATATTACAAGAGGAAGAGGGAGAATTGTCTCACTGCTAGCTTTTTAAGAAACCTGTAAGTGCCATGTGAGCATCTATGGGAGATAACTCTGAAATATCTTAACACCACTAAGACACAAAGGATTGTTGGGAGAGAAAGAGAAAATGAAAATTAATCCTTAATGAGAAACAAGAGATAAACTCCTGTTCAAAAGGTTGGTGATGAATATAAAATTAGGAATTAGGTTTATCTATTTACTTTTATTGACGAAAAATAGAATAAATAGAAAATGAAATTACAGATTTCAGACGGATAATTGCATGCAAGAAAATAAAGATACAAAATGGGAGAAATAAAATAAGATAAAATTTAAAACAATGAAAGGACAGTGGAGTTTCAGTTGTGGGATTGATATCAGATATATCCACTTCCACACCGACGGGATGTGGCTTCCCTTTGTCTGTTTTATAAATACTTTCATGGCTTCTGCTCAGACGAACTTAAGGCACTGGTGCCTCTGCAACAGGTGTTTACTCATGCAACCAGATTGGCAACTGGGTTTCACCCATTCACAGTTAAATCAACCAATTCTACTCCTGCAGCTTCTTTTCTTGCACTTCCCTATGGAACTCGCTTCCATATTCTTGCTTTTCTGATGGCTACAACCTCCAGGAATTTAAATTTTACATCTTTTAAGCTATGCCATTCAAACTTTCTAGGGACACATATCTACAGGGAAGCCAGGTTGACACATACATTTTGAGTTTAAATTCAGCAATTTTCCCTTTTGCACTTTTTGGCCAATGGACACAATTGTCTACATTTTCTCCGTAAAACATCTAAGATCTAAAATGGTTGCTAAATTATGTCACAGAAATCAAATCATACATGTCAAACAGGACTAAAATATTTTTTATTAAAAAAAAAATGAGCCTTTATATTTAATTTTTGTTCCGACACTTTAAAAATTCATTTGGTCAACATAAAATGTTAATATTTTCCCTCCTAATTTTGAAAAGAAATACTTTAAAAAAAAGTGTTTTTTCAAACAAAAACAAAATATGTAAAAAAAAGTGGCATCTTCTCCTACTACTAAAATGTTCTGAGTTGCACAGGCAATGCCGGGCTATGATGCTAGACTACTATAACCAATTGTTTTGCAGTCACTTAAAATAAAGGGATGGAACCATATACAGATATAATGAAAATTCACGGCTGAAATGAAAGTATTATAAAATAGTATTAAAGATGATTTATTTTTCTCATTTTTAGTTTTGAAAATGACATAGTAAATTTTTATCATCATACCCATTTCTCTTATTGATCTAATGTGCATGAACAATTCTTACTTCACCAACATTAGTTAACTGACTAATTAAAGAAAATAAATAACAGTAGAGTATGAGTTGTCGTGCGGATTGCATTGTGGTGCAGGTGGATATCAACTTGGAATGACAAATCAGGATGCAGAGTTCGAATTCCAGTTGAATTTGTTGCATTCACTTCCGCACAAATACCCTTGGGAAAAGTATTAATCTGTCTCTTCCATCCAGTTATGGATTAAATAATAGGACAGATTGGGTTCTATAGCCTTAGCTAGCAACTGATCTACCGCAGAAAGCAATGGCAACCTACTGAGGGATAATCTTCTTTCGAGACATGATTGCCTAAAGCATGTATTGCAATTAACTGACTGATGAGAAGGGTAGAATAGTAAAATAATATTTGTGCCATTTAAAAATGGTAAGCATATATTTATTTTCATTAGAATAGGTAACTGCAATTAATTTCTGTTGTTGAGTAAATAAGACATTCCTGTTATCACCAGTGAAATAGGTAAAATGCCTTAAATAAAGAACTCAAACAGAGTTCAGAGACATTTCTTTTTTTTTTTTTTTAAATCATTTCACCCCGAGCAAGGTAGAAATGCTACTGATGTGCAGGGGGCTACATAACTGTAAAAAGATTAATTAAAACGAAGCTACTCTCAATTAACCATCATCGACAATCTCACCTACCTCCCATTAGCATGGACCAGGCTTGCCTCCCAGAGAGTAAAACACTACGCCTCCTTGGTCTCACACTTTCAGCGGACCTCAAATGGAATGACTATATCGAATCCATTGCTAAATCCGCTGCTATGAAAGTCGGTTCTCTGTGTAGGGCCAGAAGTTTTTTCCGTCTAAATCTATCCTGCACATTTACAAATCTACCATCCGCCCGTGCATTGAATACTGCTGCCATATCTGGTCGGGTGCCCCTGCTATTCTCCTCAGGCTTCTCGATAAGGTTCAGAGGAGGGTCTGTAATGTGATAGATACCGACTTGGCAGACTGCCTGCAGTCTCTCTCCCACCGGTGCGACATGGCTTCCCTGTGTCTCTTCTATAAATACTTTCACGGCTTCTGCTCCGATGAACTTAGATCACTGGTGCCCCCTAAATACGAATTTGCACGAGATACTAAATTAGCAACTAGATTCCACCCTTTTACAGTGAAACCGATAAAATGCAGCCGTAACTTCTACTCCAACAGTTTCTTTTCTCACACTTCCCGACTGTGGAATTCTCTTCCAAACGATTGCTTCCCTGACGGCTACAATCTCCAGGAGTTTAAATGTAAGGTCAATAGACACCTCCTAACCTGCTCCCATTCTATCAAGCACTCTTCCCATCTGCCTAACCCTCATCCTCGCTATCCTTACTCATCTGTCACCTTCCTCCTGACATTCCCTATGTCTAACCACTCCTTCTCTTTACCTTCCCCTATGTAGCCCCATGCGCAATAGTGGCAGTGGAATGCCTTGCTTGGGGTGAGATGATTAAAAAAAAAAAAAGAAGAGTGAAGAGTACAGACCAGTTAGAAAAGAGCAATAGGAAGATGAGAATGCAGGTGTGATGACAGTTACATAGGTGGAGAGAAAGGGAAGGATATATGGGGTGAGGAGAGAGCTAGAATCCAGTGGTTAATAGATGAGTATTGACATTGCATTTAACTTCTTGGAGGTTGTAGCCATCAGGAAAGCAAGAATATGGGAGAGAGTTCCACAGGCGGGAAGTGCGAGAGAAGAAGCTGCAGGAGTAGAATTGTCATCTGCCTTTGGCTAACCTAACTGTGAATGGGTGAGACCCAGTTGCCAATCTGGTTGCACGAGTAAACACCTGTTGTGGAGGCACCAGTGACTTAAGTTCGTCCAAGAGTTCTAATAGAGTGTCCATTGGAGTTGTTGGAATGAAGAAAGCACTTAAGTAAGTCATTTGAATCACATGATAGCCACTTCATGACATCATGCCATAGAGTGACCCGAGTGCTCATCTATTTTACAGTTCATGGACAGCAACCAAGCAAGTAGGTTGTTTTCTTTCTGCCTTGACCCTCTGGTCTAGGTTATATCTGCCTCTCCCAGCAGCTTGCAGGCACTTGCTGCCATATCTCATTAGAACAAACAGTAGTACATAGTACTGTATCTCCTTGGGATGTAGATAAATCCAGCCATATTCTTTTGGGACAAGAAGCTTACAAGCATATGGTGCCATATCCCTTTGGGACATTGATGAATTCAGCAATATCCCTATTGGACGTAGATTAATTTGGCTGTATACCAATGGAACAATCAGTTTACAAACACATGCTGCCATATCTTTCTGGGACATAGATGAATCTGGCCCCTTAAATTTGGAGTTTTAACCATGGCTTTTCCAGATCATAAGTATCTTCACTTGTATGTAAAACCTTTCCTTTTGTTCCTCCTTATACTTTGCTTTGTTGTAGGTATATGTGATATGCGTTCTCCATGTGGGAACAATTGTGTATGTGTATAATTTGTTTATATCATAGTATATAAAATTCTCTCTGCAAGCAAGCATTTACCATTCATTTTTCCTTTCAGCCAATCTATTCTGTTGTGACCATGTTATTATTATTCTTTTATTTTTTTTTAATCGTATCACCCTGAGCAAGGTGGTAATGCCACTGATGTGCAGGTGGCTACATAAGAGTAAAAAGATTAATTAGAAGAGTGTGAAGAGGAAGACGAACCAGTTAGAAAGGAGCAAGAGAAGGATGGGAATACAGGTGTGATGACAGTTGCAAAGGGTGGTGAAAGAACTAGAGTCAAGTGGTTAATAGATGAGTATTGACATTGCATTTAAATTCCTGGAGGTTATATCCGTCAGGAAAGCAAGAATATGGGAGCGAGTTCCACAGGCAGGAAGTGCAAGAGAAGAAGCTGCAGGAGTAGAATTGTTGTCTGCATTTGGTTAATCTGTGAATGGGTGGGACATAGTTACCAATCTGGTTGCACGAGTAAACAACTGTTGCAAAGGCACCAGTGACTTAAGTTCGTTGGAGCAGAAGCCATGAAAGTATTTAAAGAACAGACAAAGGGAGGTCACATCTCGTTGGTGGGGAAGTGGCTGTAGTTGAGCCACTAAATTGGTACAAAGCATTTGGGGAGAATAAATTCTTTCTATCAATCACTTCCATAACTAAATACTGTTATAGTTAATCAAGACTCAGTATTATAACTGTTAGTAGTGATTTATAACGATTTCTAAAACAGTTAGAAGTTGCGTTCATTTTAGGATAGAAAAATTATAATTACCTAAATTATTAAGTTTGTTAGTGTTCATTCCTTTATAGGACAAAATTATTTTATTTATCAGCGTTCTTTTCTTTTAAAATTTTTTTTTATAATTGAAGTTATGCATGAACTGACTTCTGTTAGTTTTTGGTCACAAATTATTAGACTCTGGTTCCACAAGCTTATGACATCTTTTCATCTTAGGGTTGCTTTCTTGTTAGTTGAGAAAGAAGAGTAGAGAGAGAAAAATGGAGATAAGGGTTTTAAGGGAAAATAGAGAGAGAAAGATGGAGATAAGGATTTTAAGGGAAAGTATAAATGCCTAAAAGTATAAAAGAGGATGTGCCTTGTGGTCCAGTGGATATCAGCTCGGAACGAGAAATAGGGGAGCTGAGTTCGAATTCCAGTCGAATTCATTGCATTCACTTACGTGCAAATACCCTTGATAACAGGACAGATTGGGTTCTATAGCCTTGGTTGGCAACCAGTCTACTGCAGGAAGCAATGGCAACCTACTGTGGGATAATCTTCTGCCCAGTCAGTCATGTCTCTTTTGAGACATGATTGCCCAAGCGTGTTTCATGTATGGCACTTAACTGACTGATAAATGCCTTATTTTAATTTGAATTCTTTTTATTTTTGTTTATATATTTTGTTTTTATATTTCAATTTATTTTTATTTGCATCAAAAATCACTACAAGTATTTTTGAACTGGATATAGCATCCCTTCAAATATGGTGACTGAGATTAGATTAAGTGTATGGTGGTAGCAGAAAGATGAAACAAGTGAGGTTTAGGAAATAACTTTATTAAAAAATAAATCATGTGAATGACTCTCATTGAAAGAAACAGATAAGTAGAGTCATAAAAATCACCCACAAGAGTATATGGTTGGAGAGGAAGGGTGAGTTGTGACTTACTGCTGGGATGGCCTTTAGCAAGTATCTTTTAGAGATGGGAGGTCATATACCAACAAGTGTGAATTTTGGGTGTAATGGTGACTGCTGAAGAAATCCTTTTGATGGATTTTCATATCCTTTTCTTAGGCTCAGATTGGCTTCAATTTTTATTTCTTGTCTTAGGCATATGTCCATGCTATTGGTGAAAATTCTGTATTATATTTTTCTTTGAGAGTGTAAGTGAAATGAAAGCTATGTGCAGAGCCTATGTGCAGTTGACAAATTTTTTAGTTCAGTCTTGGGTTTTAGGAGTATTCACCTCAGGCCAGTGATAGAAATTTGTGTAACATGAATCACAAGAAGATCTGGTTTTAGGAAGATTACAACAGCATCATCAAATGACAAACTTCTCACTCATGTATTACTAACATATTATTGTGGTGATACTGACCGATCAAAAGTGAGGGACTGAATTTTTGCTCTATACCGACCAGAAGGCAAATGACCAAAAATCGTTGTTGCGCATCCGAGTTCATGCAGATGTTCCGGGTAAAAAAAAAAATTAATTAAATATCAAATTTCCATTTCCCGAGCCTACGCAAATTTTATTTACCAGCCAATGGGAAGCCCAGAATCAAATACGAGTATAAAATTCCAAACGAGCTGTTTTTGATCCAAAAGCAGATATAAAAAGTGAATACAGACAAGACCCCAGCAGACAGACAGACAGGCGAGAGTAACCAGTATCTCCCCTTGACTTAAGTCAATCGGCTACTATGCTTGCTGCTTTACCTTCTTGGCTACCTCAAAAGTACTTACTAACCTCAGGAGCAACTACTTCAAAGACATTCCTCACATACCTCTGCTCCCCACATTCCTAAGCCTTTTATCTCTTTCAGCTGATTATTTGCCATGAACATCTAACCTCCGTTGGACATTTATTTCAAGTATTATTTTAATTGTAAAAACATTAATTGATATGTGTATATATAAATGTCAGATGTGCGTTGTGGTGCATTGGATATCAGCTCGGAATGAGTTTGAATTCCAGCCAAATTCATTGCATTCACTTACGTGCAAATCCCCTTGGGAAAGGTATGAATCCATCTATTCCTTCCAGTTATGGGTTAAATAAGAGGACAGATTGGGTTCTATAGCCTTGGTCAGCAACCAGTCTATGTAAAAATATAACTTGTTTTAAATAGTCAGTACTAAACAATTTATTTTGTTTTGTTGATTATTATTTATTTATTGCTTGCTTTTTGTTTATTGCTTGAAGATTTCCATTCAGTCTTCAAGAAAGAGCATATTAAATTGATTGCATTTACCTTCTTATAAAAACAGATTTTATTCACAAAAAATATATGCAACTTGTTTTGAAATGAAGTTAAATCCCAGGAGATATTTTTTTGATTTTAAAATGAACTGTTAAAAACTTTGGAAACCCGAAATTGTTTTCAGCTCCAAATACAATAACAAACAGTAAAACAAATAAAAAATCAACAAAAAACAAAAGAAACAAATGTGCTGTTGATATGAAAGTGTTCCCAACAAAATAATATGGATATTTTTCTTGATTATTATACTTGTTTTTAATATTGAATTCATCAAAGATAATGAAAATAAAAAAATGAAACCAATAAATCAAAAGCAAACAAAAATATGCAAAGTGAATAGGTAACATAAACTGATAAGAAAAGACTAAAAATTAGACACTTTTCTGTGTAGATACACAAGCACCTTTATTTATTTTTATTTTTATTTTAACTTCTATGATTTTACTTTCCAGTTTCATGTTTAAGTTTCAGTGTAAACCAAATTAAATTATAGATTTAATAAATTAAAAAAGTTACCCCAGATTTATAATTTATAAGAAACTTAAACAATGCAAGAACTAAAAATAAAAAATTCAAATCTAGAAATGGTCAGCTCATAATATGCATCTGATGATTGCATAGTGCATGAAACTCAGTGTCATGTTAATTTTAAATGTTTAGTAATTTTTGTTAATCTTACATATAATTTATGAGCATTTTTCTAGTTACCAACTTTTTTCTTATAGATATGTTATTTAAAATAAAATTCATTTTATCTCTTTGCCTTGATAAAGTCCATGCATAGGCAAGGAAAACATAGTTTTCCCCTTGTCTTCTTTATTCAACCATACTGTTCTTTTTTCAGGCTGTAACTGAATATATTTTCAAATATATATCTAAATCTAATCTAAATGTATCTAATCTAATCTAAATCCAAACTCATTTATAAATGGAACTTTGTCTCTGTGTGTGTGTGTGTGTGTGTGTCCATTACCTATAGACTCCAAAACAGCTGAACCGATTTTCTTGAAATTTTACAGAGTTGTACTATAAGCGTCTGCGAGTGTTCTTAGCTAGGTTTTGTGTCAAGGTAAATTTTGTAAAAAGACAAATATTTTCTTATGAAAAGCATTATTATTGAAAGGGAAAAATCTAATTTGTTGGAAGGCAGAGATTTCATCCTTTTGTAAAACAATTCCACCAGGAAAATATTTAGTTTGTTGCTTAGTCCAATGTTTATTTATTATGTTATTAAGTTGACTAAGTTCGCATTCTTCTTCTATATGCCAAGTCCCTTTAAGATATTTGTAATTATGGCTCTCTACAATTTTCAGTTCCTTTTTAGATCTTGGTAAATTTTTTTTTTGCTATTTCTAACCCCTGTTTTGCCATTTACACAAGCTTATTTGGTAGGTTATATGTTACTTTTTCTTTCACTCTTGCCTTCAATATGTTCAGTTAGTATTTTCCAGGCTTTTACCTCATATGCTCTAGAAATTTCAACTGTTTCTTTCTGATGCTAAATATAAGCTCTTTTTATTTAATTTTTCCTAAAACGGTTCCATGGTATTCTCAGCATTTTTCTGTGCAACTACATTTTTGCTGCTTCAGGTCTCTTCATCTGTGTAGAGATTTTTTAGTTTTTACTGCCATTTTTTTAAAAAAAAGGGAAGTTCCTTAAAGACGAAAAAACTTGGTTTGGATTGTTATGTTATTACATAATAATACAGACAAACATTTTTTGCCTTAAGGAAATTTCCGTTTCTTTTTTTTATACACTGCATAGCTTTTGAAAGAGATCATTCCTTACTTTAATGCATTTTCTGATTTAGGTATTGCATTTTCCATTCTTTGTTAAAACTTTGTTAACTTTTATTTAACCTACTTTATATTGATGCCTTCAATTTGTGTTTGTATCTTGAGTTGTCTTTGCTCACAACCATACATTCTACTTTCTTAGAATTGATATTACGTTTTTTCTTCTCATTTTCTTTCACTATCTTCTGGAGTTACTATAGTTTCCTTTTTGCATCTGCAATCTGCAATCAACGCTGTTTCATTTGCATATCTTATGTTGTTGAGCTTGTGAACACCAATAATGAATCCTGGTAGCACTTCTGATTCTCATAAGATTGCCTCACTGTAAAAGTTGAATAAGTTTGGTGATAAGATACATCTTGGGTATTTACTGAATTCATTTTCTATTTTTATACAGGTTGTTTTTGCCAAGTGTAAGTTCTGGTATATTCTAATATCAATCCTACCTAACAGTTCAAGCCATTCTCTGTGACATAATTTATCAAATGCTTTTGCATAATCTATTACATATAGGTTTACATACTTTTGTATTTGTATTACTCTTTCAGTTATCATTCTGAACATAAATATAACATTTCTTGTTCCATTTTCTTAAGCAAAACTGTATTGTTCTTGTTTTATTTCCAAATTCTCGCACTTCCTGCCTGTGGAATTCCCTTCTGTATACATGCTTCCCCGACAGCTACAATCTCCAAGAGTTTAAATGCAAGGTCAATAGACACCTCCTAACACACTAACTTGTACCCATTCTCTCAAACACTGTTCCCATCGTTACCCTTACCCGTTTATCACCCTCCTTCTGACACTCTTTCTCATCACTTTCCCCTATGTAACCCCCTAACCACTCTTTCACATCACTTTCCCCTATGTAATCCCCTAACCACTCTTTCACATCACTTTCCCCTATGTAATCCCCTAACCAATCTTTCACATCACTTTCCCCAAGGTAACCCCCTAACCACACTTTCTCATCACTTTCCCCTATGTAACCCCCTAACCACTCTTTCACATCACTTTCCCCTATGTAATCCCCTAACCAATCTTTCACATCACTTTCCCCAAGGTAACCCCCTAATCACACTTTCTCATCACTTTCCCCTATGTAACCCCCTAACCACTCTTTCACATCACTTTCCCCTATGTAATCCCCTAACCAATCTTTCACATCACTTTCCCCAAGGTAACCCCCTAATCACACTTTCTCATCACTTTCCCCTATGTAACCCCCTGCATAACAGTGGCAGTGAAATTCCTTGCTTGGGGTGAAATGATTAAAAAAAAGTTCTGCTACATGCTCTCTTCATCAGAATTCAGATTATGTGGCTCAGTATATCTCAGTAGATTGATTTACCAATAGGGTTCACATTTGTTTTTACCTGGTTTCTTACACAGTTTTATGAAAATGGATCTAATTATATATTCCAGTTTATCACCATGGCCATACATTTCATTTAGGACTAATTTTTTGTAGAAAAAGAACTTTACCGTCACAAATCTTCAAAATGCTTCAACACACTTGACAATATCCCAACAGCACAATTTTCACTAAGAAGAATTTCTTTTTCTTTCTCCCTTCTTGTCTTATGGGATTATTATTTTATCAGGCTGCCACTATGTTATGTTTTGCTTATCAATGTGAGTAGCATTAGTAATAGCACAGATCTGTGTGTTCACTGTGACTACAGGCTATTTTTTGTCTTACTTCTCCAAGTATTCACTATATATACTGGTCTCTGTATTTGTATATAATACTACACCTCCCTAAATCATACAGGTTGTACACCCTAGTTTTTTCTCTTACTACTCTTAATTCACTTACGCGCAATACCCTTGAGAAAGGTATTTAATCTGTCTATTCCTTCCAGTTATGGGTTAAATAACAGGACAGACTGGGTTCTATAGCTTTGGTCGGCAACCAGTCTACTGCAGAGAGTAATGGCAACCTAATACAGGATCTTCTGCCTAGTCAGTCATATTTGTTTCAAGACATGATTGCCCAAGCGTGTATCACATATGGCACTTAACTGACTGACTGACTCTTAATTATTTTTGTCTTGTACTGTCCTTTTTTGTCTCACTCATTTTCTCTTTAATGGTGATAATTGGTCTCTCTTCATTTTCTTCCTCACCTTCTTCCGTTTCCTGCTCTGTTCCACTTTTATAATCTTTTGCCTCTTCTTGTTCCTGAACTTTCATCTCCAGTTCATTTCTGTTTCCAAACTGATCTGCATGTGCCAGTATATTTCATTCCTTCTTTTCCAATATAGCCATCGTGTATCCTTTTTGCACCAGGAAGTTTGCTTCTTCTGGATTCGTCTCTTTATTCTTTCTATACCACACCCTTTCTCTCATTGCAAACTACATAGTCATAGAGGCTTTGATTTATCTTCCCAGGTTAGCCAAATGCAGATGACAATTCTACTCCTGCAGCTTCTTCTCTTGCACTTCCTCCCTGTGGAACTCACTCCCATATTCTTGCTTTCCTGATGGCTACAACCTCCAGAAGTTTAAATGCAGTGTCAATACTCACCTACTAACCACTTGACTCTAGCCCTTCCCCCTCCTCGTATATCCCTCCCTTTCTCTCTTAGCTTGAAACTGTCATCTCACCTGCATTCTCATCTTTCTGTTGCTCTTTTCTAATTGGTTTGTACTCCTCTTCTCTTTTCTAATTAATTTTCTTTCAGTTATGTAGCCCCCACACATCAATGGCATTTTTGCCTTGCTCAGGGTGAAATGATTAAAACAAAAAAAAATTAATGCTGATAGGCACAGTTTCCTTCCTACATGCGGAATAGATCTGTAACTGAGAAGCATTTTTGGTAAATTTGCTTCTATGTTTTCTGTAAGTAGTGAGAATGCTTTCAATCCAATTTTCAGGGTTTGTAACATTCTTTCAATTCCAGTTGAATCCATTGCATTCACTTATGCACAAATACCCTTGGGAAATAATCTGTCTCTTCCCTTCAGTTATGGGTTAAATAGCAGGACAGATTGGGTTCTATAGCCTTGGCTGGCAACCAATCTACTGCAGAAAGCAATGGCAACCTACTGCGGGATAATCTTCTGCCCAGTCAGTCATGTCTCTTTCGAGACAGGATCGCCCAAGCGTGTTTCACGTATGGCACTTAACTGAACATTATTTCACATTATCATTAGACTGTAGGTGATATGATGGTGTATGGTATGGGATGCATCCAATTTGTTTTAACCACACACATAAATTCTTGTCCCAAAATTTGAATGCATTGCCAATGACTATTGTCTCGGGTACTCTATTTCTTGATAATATGGTTCTTAGTATTTTTTTATTGTGGTGGCTTTACCGTCTTTTACAACTTCTGCTTGTCCTGAACATGAGTCCACTAATCCCCTATATCTGATATGTGAGTGAGCCATATGGACCCTAATTTAAGTTTCTGCTTCCTTGGGCCATGAGTGAAGTTTTGCTTGCTTGATATTCTTTTTTTCTGCACATTTTGGGCATTTCTTAACATGTTCCTCTACATCTTTTGAATGTTCAGGTCAATTCATTATTTTTTATTGTGTAATTTTGCAAATGGTTCTGATATGTTGCTGTAACTTGGTATGTATTTATTAGGTTGTCCCAAAAGTTTGTAAACACTTGCAAAAAATTGAAATTTTACTCGCCAAGTAATCTAAGGTAACCAGAAAACACTTGCAAAAAATTGAAATTTTACTCACAAAAACAACAAAAATTATTGCTCAAAATAAAGACCATCATTTTCCAAAACTTTCTGTCATCGATCTGCAAGCTTTCGAATCTCGTTAAAGTACCATTCAGCCAGCTTCAAATCAAAGAATTCTTGACACGCTTCCTTGACTTCATTAAACAAATCGAATCAGCGGCCCTTCAGAAAGTATGCATTGACTAGAAAAGGCCGTAATCTGATAGAGCACAGTTAGGACTGTAGGCTGGATGTGGCAGAACCTCAATGCTATACAGCTTTTCAAACTTGTCTTTGGTCTTCCTGGTAGTGTCTGATTTGGCATTGTCCTGCTGCATCAAAGTGCACTTTCGGTTGATCAGAGCTGGGTACTTTTTTGTAGACCCACTCAAGTTGCTGACTGTAAAATTCAGCACTGATGGCACAACCATTCGGAACCAACTCAAAATGTACGATTCCTTCAAAGTTCCACCAAACGCACAACATAACTTTCTTGCTGAATGGATCTTGTTTTGGAACCGACAGTGTCTCTTGCCCTTTCTGAACCCATCGCTTGTCTCAATTGTGCTGGACCAGATAGACCATTTTTGCAAGTGCTTACGAACTTTTGGGACAACCTAATACTACAAAAATTTATCAGCCCCAGAAAGAATTCTTTTTTATTTGTTGGAGCAGCTATTTTTGTTATTTGTCTTTTTTAGTCTATGGATGATATGCCTTCTTTTTATATTTGATATCCTAAATATGATATCTTCTTACAGTCAAAATTACATTTATCTTTATTTATGGTCAAGCCTGCCTTTTTTAATCTCATTAAAATTTGCTGTTTTATATTTTAATTCTTTAGTTCTTGCCCCTACATTTATATCATTCTGGTATATTATCATAATTTTTAGTTTCAAAATGCTTTTGAAAAATATGGCTGGAACCTTTTATCCCAAATTCTAGATGTGTCCATCTTAATAAGCCAAGTGGGGTGTTTATTGTGGTTATTTTGTTTAATTTCTGTTTGATTGTATGCTGACTTGAGATCAATTTTTGTAAAGTGCTCCATTTTTGGTTGCTCATAGCTTGCAGTTTTGATATTTTGCAACGGAAATGAATCTGAACATATCTGGTCATTTACCTCTACATTTTAATCACCTCATATCCGGTCCTGGGTATGACTGTAAACTGCATCCAGCAGCAAGGTCTCTGATTGGAAGGCTATGAGGAGCATGAAACCATCTCTTGATTGCTGTTGTTCCCAGGTCCACCCTGACCCAGAGTGGTAGCACCTGTTAGGGTCCCAGCTATGGGTAAATAGTTGACCTCCAAATTGGGGTCAAAATGCAATAAAAGTATTCAACAAAATTTTTTGAATGAAAAATGTTACCAACAAAACTTTTTTGAATGAAAAACGTTACCAACAAAACTTTTTGAATGAAAAAGGTTACCAACAAAAAAATATAAACAAACAAAAACAATAAAACAAATAAACTAAATAAAACAAATCAAAATGATTTTCAGCATTAAATGACCTAATTAAGGTTGATATGCTGGTTAAATAAACCAACCAACCAACCAACCACATATCCTTAAATCTTCATCAGCTTTCTTTATTGCTAACTATTGGTGATGCTCAGTTACAACCACCTTGAGTTATTGTTTTTAGTAAGCCTTGTTGTATCATTTTATTTAATTTGACTACTACCAAAGGTTGAATATGAACTGGAATTTTTCTCAACTCTATATTCTTTGGCTGATATTTCTTCTTCAATTGAATACTTGCTTTATAGCCTTTCATTTACTCTACTACATTTCCTTCTGCTTCCATGAAACTGCTTAGTCTCACTATGTCTACTTCTAATACACCAATCTCTAATAAACTGTGATCTCTTTTGCATGCTACAACTGTAAGAAATTATTTCAAAACACTTGTCAGTTTCAAAATTGCCTTGAAATGTACCCATTGTTTTTATGGTCATTTCATCAAATTGCTTCAGTTGTATACAACTTTTTCTAAATTTTGGTCATCCTTATTTTAACCAGAAATTTTATAATATCAGCGTAATTTTACTAGCTGTATCAACTTGCATGTTAAATACTTAGTCATTTATCCATATTTTTTTCTGCTACTTTTTTGTGTATTCATTTGTAATTAATCCAGCTTCTAATTCTTAAGAGGGGGTTTGAACAGCTTTTACATTTGTGATTTGCCTTTTGTATTTGCCTATGTTCTGAAAATGATCTTTTTTTTTTGCAATTTGAGTTTAATTTTTCCCAAAGCTAGACATTTGTACTTGTTTTTTATATGTCTTTTTCAACAATATTTACACAATTTCAGTTTTTTATATCTGCTGAACTCATATTCTGTCTTTGTATTTACACTATTTACATTATTTGGATTATTGTCCTTATTGTGGTTGCCATTTACATGTTGTTTTGGCTGTTGTATGCTCTGGCTAGAAATTTTGAATCAAACCTTTTATTAAAGGGTTTGGTTTGGTTTGGTTTGAAATTCCTAACACCTGAAGAAGGCCAGAGTGTACGATGGTTAAAATGTCATACAAATGGCAACCAAGATGAGGACAATAGTCTGAATAATATAAATAATCATATTCTGTCTGTATGATATCATATTCTGTCTGTATGAAGGTGGTTTGCTGTCAGTATAGATATCTGATTATTCTAACGTCTTTTCCAAATATGTCAGGGTTGCTGTACTGCTCTAATAGATAGATAGATAGATAGATAGATAGATAGATAGATAAAACAGGCTGAGATAGATAGATAGATAGATAGATAGATAGATAGATAGATAGTATATCTCATTCTGTATTTGTATGGCTCTCTCTAGTAACATTGTGAGCATAAATATTGCATTCCTTGTTCTGTTGCCTTTTAACTGCGTTCTTATATTTCTACCATCCACCTGCTCAGGCCCTTCAAATATGTTATCCGCTGCTTTCCACTGTCTCTTTTTCCCTTTATCTGGCCTGTTAGTACCAGGTTCTCCAAGCCCTCATTCTTCATTGCATGTCCTAGGAACTTTACTTGTCTCTTCCTGATGCTCAATATTAATTTCCTTTTTGTTTCCATTCTTTCCAAAACTTCATCATTGATCACATGCTCAATCAATGATATCCACAGCATCTTTCTGTAGAACTACATTTCAGTTGCTTCAAGCTCATCTTTCATCTTTGTTAACATTGTCTAGCATTCACATTTCAGTTGCTTCCAGTTTTTCCTTCATTTCTGATGATATTGTCCAGCATTTACTACCATACTGAAGAACTGACATTCCATAGCAATCCAGTACTCTCTTCTTTGTTTCCAGTGAAAGTTTCCTGTCTCTTAATACTTTACTCAGCTTCTGGAATGCATCCTTTGCCATGCCAATTCATCTTCAGATCTCTGTGTTGCACTATCCATCTTCTGTTAGAACACTTTCCATGTATTTAAATTTGATTTTAGTATCCCCCACCTGTATTTGGCATTTTGGGCTGCTCTTTTTGCTGATGGTCATGCAATTAGTTTTCTTGCAGTTTATTTGTTGTCTTTTATTGTCACTCTCTTCAGCTACCTTCTGTAGGATGTCTTGTAATTTCTTTTCTGTGTCTGCAATCAGCACTGTATCATCTGCATACCTTATGTTGTTCAAATTGTGGCCTTTGATGACAAATCTTGGAATAAAATAGTCTTGCTGTATTGCATTAGTAAGCATATTACCAGTACAGATACTCTTAAAAAATTGTCCAACATTTGGATATTTTTTATGATGCTGGTTCTAAGCTTTTGGGTCACATAAGCCATCTTTAGAAAGGTTACTGGGACGTTAACATAAAGACATTCACCATCAAAGATGATATCATCTAGTGTTGACATCAAACAATGTTATGCAATAACAGTCACCAAATAGCAGATGCAGTTTGTAAATTTGTAATGTGGCTTTTGATGGTGGATGTCTTTATGTTAATGCCCCTGTAATCTCTTTGAAGATGGCTCATGTGAGCTGAAAGTTTAGAACCAGGATGATAAAGAATATCCAAATATTGGACAATTTTTGTCTTCATTTTCACCTAAAATTAAAGCCAAAATATGATAGAATGGCTCATGATTAAACATAATAGACAGTCATTATCCGTTATATTTAACAGTATATGTTTAGAAAATTATCAGCTGCCTTGATACACTATATATATATATATATATTTTGTTTTTTTTTAATCCAAAGTGGAAGAGTAGGAAGGTAAATTCCAAGAACCTGATCCTAATCAATATTAAAAATTTTTAACATTAAAAAGTGATGCAGGCAGAGAGCTCAATGTATTAAGAATACAGAGCCAATATAGAGTCTCTATTAGAGATCCTATGTTGAAATGTACATCTGACACCTTTGAATTTTGAAACTTTCTCTAATTTATATATATATATATAAATTAGAGAAAATTTTCAAAACCCAAAGGTGTCAGATGCACATCCCAACACAGGATATCCAACAGAGACTCCACACCACGTCAGCGACACTGTCCCTCAAAATGCTGAAGGCCCTGAGCTAGAGTGCAGAGGGGCCCCTGGTCAACAATGGGCACAAAGTGGAAAAGGACAGAGCCGGCAGCCGCAGGGCCAAAGGGCACTGAAACGGCATATATATATATATATATATATATATAAATATATACACACATTGAAGCAAAGGTGAAAAGACATTGGAAAGAATAAAAAAGATTAAGAAATTAAAAAAGAGTAACTTGGAAAGTAACAGGAATACTACAATGGCTAGTTTTCCCTTTCATTTTAACAAGAAAAATTCAGTCAGTTGATAGTCACCAGAACATCTTTCTTCATGTCATGGTTTAATATGTCTTACTATCTGGTTATTTTTCCCCTTTTCATATATAACCCTGTATTTGTATTTGAAAAAATTTCTATTACTCCCCAACTTTATTTTGCATATGCTTATAATATTAAAATTTAGCCTATTCATTTATTGCTTTATATTTTATAACTGGCCATATTGATTTAGATTTTTGATGTTCTATGTCTGTCAAAGTACTTTTTGTTACAATTTCACATTTGTAAATCTGTTTTCATTATGCTTTTTTTTACTGCTTTTTTGTAATTAAAAATTTTCCCTGTGAGAAATAATCTGAAAATAATCAGAGACTGATTCCCAGATAAAATAAATAAATGAAAAGGAATACAATTATGAAGATAAGTGTAAGAGATAAAAAAAAATGGTTAATACCACATTTGCTTATTCTTGCTATTTTATTTTTTCAAATTTTAAAAAATTATTCAAAGTTCAATTTCTGAACCAAAGTAGCCTCACTTTTTATCTGATTAAAATTTTAGTCAGTATTTTCTTCATATTCACAAATGGTTCAATCTGTTAATGAGATAAACATTCTTTTGTTCATAATTTAGTTGTTTCATAATAAAACGACAGTTTGATCAAAAAACGTCATTTTCAATGATTATTTCTATTTCTAGCAAACAGGTTTGTTTTTTTAGTCTGACCTTCTGTCAATCTGACCAAAATTTGATCCACACTTTTTATTCTCTTTCAATATTTGTTTCTAATCTAAGTTCTTTATTTTGACCTCCAATTGATCTTATCTTAATCCAGTTTGATTTTAAGTTTGATTAAAAGATGTTATTCTCATTTTTTATTTGCATTATCTCTTAAATTATTGTACAAATACAAGTATTTTGCCTGACCACCTGTCAAAATAGACATTTGTTTTTTTCTATTTAATCCATTCTTTTAGCTCAAGTCATATAATCTGACCTCTACTTGTTTGACCTTCTTTAAATTCCCACAAAGTTTTCACCCAAATGTCTAATTTAGGTTTTATCATTTGCTAGTGTTGCCATGATTTTGTGGAATTTTTAATTTATTTAATCTAACCAAATTTTAGCAAACTTTTTCATCCCTGTTTACTATATGTGTTTTTTTCTATTCTTGTTGTTTGAAATATATGGTAAATGTATAATAAGTGGATCAGGTGTTTTGTTTAGTAATATAACTCCTATATTCTAATGATTGATGTAAACCTGTTGTTTTTCGTTTGCACCTAACTTTCTAACTATACTAATCAAACTTGTATAGACTACGATTTCAAAAGAAGAAAAGTAAGAAGCTGATAATATTTGTTCTTTCATTTTTTTAGTGACTCTTGTTTATTAAACAAGAATAGCATATTTATTGTTTGAATTTACACAATGAGATAATATTACTATCTTGCATTAAATTTTTTGGACCAATTTCTGTGTCTTTTTGTCGTTATCACAATTTATCATCTGTTGTATCCTTTGAATTTCCTTTGGTGTTTGAAAATTCTGCAAGGTGACAGACACTGGAGTTGATATATATTGTGATAAAGAGATTAAAAGGCAAGGAATTTTTTTTCAAAAGAATCAATATATAATAGTCTTTAAAATAAAAAAAGTTTCTTAGCCAAATTTTATGTACTTGTATTGTGAGTTATCCCAGTTGTCTGCCAGGACGCTCACTAGGTGGCACTTTTTTTAGACTCTAAAAAGAAAAGAATCACTTCTTCTTTTTGCTGTACTACTATGGCAGTGAATGCTGAACAATTTCTCCACAAATTAAGTCGAAACTTGTAGGAACAAACATGTGGTTCTACCAATAAATACTAATGTAAACATGGATAGAACTTCTGAACAATGAAGAATTTCAAAGAAAAAATATAAACTACAAGGAACTTTATACTGATAATCAAAAAGAGATAGATAAAGTTTCTTGGTTACATACAGACTGGTTTGTTTCTTTTTGTTTAGCAGTGTATCAACCCACATGAGCTATTAAATGCCAAAACTTAAAAGTGAAAATTAAAAATTTATAATTGATTCTAGAGAATGACATTATTTCATGATTAATTCTTAATTACTTAACTGCATATTTTTTATCAAATCATAGAAAATCAAATGAATAGTGAAAACTTTTTTTATCCTTAAATGAAATGAGATTAATCATAGCAAATTGTTTTATATATATTTTTTTTTGACAATATATGCCTTGTCTTTAATTATACTATAAAAATTTATTGCTGGTAATTTCTTAATAAAAATGTATTTTTATATCTTACTAATGTTTGTCTGAAAGTCTGCTATTTGCCCATAGCTAGAACCCTAACAGGTGCTACCACCCAGATCAGGATGGACCTGGGAACAACGGCAATCAAGTAGTAGCTCTATACTCCTTAAAACCTCTAATATCTAATAGCATATTAGAAGTAAGGAACTGCAAATAAGCTACTTTATGGGTTTGTGTAAATGGATTGCTTAACACAGATGGAAAGTAAAGAGTAAGAGACTGGATGTTGTGGAGAGCAGTGACTGCAAGTATAATTAAAATGTTTGACTATCTGTTAAAATATAAACAAGTTGTTTATTTTTTTAATCATTTCACCCCAAGCAAGGCAGTTATACTGCCACTGGTGTTCAGGGGGTTACATAGGAGGAAAATGATGAGAAAGAGAGACAGGTTATAGTGGGTGTCAGGAAGAGGGTAAGAGAAGGGTAAGAATACTGGTGTGATGAGAGTGGAGTGGACGGAAAAAAGATCATGAGAGAAAGGATGGAAATCATTGAGATAAGAGATGATTTCCGTTTATAAGACACTACTCAATCTCCCCTGACTATTGATGCACTCCAAGGTCGAGACAGCTTAAAGTAGAACGCATTCTCTTTCGGCAGGATTTGTATCAGCGTTACACTGGTTCGAATTATGCCGAAGGATGTATATTTTTATTTAATTATATTTCTAGAGTATTCAGGCCGGTAGACAAAAAGTAATAAATATACTGTTTAATAAATAAACGGAAATTTACTCTCAAATACAGGTATCCACTAAAAATTACATTTGCATATATTATTATTTTTTATTTATCTATCTATCTTTCAATCTATTGATCTATATAAACTGTACACACACACACACACACACACACATTGACCTCACATGTAAAATTCTTGGAAATTGTAGCTTTTGGGGATTGTTCAGGTGCAAGATGTTTAGTCTGACCTGCAATTGTTCTTTAGTCCAACTTTCAGGATTGAACATTTTGTTCATACAACCAGTTTTATCCAAGGATATCATTTAATACTTGTACTTCTATCATTTTCTTTAAAACATTCTTGTTACTTCTCAGCATCCTTCTGTAAAACCACATCTCTTTTGCTTCAAGCCTCTTTTTATTCTATGAGAAAATTATCCATCATTCAGAGCCATGTTAGAGAACAAATATTACATAACTCAGCAGCCTTTGCTTTGTTTCTGACAAAATATACTTCTTAGTTAATTCTTTGCTTAGTTTTGGAAAGCATATTTTTTCTATGCTATTAGGCTTCAGGTTTTTTTTTTTAATAATCATATCAGCCCAAACAAGGCATTTTACTGCCATTGTTTGGCAAGGGGTTACATAGGAGGAAAGTTATGAGAAAGAGTGACAGATTATAGGGGGTGTCATGAAGTGGGTAAGAGAAGGATGAAAATACTGATAAGATTGGAGTGGACGGAGAAAGAAGCATGAGAGAGAGGATGCAGTTTAGTGAGATAGGAGATGACTATTGACTTTACATTTAAATTCTTGGAGATTGTAGCTGTTGGGAAATCAAGTAAATGAAAGGGAATTCCACAGGCGGGAACTGCTAGAAAAGAAGCTGCTGGAGTATAATTTGCATTTCCATTTTATCGGCTTCACAGTAAAAGGGTGGAATCTAGTTACTAATCTTGTGGCTCGAGTAAATTCATATATAGGAGGCACCAGTGAGCTAAGTTCATCAGAGCAGAAGCCGTGAAAGTGTTTGTAGAAGAGACACAGGGAAGCCTCATTGCGCCGGTGAGAAAGTGACTGTATCTGAGCTGCCAAGTCATGATCGATCACATTACAGACTTTCCTGAATATTAATTTATTTAATTGCTTTATTTTTGTTGTAGCCAAGTTGTTGTGGCCTGTTTAGGCCAGGAAGAAAGACACAGAAACAAGAAGGTATGTTCAAACTCAAACAGTGTATTAGAATAACAGAACATATCTATATATATATATATATATAACAGAAAGGAAGAAAGACACAGAAACAAGAAGGTACGTTCAAACTCAAACAGTGTATTAGAATAACAGAACATATCTATATATATATATATATATATATATATATATATATATATATATACATAACAGAAAGGAAGAAAGACACAGAAACAAGAAGGTATGTTCAAACTCAAACAGTGTATTAGAATAACAGGACATATATATATATATATATATATATATATATATGTTTATATATCTATAAATACTTTCATGGCTTCTGCTCGGATGAGCTTAAGTCACTGATGCCTCCTCAACAGGTGTTTACTCATGCAACCAGACTGGCAACTGGGTCCCACCCTTTCACAGTCAGGTTAGCCAAACGCAGACGACAATTCTACTTCTGCAGCTTCCTCTCTCGCACTTCCCTCCTGTGGAACTCACTCCCGTATTCTTGCTTTCCTGATGGCTACAACCTCCAGAAATTTAAATGCAAAGTCAATACTCATCTACTAACCACTGGCCTCTAGCTCTCTCCCCTCCCCTGTATAACCTTCCACTTCTCTCCACCTATGCATCTGTCATTGCACCTGCTTTCTCAGCTTTCTATTGTTCCTTTCTAACTAGTTTGTACTCCTCACTCTTTTCTAATTAATCTTGTTACATTTACGTAACCCCCTGCACATCAGTGGCATTTCCGCCTTGCTCGGGGTGAAATGATTAAAAAAAAAATATATATATATATATATGTATATATATATATATATATAAACAATAATAAATGTTAAAAATCAGCAAATAGAAGTGTAATTCCAAACGATATAGCATCTTGACTGTCTCTAGACTGTCACACAACTGCGTCACAACAGACATGCAGGTTGGTATTATATTGAGGGAGGAAGATTCCATTCACTGTAAATAGGGCATCATAACAATTTTGCCATCTCTTACTGAGTTATAATTTCTTTAGTCCAACTTTCATGATTCAGCTTTATCTCTATAACAAATTTTACCATTATTCCTGATTATTATTTGCATTTTTACTAAATTATTAAACAAATCTTTATTTCTGATTTGATGTCAATCTGAAAGGTGAAAGAGGAGAAACTATTAGCATAGAAGTTATGGTTGCAACTAATAATTTTAACAAAAATTTTGAGACCTCACTGCCAATCTAGTACTGTGTAAAAATTCTTGAAGCTAAGGTACCAAAGATCAAAGCTCATCAAAACAATTACCATGATAATATTTATAGAAAAGGTATAATGAAGCTATATTGCTGCAGTGTAAAAGGACTGAAACTTACTGAAAAAGTCAGGATCAATAATATTGAAAATTTTTCAAGAAAGAAATTATAGAAAAAAACACACACCTTTACAATATTTCAGATTTTGATATTTAGATCTAATGTGTTATTATTTTTGGGATTTAATGCCTGAAAGAATTTAATGATGAATGTGTTGACAGGTTAGGCAATAATAAAAAAACGCTTATTCTACAATCTTTGACACAGGAAAAGATAAAGATTTTTTACCTAAAAAATATTAAAACTGCTATTTGCTCCAAGATTATACTTTAGTTCAACTCTAAAATAAAAATAAATGACAAATTATATTCCCTTTTTTTATTGTAATGTATTGTTGAGCTTCAGAAGTTCTGGAAGCTATCTTTCTTTATGAACTCTTTACGGCAAAATCAGAAAAATATTTTCAAAACCCAAATTCTGCTGCTTTTGTTATTGTTGTCACACCACTGACTTTAAAGAAAAAAATATGAAGAAGAGAGAACATTCCCTGAAAAACAAAAACTGAAGATGACAATAGTACAAACAAGAATTGTATTTCTTTAACAGGAGATAGTTCACTCAAAAGAGAGAAAAAAATAAAAAAATATTATAAAGAATAAATATAATCAGGAGTTATTTGCCCTTTAACCGGTAACCATGTTATTAGTCTGTAGTCTTGAATCAGCTGCAGTTAAAGAATGGCCATTTACTTTAACAGAATTTGCCATTATCATTCAACCAACCAGTAAGCCAGTGAAAAAAGGGAAAAATCCTCTCTGAAGCCTGGAGAATCTTATATATAGCTCAAACAATTCTGATGAATGACTTCTTTTCATGGCAAAATATTTTGGCTTAAAAAAGAAAAGATGATAAATAAGAAAACTGTTTCAAGTAATCTGTTTGCATGCTCTGAGATTTTCATACAAATTTAGGGTCCACTGGCAATGCAGTATTTTGCCAGATATTCATTTAAACCCTCTTTTCATGGAAACAGGAGCATGAGTAAATTTTATGACTAGCAAGGTTTTTTTTTGAAGCGATGGCATTGAGCGAATCTAAGATTTGGTGTTAATGTTTCTTCTATACAAAGTTTTAAATTTTCATTTATTCTTTGGGAATTATGTATTTTCAAAGTCTTCAAGTTAATTTTTATTCATTTTTCTGTGTAACATTTTGTATAATAAGGATTCTAAATAGTTTTGAACATATGTAAGCCTAACTGGTTATGCAGGGTGTGATGATGGGTAAATTGGTGCCATTTATATTTTTAGTTTTGCACATAGACATTGTTTTTGCGTTTGTCAACTGCAGATTATGGTAATGTCTATTGGGCACCATCTATGGCAAAAAGATTACCATGACACATTTGACTATGCAAGAAAAGTTGAAATGGTAAGCTGTACTGCTTGGCATTCATGCCAATACAAACATTTTGGTCATTTAACTGAATATATCCTCTCATTCTTTCTGAATCCTCTATAACCTTAGTTCACAACCAGTGTAGGAGAATCATAACTCTAAATTATAAACCTGAGGCTTACAGCCTATCACATTGAATATACCGGTTCTCATTCAATCACCGAAGTTAAGCAACGTAGAGCTTGATCAATATTTAGATGGGTGACCATTTGGGAATACCAGGTGCAGCAGTAAGTGTAGAGTGATGGATGTGCATTGTGGTGCAGTGGATATTGGTTCGGAAAAAGAAATTGGTGAGCCAAGTTCGAATTCCAGTTGAATACCCTGCATTCACTTTAGCACTGGTACCCTTGGGAAAGGTATTAATCCGTTGTTAAATAACAAAAGGTAGGACTTGGGGACCCTGCCCTTAAAAAAACAGATCCCAATGAATCTTGATACTTGAAAAGGAAAATGTATTACCAGATACAAAAACTTATATAAACAACAATAAATTGTTAAAAGAAAAAGGTATTACCAGCAATAAATAAAGTTTAGTTAGCAATAAATGACCCGCCGAGGTTGATTTGCCATAATAACTAAACCAACCAACCAACCAACCAACCAACCAACCAACCAACTAAACCTGAATATAGCTATTTAGAGTCCTTGGATAGCACTAAAAATACCAGTTCTTCCAGAAAGTGTGATTGCTTCTACACAATTCCTCACCACTATATATTTAAATATATATCTAAACTTGATTATAAATGGAACTTTATCTGTGTGTGTGTATGTATGTGTGTGTGTGTCCATTACCTATAGACTCCAAAATGGCTGAACTGATTTTCTTGAAAATTTAAACAGTTGTACTATAAGCGTCTGCGAGTGTTCTTAGCTAGCTTTTGTGTCAAGGTACCCCCAATAAATATAAAAAATAGATAATCAAAAAAATTGGGTTATAGAAGGAGTGGTCCGATTTTGATCAAATTTGATACACTCATAGACAAAGACATAAGAAATGATATTCAGAAGTTTCAAGGTCGCAGTTCTTACAATAGTGCAGAAAATCGATAATATATATGTATAAAAGGCAACAACAAAAAAAACTTATTTGATATTGATACCAGGAAATCAAAATTTGACTTACATCCATTCATTTTTCTTTCAGTCTACAGTTTTGCCTTAACTGGAAACAACTATTGCTTTTTAGTCTTTCATGCCAACGTCCAAAGAGGCTGAGCTCCAGGACCATGGATTAGTTTTAAAGCTTTCATTACACCTGAGCAATGCCAGGCTATACTGCTAGTGCTTACATATAGTGTTGATTTCTATGTCTACACTGATTATTTTTATACACACACACAGAAAAAGACCTGATCCTGTCTTCATAATCATTTTTATGAATTGTTCCATTAAGATGTAGATGAACATGTGTCTTCACAATTTCCTATCCCTTTTATTTCTAAGCAACATTGACTCTTTACTAAATCTCCTTGTTCTGCTCTGTTCTGCTTTTCAATAATACAAAATCATTTGGAAAGTAGCTTTGTTGTTTTTCCTCTACTCGTCCTTTCCTTGGAAAAGAATTCAATTTTTGCAAATAATGTCATATTATGTTCTAAAGATTTTGACTTTCTTTTTCTACTTTTAGGCATAAATTTGTAACTTTCATTTTCTTTAGAACGTTCTTCTTGTTCACATATTATGTCTATGGTATTCTCAGCACCTGTCTATAGAACATGTTATTCACTTTGAGGCTTTTCTTTCTCTGTAAGGAATTAGTCTATCATTTACTGTCATGTGGGCACCTTGGCATGCTGTAATGGTTAGCAAGCAAAAACGCTGCCCTACACACCATTAGGTGTAACAGAAACGTTTATTTTTATTTTTACTATCATATAAGAAGTTAAATATGACATAGCAATGCTATTTTCTTTATCTTTCAAAAAATATTCATATGCATGCTTTTCTCTTTGGTTAGTTTCTAAGAAACCTGAAAGGTTAGATATAATGTAACAGTTCAGTTCAGTTTTCAAAAAGCTTCTTTTGATATTTTTATGTCCTCTCATATTTCAATGTCAAGCTTCTTGTCTTGTGTTTTTGAAATACATGTAAGTAAACTGAAAAGTATTTTTAGAAGCTAAGTTGTTGTATACTGATAATGAAGCACTCTATAGATTCTCACAAATTTGGTTTTTGTGACTAATGAAAGCTTTATAAGAGCATGTTAGATAAGTTCAAGTCTTCAATCTGTCCACTGTCAATTGATTTAAAGTGCAGTCTTTTTTAATAGAAGGTGGATGCTTTGCTCACAAATTCTCATCTAATTCTACTCTTGACTTATCAGAAAGAACTTTGCCTGACTATTGGTACAGAACTGAGTTTTTGTTGTGTGATATGCATATAATGTTGTCGAAAGCTTCTGCTACCGTCTCCAAACTTGATCCCAACAAAGCATAATTATTTGGTAGCATCCCTGAAATAGTCTTTAAAAACATGTTTCTAAGAATTGGCTTCTGTTATCTCCAAGATCTGCAATAAATTTTCTTTGCTGCTAAATTTTGGTTAACCTGCTTTTGTAGTTCATGTTTGGAAGTAAAGAAAATTGATGGTGGCTGAGTATTTACTGGCAAAGTTAGCATGATAGACATAACTGATTTTGAAAAAAAAAACAATGGAAGGAGAAAATTGGCTAACATGTATATATATATATATATGTATATATATATACACACACACACAAACAAGTTTGGTTAAATAAAACTAATGTATGTCTATTTAATAGTTTATAGTGTTTTTCCAATTATCAAATATGATGATTGCATTTTAGGATCAAAATTATTGATAGACTGCCTAAATTTCATGTTCTATTATTTGTTTAACTACATTCAACTGTCTTCTTTATTTTTGAGATGCATTTAGTGTTTATGTGGTAGCCAAGATCATGCTCGCTGGAATCTGGTAATTTTTAGTAAACTGAAAGTATAAAATGTCAGTGGTGATGCCATGTATAAGAACTAAGTGGCAGTCAACAGCCAACAACTTTTACATAGGTAGCATCAAGAACACCTTCAAATCTTGATGGTATCAACGAGTTTTATTTTTTAACTCGAGAACACTAACCATGGGTATGTAGTACCCAGCTCAAATGATGCCATTTTAATTACAATTTAATTAAATTTTCAGTACCTGATTTTCTTACCTAAATATTTTTAGTTGCTATTAATGTTAACTCAAAGTACAAATTTCAAAGAGTCTGCATGTAAAATATTTCAAATAAAGATTTAGATTCAATATATTTTCAAAATCGGATATGATATACCCATGATTAGTAGTGGTGTAACTTTAATTGATGGTTAGTGTTCCAGGGTTAATAATAAGTACAGAGTTAGTACATTCCTCTTTAAATACTTTTGGCATTTAAAAGAAGTCAGTAAAACCCTTACTGCAAAATGGAAAATACTAAAATAGATAGAACTTCTAAATCTTTACACAAGCTCAGTTTCTTGTGTTTACATGAAAAATTACAAATTATCCAGTTTCCTAAATTAGCCCTGCTAAATAAACTAAACAAATTCATAGTCACTTGTCAATGCAGTTTTTTTGTTTACCTCACAGAAGGTAGCTGAAGATAATGATAAGAAAGGACTACAAATAAACTGTAAGAAAACCTAATGCATGGTTATCAGTAAAAAGGGCAGCCCAATACGCCAAATACAAGTTGGAGAGACTAGAATCAATCAGGTAAAAAATTTAAATACCTGGGAAGTGTTATAACAGAAGACAGAAAGTGTGACAGAGAGATCTGAAGGTGAATTGGCATGGCAAAGGAAGCATTTCAGAAGTTGAGTAAGGTATTAAGAAACAGGACAATTTTGCTAGAAACAAAGAAGAGAGTACTGGATTGCACTGTGTTGTCAGTTCTTCAATATAGCAGTAAATGCTTGACAATATCATCAAAGATGAAGGAAAAACTTGAATCAACTGAAATGTGGTTCTACAGAAGGATGCTGTGAATCTCATGGATCGAGCATGTGAGCAATGATGAGGTTTTGGAAATGATGGAAACAAAAAGGAAATTAATACAGAGTGTCAGGAAGAGACAAATGAAATTCCTGGAACATGCAATGAGGGAAGAGGGCTTGGAGAACCTGATACTAACAGGCCAGATAGAGAGAAAAAGAGACAGAGGAAAGCAACGGATAACATATTTGAAGGACCTAATCAGGTGGATGATGGAATGAGGGTTGCTTGGTGCAACAGGAGGTGTCCTAAGAGCCACCAGGGATAGGGAAACAGGGATTGCCTACATCCTGAAAAAACAGGGCACATAGAAGAAGAATGTATACTTAATTACATTTTCTTCTATCAGTCAGTTAAGTGCCATACGTGAAACATGCTTGGGCGATCATGTTTTGAAAGAGACATGACTGACTGGGCAGAAGATTATCCCGCAGTAGGTTGCCATTGCTTTCCAACCAAGGCTATAGAACCCAATCTGTCCTGTTATTTAACCCATAAATGGAAGGAAGAGACAGATTAATACCTTTCCCAAGGGTATTTGTGTGTAAGTGAATGCAATGAATTCAACTGGAATTCTTCTATAAATATGACTAAAATCTACAATCAATTTTACTATCTTGCATTAATATAAAAGATCCCACCATTCTCTGTTAATTACTTTAATAGTTTCACCCAAACATAATATAGCCTCACAAGGCCATTTATCTTGTTTTACTCTAAAACTGAATGTTACACAGAATTGACACAATATAGCATGCTTTCATGACTGCTCAATTTCTCTCCGACACCTCCAACCTTTAACCCCATTCCCCTATTCATCATTTAACTTTCTGACTTTGTAGTGACCTCTCAAATTCTCCCATTCACCCTCTAAATCCATGACCTTATCTATCATTAACTTTCTATTTGGTCTATCTAGCCAAATCTACTCAAAACCTTTTCAGTTATCTGGATAAGGGAAAATTTGGTTTAAATTTCGATATACACTACAGGCAATAATTATTAGGCCACTCCAGTTTTAAAAAAAGATGATATATTTGATACTATTTTTAGTATTTATTGACAAATGGTTAATTCTAAAAAAAATAGGATGGTTCTTTTGTTAATATTGCACAATAACATGTGCATCAAATGTATTGGTCTGATATTCAGTTTTTGAGCTCTCTTCCCATGCTAGTCTCTTCTTATTGGCTGGCTGAAGCAAAGGCTTCCTGGCTGCCTTCTAAAATGTTGCAAAGTAATAATAACAAAAGAATCATTCTATTTTCATTTAGAATTATCCACTTGGCAATAAATACTAAAAATAGCATGAAATACGTCATTTTTTTAAAACTGGGGTGGCCTAATAATTATGGCCGTTAGTGAATATATATATAACATTTCCTGACTCTTGCAACCATATATTTGTTTGATGAGGTGTTAGAGATAGTACCAAAATATGACAGCTCTTGTGTAGCAAAAACATTTTTTTATCATAAATTTTAATAATAAAAATATTACTACAAATATTGCTTTAGTACGTATTGAGCAATGTTAAAAAGTAAATACTACCAACTGTGTTATTCCCTTAGTTCTTACTACTAATAATATATATAGTGTTGAGTTGTGGTAATGGAGTTTGTTTTTTCAGTGCCTTTTTACTGATAAAATGTATTTTGGCAAATAGGTTCCCTATCACAAAAATCTCAATATCAGGGTGGAGATGGAGTGTTGATAAGCACAAAGAGTTTTTTACTTTAACTGAACAGGTTCATGCTAACATCAAATATAAATATATATATATATATATATATTTCATAAACATTTCACTGTATAATCCCTTGTGGTGCAAGATAGTTGATTTAATGTGAGTTGTTTATTTTGTATAATTATAAGTTCTAGGGTTTTGAGTTTTTCCTTACACTGGGAGTAGTAGAGTTGTATCAGTCATATGATGGGAGTTGTACTTTAGTTCCTCATGGTGTACAGGTCAGTATGTATACTAACTGCATATGTATATATATATATATATATATACACACACACACACACATATATATACATATAGTCATCTGCAGACAGATCTGTTTTGCTGTATCACAGCTCATCAGTACGGTTAGACATCCGATTGCTTTTACCCAGAATTGAAACCCGACTGAATTGGCGTCAGTCAGCAATTTTACCTCTGAGCTACGGGCACTTGGTTGAAGGATATATATATATATATATATATATATATATATATATATATATATATATATATATATATATATACACACACACATTTCTGTTTATGCCATTCAGTTTTTAATTATGAATGATTTAAAGCAGTGTTTTGAAGGAGGTTTTATTTTAGATGGCCTAAAACTTTTGATGAATCAAGTCACAAAATCTTCATTGAGGACATTCTGATACATCTAGTCAAACTCATCAAAATGTTCTTGCTTTTCTTGTTAGTAACACATATAATATCTGTATAGTAAGTTTCCATGATTGCATTTATTTTTATTTTTACCTAGTAATTGTGTTTTTGGCAATTTTGAAGTTGTATCTTTGCATGGCGTTAAAAAATGGAGTTGGAATTTAATGCACAAAATAAAGAAATAAAAACATCATTCAATTTTATATAAAGAAGAAAAGTACAAAGTTCTGAACATTCAGTCACTGTTTGTATGACACCTATTTGCTTAAGATAGAAATGGGCATTGCATGAAGTCTTTACCATGAACAATTTTAAGCTGATAAATTAAACTTTTAAAACTGGTAAAATGTTTTTTTTTTTTGTTAAACACAGGGTCAGACTAAAGCAATTTGCACCTGTCACCACTAAAAAAACTTCCAAGACCATAAAACTAATTTTAGATTGTTAAGCATCTTGCCTATAAAGAAATGTGTCTAGAATTCAGAATTTGCCTAATGGCTATTCAGTAACATTATACTGCCACTTACATATCAATGCATGTATTTAAAAGTTTATTAAACTGAAGCAAAAATTAATGCAACATTCAATGCACAATGTTAGGGAAATCCTATAAGTGTCATCTTGTTTCAGGAGTATTCATCTTCTTCTTCTACATGCCACGCCCCTTCAGGATGTAGGTGATCATGTCTTTCCACATCTCCCTCCTCCTTGTCGCTCTTAATACCCCTTCTCCTGTTATCCCATTCACTCTCCGCTCCACTATCCATTTGCTCAAGTTCATCAAGTAAATCATGCATTGCTTTCTCTTGTCTCTCTTCCACTCTACCTGTCAAAGAGCATCAAGTTCTCTAAGCCCTTCTTCCTCATTCAGTCACGTGTCATACGTGATACATACTTTGGGTGATCATGTCTCGAAAGAGATATGACTGACTGGGCAGAAGATTATCCCACTGTAGGTTACCATTGCTTTTTGTGGTAGACTGGTTGCTGACCAAGGCTATAGAACCCAATCTGTCCTATTATTTAACCCATAACTGGAGGGAAGAGATGAATTAATACCTTTCCCAAGGGTATTTGTGCATAAATGAATGCAAGGAATTCAACTGGAATTCAACTTCCTCATTACATGTCCCAAAAACTTCAGCTGTTTTTTCATGATCTTAAGTATCAGTTTCTTTCCCATATCCATCCTCTCAAAAACTTTGTTATTGCTCCCGTGTTTTATCCATGGTATCCTCAGCATCCTTCTGTAAAACCACATTTTTGTTGCTTCAAGTTTTTCCTTTATCTTTGATGAAATTGTCCAGGATCCTCTACCATATTAAAAGATAAACATCACATAACAATCCATTTCAATACATTCAGCTCCTGGAATGCATCCTTGGCCATGCCAGTATGCATTTGGATCTCTGTATTGCACTTTCCTTCCTTTGTTAGAACACTTTCTAGATATTTAAATTTCTGCACCTATTTAATTTTAGTATCCCCAACTTGTAACTAGTATTTTGGTCTTCCCATTGTTAAAGAGATATTTATGTTTAGTGACTGATTTTTTGGCGAATGACTATTGCACAAACAATGATTTTAAACAATGATATTTTCCTGTTACAAGTTCTACTATTTAACCTATAGTTGAGTGGAGGAGATAGATTTGTGTATTTTCCAAAGTTATTTGCACATAAGTAAATGTAACAAACCAGATTAGACTTCAAACTTAGTTTTCTAAATTCTCATTTCAAGCTGCTATCTATTCTTCTTCTTGTCCCTTCAGGACATAGGCAATCATGGCCTTCCACTTTTCCCTACCCCTGGTGGCTCTGAGCACGCCTTCTCCTATTTCACCATGCAACACTTGTTCCATCATCCACCTAATTATGTCCTTCAAATATGTTATCCGCTGCTTTCCCCTGTCTCTTTTTCTCTCTATCTGGCCTGTTAGCATCAGGTTCTTCAGGCCCTCCTTCCTCATTGCCTGTCCCAGGAACTTTAGCTGTCTCTTCCTGATGTTCTGTATTAATTTCCTTTTTGTTTTCATCATTTCCAAGACCTCATCATTGCTCACATACTTGATCCATGATCTTCGCAGCATCATTCTGTAGAACCACATTTCAGTTGCTTCAAGTTTTTCCTTCAACTTTGATGGTATTGTCCAGCATTCACTGCCATATTGAAGAAGAGACAGCATGTAGCAATCCAATACTTTCTTCCTAGTTTCTAGCGAAATTGTCCTGTTTCTTAATACCTTACTCAACTTCTGGAATGCTTCCTTCACCATGCCAATTCACCTTCGGATCTCTGTATCGCACTTTCTGTCTTCTGTTATAACGCTTCGCAAGTATTTAAATTTTTGTACCTGCTTGATTCTGGTATCCCTACCTGTATTTGGCATTTTGGGCTGCCCTTTTTACTGATGACCATGTACAGTATTTATACATGCTATTGTTAGTGAAAGAGATAGTGTATTAGTTGATACTGGAAGCATTGAAGTCTCTTCAAACAAAATATATAATAATGACTACAAAACAGATTATGTACATTTAATAGCCACATATTTTATTGCCTTAACAAATATGATAGAACAAAGACAAAACGTTTGTCTATACTTCTGAGATGAGGTAGGATTTACATTATTTACGTTGTTTGGACTGTTGTCCTCAACTTCATTGACATATTCACAATGTTTCAGCTGTTAGTGCTTGGAATTTTGAACCTAACTTTTTATTTTGATCACTGGAGTATATCATTCTTATTCCATGTACCATGTGTGACACGATAACTAGGCATATATGTATTTTATTATAATAGATTAAAATAGAAAATGGTTAAGAATAGAAAATAGTTTAAAAACATATTTAACAAAAGTGAAAAAGAAGAGGAAAAAATAAATAAATAAATGCTTTTTCTTTTATGAGGAAAATTGTGGAAGAGACAAGAGTATCCGATTACTGTTTTAAATCCTACCGCTCTTCCGCTAAATATTTGACTCAGTGATTTAATGTGATAAAGAGATAAGTTCAGGAGATAAAAGTTCAGGAGGTGCATTTTCGAATGACTGGGTCAAAGGCTGTCTTTTACTGTATTTTGACCACACATTAAGAATTTCCCGGCGGAAGCTTTATTAAGATAAAAAAAAAGATAACTGAAATTTCAGACTTACAGTCGCCATTGTTTATCACCGGTGGTCTAAAGCATTTCCGGATTTCAGGATTCATTTTAAATAAATAGAAGTCAGTGAAGTGAGTCAGTCAGTTGAGTTCCGCCGGGCGTTTGAGTGAAGTAGAATCTCCGTTCGTCTTGTTTCGGTCAGTTCGGATTTGTTGATCTCCATTAGAGATAGAGCTGTGTGTCACATCTGCCTGCCCCAACCGAAAAGGCTAACTCTAAACGAATAAAGCATCCTTTTCAACTCATCCAAGTTGTGGAAGTTCATTCCTTATAGTTCAATCTTGTACCCCCAGCTTGAGGCTCCGACATTTTCAACAAATTTCCGGCAACATCACAGTGTGGAGAACGGCCGCTGGTGAAAATTGTTCGGACGGTCCGTTGGGGTGTTACACATGTCACTTCTGGATGTCTTGTAGTTATTGCCCTTTAAATCAACTCTTTAAGTTATTTTTTCACCACTGTTGTTGCCATGTATTGAACTAACAACTGTTTGAGTCTAGTCACCGGATCTAATGAATGTTTTTATCCACCTGAAGAAGGCTGGAATTTACAACAGCTAAAATGTTGTGAATATGGCAATAAAGATGAAAACAACAGTTTGCACAATATAAATAGTCATAAATAAAGATTGTATGTGAGTGTGAAGTGATGTCCTTTTAAATATGTTTATATGTGCAAAAATTTTGAGAAACATGTTGAGAATAATTCCTTTTTGGTTTGTTAGAATTGTTATTTAAGGAAATTTTATGCTGTGTTCTGTGTAACATGAGGTTTCCTTTTTATTTTTTATAATCGTGTTGCCCCAAGTAAGGCATTTTACTGCCACTATTGAGCAGAGGGTTACATAGGAGGTAAGTTATGAGAAAGAGTGACAGGTTACAGGGGGTGTCAGGAAGAGGATAGGAGAAGGATGAGAATACTACTGAGAGTAGAGTGGACAAAGAAAAAAGTATAAGAGAGAGAGAGAGAGAGAGGGAGGAGGAGGAAGCAAGTTAATGAGATAGATGACTATTGATTTTACATTTGAATTCTTGAAGATTCTAGCTGTCGGGAAAGCAAGTAAATGGAAAGGAATTCCACAGTTGGGAAGTGCAAGAGAAGAAGATGATAGAGTAGAATTTGCATTTACAATTTATTGGTTTCACAGTAAAAGGGTGGGACTTAGTTGCTAATCTTGTGGCTCAAGCAAATTCATGTATGGTGGGTACCAGTTAGCTAAGTTCATCTGAGCAGAAGCCATGAAAGTATTTGTAGAAGAGACACATGGAAGCAACGTTGCGCAGGTGAGAAAGTGACTGTACCCAAGCTGCCAAGTTAAGATCGATCACATTACAGATTCTCTGTTGGATTTTGTCAAGGACCCCCAGGTGGATAGCAGGGGTACCCGACCAGATATGGCAGCAATATTCAATGCACAGGCAAATGGCAGATATGTATCTGTGCAGGAGTGGCCAAAAGGGCCTAACAGAGGTAAAAACGTCATATATCCTGTTTCTATAGCATCAAGTTGCTAAATGAGGAAAAGGTAAGACATTGTTACTTTTCCTTTATACACTGACTAGCAGTATAACCCCGTGTTGCTCGGGTGTAATGAAAGTTTTAAAACTAATCCATGGTCCTGGAGCTCAGACTCTTTGGACATTGGCACGAAAGCAATAGTTGTTTCCAGTTAAAGTGAAATCATAGACTAAAAGAAAAATGAATGGATGTAAGTGAAATTTTGATTTCCTGCTATCGATATCAAATAAGTTTTTTCGTCATAAACTGAATTTTGAAGGTTAAATAAGTCCTCTGAGTAAATGGTATCATGGCTGAGACTAAGAACTACAATTATACCTACTTTGAGGCAAACTCGAAGCAAAAACTAAAATAAAAAGGCTGAAAAAAATACAGCCATAGAGACAGATAAACAGGCACACACACAAACATCTTGCTTTTATATATATATATATTATCGATTTTCTGCACTATTGTAAGAACTGTAACCTTGAAACTTCTGAATATCCTTTCTTATGTCTTTATCTATGTGTGTATCAAATTTGATTAAATTCAAACCACTCCTTCTATAACCTGATTTTTTCGATTATCAATTTTCAATATTTATCAGGGGTACCTCGACACAAAACCTAGCTAAAAAAACCTCGCAGATGTTTATAGTACAACTGTGTAAATTTTCAAGAAAATCGGTTCACTCGTTTCAGAGTCTATAGGTAATGGACACACACACAGACACACACACACGTACAGACAAAGTTCCATTTATAAATAAGTTTAGATTTAACAAACACTTATTTGGCCAATTAGTGCAATTATCCCACAAGCTTTTAATTTATTTTTGCATGTTCTTCTTCAGAATTGTATATGCTTTGTTTAATGTTAGCAAAGTTTAGCAGAATCTAGACAGTGAGTAACTCAAAGTAATAGTGATATACAGTAGGTGCAAGCATGTTTAGGAAACGTGGTCTGTGAAGTTTAAAAAAAAATAATTTGATCTTAGAAAATATTTTTGAAAACCCCAAAACTTGTAAAATGATGGACTGAATGAAATTTTAAAAGTTAAAAAGTTGGTTTAAAATTAAAGTTAAATCCCTCAATTGTTATCTGTTCTTTACAAAGACATGAATTCAGAAATGAGAAAAATTAGTTCCACAAAGAACAGTTCCTTTGAGTTTATAAAAACTTTGCCATAAACAGAGATTGATTTTCTGAAGTTTAACGCTTTTCAGGTTTTTTAAAGCCCAAAAACATTTTTAGATTGTAAGTATTTTTTTTTTTTTTTAATTTTTTTTTAGGTAATCATTTTAGTCATACAAGTCTTATGAATTAACCCATAGCAGAGGGGAATAGGAAGTGGATTAATATCTTTCCCAATGGTATTTGCATGTTAGTGAATATAACCTATTGGAATTGGAACTCGATTGACAGATCTAAGCCATTATCTATTATATCATCTACATATCCAAGCTTACAGCACCCGGTATTCCCAAACAATTCTAATCTAGATACTAACTTGAATCAAAATGGCTTTGGTGATCATACAGGAACAGGTATTCTGACATAATATGACCATTAGTCCATAAATAAAAATTCTATGGAAATTCATTGAAAGCTCAGGGATACTACATGTGAGTCAGAAGACAGTTCTAAAAGTTGCCATCCTATGTGATGTCTATAGGATTGGAAGTGGATTCACCTCAAAAATACAATAGCCACTCAACAAAGGAAGGCGTATGTGAAATTGTTATGATGAAGTAGTAGTTCATGTACAGTTTATATATCTTTTCCTCTGACTTCCCAGTTTGTGAGATTAATATGCTCTTTATGTGACTGACATTTATTGTCTCTAAACATTCTTGTCCTAATATCAAGGTAGAGTAAGTTGAAAATTGTTTACAAAACAAGAATATTAGAGACCAAATATACTTAGGAATTTTAAACAAGTATATCACAAAAGCTTTTGAAGGAAATTGTAATACATTCTTGTATTAACTATAAGAAATATATTTTTACAACATGTACATTAGCAAATTGGATGTCCAGTTGACACAAAAGAAATATGAATATTCTAAGATAGAAATTCAGTGTGTAGTGTGATATGGCAGTTGCATGATGTGCGCTTGTGCATGGAAGAAATCTATAGCCATGCATTGCAGTTAGAATAATTCTCAGTAACATTTATCTATTGTCAATTCGGGTGAGTCATTGGATTTATCCTACTGTGTGTCTGTATTTAGGGTCTCAAATGTGGATCCTGTGAGAGGTTGGGGTCTAGCACTAAGTTTAGAAATGGCATATTCTGATTGGTTGGAAAATGTTTTGTGTTTCTCTCACAAATTCTAGTTGTCATTTGCTGATGTCTCTCTGGATCCAAGCAGCTCAACAAAAGTGAATTTCTTATTTGACTGTTGAGGAACAAACATGACTGGTTTGAGTGGAGCAGCCAAAACAGTGTCGTGAGAAAAAAAAAAGAAAAGTATATTAAAAGAACTAGTATAAAATGCTAAACATCTATAGGAAGCTTTTAAGACATTTGTTTTCTGTGATGATTATCATACAACACATTCCGGATAAAAAGATAATATGTTATTTTCATTTATTTTCTGAATACACATTAATTTTATGCTATTATTATATCATATTATTGTATTATTATATATTAAAATATAAAATATTATTAAATATTGTTGCATTATAGTATAGTGGCAATAGAAGGCTAACAAGGAGAATTTGATACTTAAATTGTGGGTGTGTTGGCCGGGAGGAATGTCTTTCTGTGTGTCGGCCTGCGTTGGTCTGTCTGTCTGCGTCGGCTTTTTGTATCTTCTTTTTGGATTGCAGCAGATCATTTGGGAATTCAAATCTATATTTGATTCTGGGCTTCCCATTGGCTGACAAATAAAATTTGCATAGGCTCGCGAACTGGAAATTTAATCTTTAATTAATTTTTAGTTTTCAACCGGAACATCTGCACGAACCCGGATGTGCACTGACAACTTTCAGTCATTTGCTTTCTGGTCATTAGAGTGCAAACATCTGGTCCCTTGCTTTTGCTCGGTCGGTATCACCACAATATATAGTGTATTATTAGATTATAATATACATAATGTATATTGTAATATTACATATTATTGAATTATATATATATCTATTGCATTATTATTATATATTATTGAATTCTATATATATTATTATTATCATTGTAATATTATTATTACATATTATTAAATTTTCTCTCTCACTACATTTTATTGAATTTTATAGAAACATATTGTATTATTATATATTATTAACTTATTTTTTTTCAAAATTTATAACATAAGTATGTTGCATTATCAAGACAAAGTAGTGTGTGTTATCAAGTGATGGTACTGGTTGCAAGAAAATCAACACCATGACTTGACACAGACACAAGAAGTTTTGAAACAAAATAGTTACTTTGTCGTGATAATATAACATATATATGTTATAAATTTTCAATAAATATTATTTGCTCTACTCTGTATTGACCACTCTTTTAAGAATAACATTTCTATTGGATATCAAAATTTTATTAGATTCATACTAACCCTATACCTATATATATATATATATATATATATATATATTTTTTTTTTTTTTTCATTTAAACACGAGTTATTTCACTACCTTGGTTTCCACCATGAGTGGTTTCTTCAGGCAATTTTTAATAACTGATTTTACCTTTTACTGTTTTTCTTTTTAAGAACGCTCTTGTAATGGTGTTTTATTTGGACGTTAATGTGGTAAGGAATATATGAATGTGCATTGTTTAAATTCAAACGAATTATGACGTCTTCATCCATGTTTGTATGAACATACAATTATATAACTTTCATTCAAACATGGAGGAAAATGTCATCATTCATTTGAATTTAAACAATGCACATTCATAAATTCTCTGCCATGTGAAGGTTCAAATAAAACATCGTTACAAGAACGTTCTTAAAAAAAAGGTAAAATCAGTTATTAAAAATCACCTGAAGAAATCACTCATGGTGGAAACCAAGGTAGCAAAATAACTCGTTTATAAATGAAAAATATTCAAAAGTTCTACAATATAATTGTATAGAACACTTTTTATTACAAATGTGTACTGGTCTAACCCTATTAGAACTATAAGCTAAGTATTAAACAATCAATGTATATATATATCTATATATATATATATATATATATATATAATATTTATTCAGAAATTATAACATGGATATGTTACAATATCACTACAAAAGTAGCTATTTTGTGTCTTGCCAAGTGATGTGGTTATTTTAAATTGAATGGTTTTAAAAGGTTAAAAACAAGCAAGACACCTTTAATCAGGGAGGCATTATTGTGTGTACAATGTGGACCAATCAGAGTAAAGCAACTTCTAATTTGGAGAATATGTGGGCAGACTTAAAATTAATCTTGGTGGGCATTGATATTAAAATTTGATTAAATTGAGATCAGCATTATTAATTAACTATTATATCTACTTTATTATTGTTGCAAAATTTTATATATATATATTTTAGTTTAACAATTTAGTAGATTTAGAAAGTTATATATTAAACAAGGAAGAGAAAGAATGCATACATAAATAAACCTACAAGCATTCACACATGGAAAAATAGACGAGTCTATTCACAAACACTAGCAAACAGACACATATGCAGATTAATACACCCACGCATATATACATACACAAATTACAAAATTTAGCCTTTATCGACTTGTCTATTTGTCCGTTAACTTTTAAACAGACTAAATTGCTACATATTGGATATAGTCAAGGCGAATTCATAATGTTATCGGCCTTGGATGAATGGGGTCAGGGTAAACATAATCATATTTCAATGCATGAACATATAAACAGAATTAAATATTTACTTACGCAAAAACACAAGCTAAAGTTAAATGCTTATGTCTGTGCAAAACCTCATAAATATACATATATATGCTAAGCTCCATATCTTTCAAATGAAGTTATGATTGTGGGCCCCAGTTGTTTAGCTCGCGTGTGTGTGTGTCTCTGCACATGTCAATGGTTGTACAAGTGTTAATTTATGTCTGTGTTTCGATAAATGGTGTCACCACAAAAAATATTCCACCCAAAGTTCATCCCACCTTTACAAAAATTCATCAATATATGCATAACTGCATATATGCAGTATTTTAAATAAAAAATTAAAACAGTTTGTTAGACGATCAAAAAAGCATGAAACCCAAGACAACATCTATCTATCTATCTATCTATCTATCTATCTATCTATCTATCTATCTATCTACATACATATGTACATACATAAATACATATATACCTACAAATATATATGTATATACATATATATATATATATATATATATACACACAAATATACAAATATACATGTATACATACACACACATACACATATATACACATGCAAATACATACATATATATATGTATATATATACACATATATATACACACATATGCAAACATACATATATATATATATATAGATAGATAGATATAGACGTGCATACATGGACATCTGAACATACATACATACACATACACACACACACACACACACACACACATATATATATATATATATATATATATATATACACACACACATATACTCATACAAAAGCATACAGACATACATCTAAAACATACACACACATACAAGTAAATGAATACAAATATATACATATCAGTAAGTAAAGCAAATATCAATGTCTACTAGTACAAAAGGACAGTTGTACACTCATATATACACACATACACATATACGCGCAAATATAAATCCATACACAAGCCCACACACATATACGCATATATATATATATATATATATATATATATATATATATATATACATCAAAATGACAGTTAAGGATATTTTCCTTAATTTTTACAATATTACAACCCAGATTTTAATGTAAATTCTGAACTATGCTTAAAATGAACTGTGAGCTCATTCCTCTGGTTTAACAGTTTAACCTATTCCCTAAATTTGATAATTTCTAATTTTTCATTGAGAGAAAGGTAGCAAGGTGCATGCAGTGTTTTGTCTTTTTCCTTTAAAGACCAATAGTATTTAGATAATGAAGTGCTATATTTATAAGAATTATTATTGAAAGACAATGTGTGTTGACACCAGCGAGTTTTGAACGAGTTTTTAGTAGAACCGATATAAAATTTTATGGTATTAGGATTTTCAATTGTGGAGACAGTACAAAGATAAACTATGGAGCTAACTAGACAGTTATTATGCAAAGGGCAGTCTTTAGGATTTCTACAATTACAATTGCTGGTATTAGTTCCTTTGTCCCTGGTACAATCTCTTTGAGCATTGTAATTTACAATGTTTTTTGTATCATAATACTTGTTGAGGACTTTGTTGTTATGTTTTTAATAATTTTTTCTAGATTATCCATGCAACTGTAGCTTAACTTGAGTGTATTATTATTAAATATTTTGCTAAGAAGATTAGTTTTTGGAAAGTGTTTGTTGATTAAGATTAAGAATTTATGCCCTAATTTAGTTTTACCCATCAAATTATAGGGAGGGGTAAACCATATGATTTTTCTAGATCTTTTCTTCTTGCTATTATCATAGTTAGTAGGGTTTATGAATTTGATATCAGCAGCCTTATAACCGCTGTTTCTAAGTGCAGAATTATAAAATTTACTATGCTTATCAACAATTACTTTACTAGCTGAGTCTAGATTCGATAGAAGATGTTATATATTTAATGACTGATGGGGGATGGTTAGAATTAGGATTTATATATATTGGATTAGAGTTAGCCTTCATGTAAGGTTGGAAAGAATTATTATTAAGGTCCAGAGTAACATCTAAAAAGTCTACTTGTTTAATGTTGGTAGTAATTTCTACTTTAAGCCCTAAGCTCTTTAATTCTCTGTGTATTATCTTCCTAATACGATCTACCCTAATTTTAGTGGAATCTCTAACAACCAGTAAACCATAATCTCTATATAGACCTATACTATCCGTATTTATATCCTCATAAGTGGTTAAATTATAGAGAATGAATGATCCCACAAGATCAGAGGCTTCAGCCGAATCTAGAGAACCCATTGCAATGTCAAAATATTCATCAGAGATCTTTTTAGTCCATTGTTCATCATTATAAATCAGAACAGAACTTCTACATTTTAGTATAATATCCATTTCGCTAGTAGAAATATCAGAGTACTCCTTCGCGAATTCCAAAGCCAAGGTAAAGAGGTCCTTAGAAATGCATGGATAAAATTTCATAATGTCAAATTGGATAAAGGTACAATTACCTTTATTCTGGATGGTCTTAAACCAGTTGATGACATCTGTGGTATTAATCCATTGCATGAGTCTGATGGTGCATTTAATAAATTGGTTGATCCTTTCCAAAATGGCTTTGCTAATTTTGCCAACTTCCGTTCTAGTAGGATTAATCAGATGTGTAGATTGTTTTGCACTAAAGTCTGGTTTATGGTCCTTTAATAAAACATATGCTTCTTTTGTTTGTAACTTACTAACATGGTCACTAATGCATAATTTGTCCATAATTAATTTGCCAACTTGGTTAATGTTATTACCCAGACTGAAATTGGTAGTATCTATTTTCCTATAGCTTTTGGTTAAGGTGTTTTTAACTAAGTTGTCATAAGCCTTGGGGCATACTTTATAAAAGTTTGCGGTCTTATTTGATTTAACATAGATATCATTGGATTTATTTATGTCCTTAACAATATTATCCAAATGCTTTTGGAAGGAATTCTTTCTCTTATAAAAGGTTAATCCATTAATGATTTCCATCAGGTCATTTTCGAATCCAGAAAGCCCTTCAATAATTGGCGCCATTTTCAATCTTTTAAAACCGAATTTTTCTTGATAATGTATTGATCCTTTTCAAGAAGAAAGAAATAAGCTTTCCATCTCATTCTTCTGATGAGGTCTTCAGTTTGTAGAACCAGTCTGGCAAAATATTCCCGTTTGCTTGTTGTAGGAATGTTTTTTAAAGATATTTCGAAATTTATCTTTTCCACTATATAAAAATAGTGTAGATAGTGCTCAACTATAGAAGGAGCTGATATCCAAGTATGGGTGGAATAATATTCCTTGTCCAAAGTAACACTATTTTTTAAAAAGTGCTCAATACAAAGTAGAGCTAATAATATTTTTCAGAAATTATAACATGGATATGTTACAATATCACTACAAAAGTAGCTATTTTGTTTCGACACTTCTTGTGTCTTGTCAATTTTAAGTTATTTTCAATTGAATGGTTTTAAAAAGTTAAAAACAATATACAGATATACATACAATATATATACATACAATATATATGCATACAATATATATAAATATATATATATATATATATATATATATGATTCAATAATGTCTAATAATACAATATATTTATATATCTATTATTACATACTGAATTATATATACATAGTATCATTACATATTATATTACATATATGTACTATCATTACATATTGAATTTGCCCTATATATATTGTATAATTACATGCAGAATTATATATATATATATATATATATATATATATATATATATAATGATAGTAAATAATCAATAGTAGGAAAACTTTCCTTGGTAAATAATCCAAGTAGATAAGACATATAATTGACATCTTTATCTATGAAGTAGAATATTCCCAAGATGAGGTGATTTTAAATTTATTGTTTAATAATTACTATATATATATATATATATATGGGCAGCCATCTTTCTTTTAATCACTTTTTATTGAATATAGCTAACAATGATGATTTAATTAATATTTACTGAGTTTTTTCTTGTTAAAGAACATAAACACTGTCCACATTTTTATTGTTTCAAGTGTTTTTGGTAAGTTATTTAGCTATTCTCAAGGGTATTTTGTTTGATATACAGTTCTCTGTGTGTTGTATTACATAGTAGGTTTTACTGTGTCAGGTTCTTGTGGAAGAGTAGCTGTTTGGAGCAGTCATGTGCCATGTGTGGTTGAGTTGATGTGAAGGTTACTTCTGTTTTTAGAAAACACTTAATGCACCATCTCCATTACTGAACAGTGTCAGATTGATAGTATTGGAATAGCTTTAATCAATAGGACTTCTTTAATAGTAAGATGTTTAAAGTTATGTGATTTAAAAAGGATTTTTATGTTATCAACTAGAATTTTAATTAGGGGTACTGTTTAATTATGGGTTAATAAATTACTTTAATAGCACTTTGATACGACACATGATATATGTATATAGTTGTCTTCTTAATGATGTAGTAGTATGTCTGAGAAAGATAATTGATTTGTGACAAGAAATATATATATATATATAAAATCTGGTTTGTAAAATATCTATGTTCTGGCAAGAATCAAACCTGCAACTTTCTTGAATATTCAGGCCAGTGAGTAATGAAAAAAATAATGTTTAGTTACAAGAAAGAAACTAACTATCTAAATAGGAATAGCCATTAAAAATAATGTTCAAACAATTTAGATAAATATGTCAGTTAATACAAATTATGTAAGTGTCCATAAAATTTCATAATATATATATATATATATATATATGTAATTCTGTAATATGTAATATTGTTGAGATTTGTAAGATTGAGTGAAGCCAAAACATTGCTGACAAGCTTTTAAGCATAGCAAACTTTCTAATAAAGTGCTTGATATCGAATATAGAACATTAGTACAATTATTAAAAGTAAATGATTCTCCTTTAGGTGATTTATGTTACATTCAGCATTCCGACTCCAGAGTTTCATAAATCTGCCTATAAAACTCTGGAGTTGGGATGCTGAAAGTAACATCAATTAGCTAAGTGACAATCTTTTTCCTGTATTAATTCTCTCCCTATCTCTTGTTACACACACACACACACACACACACACACATATATATATATATATACATACATACATATATATATATATATATATATATATATATATATATAATGCAAAGAATTCATCATGCTCTATAAAGTAACACATCCTTTGCATTAAACTTATCAACACTATATGTCCACCCTGATATCAAGTATTTTACAATAAAAAACCTGCTTTCAAAATACCTTTTATCTGTAAAACTACATAAAAAACACAATGGTGCTAAATTTTACCACAACTCTACACTATATATATATATATATATATATATATATATATATATATATATATATATGGAATTCAGTAAGATGTAATAACACACACACACACACACACACATATATATATATATATATATTATGTAATATATTATTAATATATTGGATTATTACAACTTATTAAACTCTGCATATACATATTGTATTAAGAGATAATATTAAATTCTATGTACATATATTGCATTATTACATACCTTTTCAATTATATATATATATATATATATGTATATATAGTTATTATTATATATTTATGAATTCTCTCTTTATATATATATTTATTGTAATATTACATATTATTGAATTCTGTGCACATACACAAACACACACATACATATATATATCATATTATTACATATTACTGAATTCTATATATATTGTCTTATGTGTGTGTATATATATATATATATATAGTCACATTTTAAGATGTACACTGTTCAGTTATTAAATAACATATTTATTTATTTTTACCTACCAACCTGAATATACAAGAAATCTTACTAAAGAAAAGTCTCTGTGCTTTGACAGAAATCAAACCTGTGTATTTCAGGGTCCATGGAACCATGATTTACCCTGGCACACCTTGCCAGTTGACCATGAAGGAACAGATGATCAGGTGAAGGAACACACAATCAGATGAAGCTAATTTCATGATCTTAAGCAACATTTCTCCAATCTTTCCAATTGCACAAGCAGGTTGAAAAAATTCAGCTCATTGAACTGGCCATGTGAGCTGTATAGATGAATCCAAATGTTGTGTTAGTTGTTCCCCAACACAGTACTGGAGGGGAGCAACTGTGCTCTCATCATAGACATGAAGTTGGGCTTAGTCCCTGTAAATATCTATCTTTGAATATAAGATCAGATCAAAAATGGAGTATTGCTGCCCATTCCCCACTTCCCAGCTTTGACAGAGTGCCAATGCATGTATGCAGGCTTATAGGCAAGGAAAACTTCTCCTTTTTACAAACCCTTTCTCACATCATTATAACACAAATCTCTCACTATTCTATTGCCATTTTCATGGAAAATATTTTGGTGAACATCATTCCTTAGTTTCACCAAATCAGAAATTTACATTCAGCATTCCATATCCACCAATTCAGACATTTGAACCCAGAATTCTATGATTACCATATCAGACATTTATATCTAAATTTCTATATCCACCACTTCAGACAGTTATAACTATAATTCTGTATTCACAAATTCAGACATTTACATCCAGAATTCCATATACACCATTTCAAGTCAAACCTGAAATGGTTCATTTTGCTTTTACTAACCATTTACATTGAGTGGCTTTCAAAACTTGTACTGGGTGTACATTTATTTAAAAAAGTGGCACAATTTATGCCGAAGGCAAAATACTTGTAAACTGACTGGAACATGGAGCATGCTAAGATAAGCTAAGAATGACACTGTGGTTCCTTGCCTATCTGCAACTTGATCCCTGTATCCAACTTTGGCTTCAGAAGACACAAGGATCCACACATACATTGATTCTATATCATAGTTGTTTTCTTAAAATTTTGGGAAACTATCATTATCTGTTACTTAAAATATTCTTCTTAGCAAAGAATATTTTTAAAAACTAAGAATCAGAAAAATGGAAACAAAAACGACACTTATACTAAACACCAGGAAGGAAGAGCTGAAATTTCTAGTGTACATAATGAGTAAAGTAGGTTGGAAAATATGATACTCACAGATTTTGTTGGAAACAAAAAAAGAGTACTAAACTGTTATATATTGTTATTCTTTCAACATGGCAGAACACTCACTTCACCATTGAAGAGACTTCAAGCAACAGAAATGTTGTTCTACAAAAGGATTATGTAGAGGAGATAAAGGAGGAAATTGTGAAGAGCCATGATTGCCAAAGTCTTGAAGGGACATGATTTTCTTCTATGTTCCATGTCCTTTCAGGATGTAGGCAATCATGGCCTTTCATGTCTCTTTGTCTCTAGTAGCTCTTAACATGCTTTGTCCTCTTACCTCTCCCAAACTCTGTTCTACCATCCATTTGTTCAAGCCCATCAAGTATGTTACACATTGTTTTCTCTGTTTCTGTTTCCCTCTGTCTGACCTGTGAGTATCAGATTCTCCAAGCATCACTTCCTCATTACATGTCCCAAGAACTTAAGCTGTTTTTTCATGGTGTTAAGTATTAGTTTCCTTTTTGTTTCCCTACTCTCCAAAACCTCACTGTTGTTCACATGTTCAGTCCATGGTATCCTCAGCATCCTTCTGTAGAACCACATTTTGGTTGCATCAAGTCTTTTTTTCATCTTTGGTGAGATTGTCCAGCATTCACTGCCATATTGCAGAACAGTGTTTGGTTTAGTTTTCCACAGTTATGTAAATTTTTACAAAACTAAGAAATTACCTAAAAGATTGTCACATTCTTAAATAACCTTGACAGATTGAATCTTTCATATTTTGTTTTTTTTTATAATCATATCGCCCCAAGCAAGGTATTTTACTGCCACTGTTTTGAATCGGGTTACATAAGAGGAAAGTTACAAGAAAGAGTGACAGGTTATAGGGGGTGTCAGGAAGTGGGTAAGAGAAGGATGAGAATACTGATGAGAGTGGAGTGGATGGAGAAAGGAGTATGAGAGAGAGAGAATGCAGGGTTGGTGAGATAGGAGATGACTATTGACTTTACATTTAAATTCTTGGAGATTGTGGCTGTCGGGAAAGCAAGTAAATTGAAGGGAATTCCGCAGGCGGGAAGTGCAAGAAAAGAATCTGATAGTGTAGAATTTGCATTTACATTTTATTGGTTTTACAGTAAAAGGGTAGGACCTAGTTGCTAGTTTAGTAGCATGTGCAAATTCATATATATATATATATATATATATATATATATATAAAGATGTCATGTGTGTCATCAGACCTGCTGAGAAATATCTAAACTGTCAACAGTATACAATTACACAGATTAATAGTTTAAAATTGCTTCACTCAAAACTTGTAGCTCTTTTGAGTGTAATCTTTTATTGAATATTGTGGACTGGTGATAAAGAATCACAAAGATCTGTAACAGAAATTACATCACTTATGGATGTCTAACAGCAGCAACCATTAAAATATATCTCTTGAGGAGAAAATAATGTTGACATTTCACACTACTTCAAACAAAAGATTAGAAAGCAAACCCATATCAATAATGGTAAGAACAATGACAATTACTAGATAAGCGAAATTTATTTTCCAGAAAATTTTTATTTTTTTGGTCATTTCACCCCAAACAAGGCAGGACCGCCACTAGTGCACAGGATGTTAGAGTGAGAGAAAAGACTGGGTACAGGGGTCATTGAGGAAAGGATAAAAGATAAACAGGATTCAAGAAAATAGAAAATTACAATTGATGTTGAATTTAAATTTTGTGAGATTGTAGCTATCAGGAAAGATAGTAAATGGAAGGGAGTTCCACAGGTAGGAAGTGTGAGAAAAGAAACTATTGGAGTAGAAGTGGTAGTTACATTTAACAATGTCAGTAGTAAAAATTATAAATTTCAATTGCAAGTAACACTATCTACTCAGACTATGAAGGCTAAATCTTTCCTAGTGGCTTATATTAACGTTGCCATTCTGAAAGCTTCCACTGAAAATATTTAATATGAAAAAACTCTTATAATATTGTAGTTTCTGTAATAAATATTGTTGCTTTTCACAAGTAAAGGAGAGATAGCAACTGTAAGATTAATTTCACATCAATACTATAAATAGCAGTGTAAAAAAAATGAAAATATATTCTATTGTAATTTGAAATTTTGAAACAGGATATATTCTATTGTAATTTGAAATTTTGAAACAGGAATTTTGCTTCGGATAGAGAGTAAATTAACAATTCATCTGCAGAGCACAAAAGCTTTAGCACAAATCTAAAGTCATATTGCTTCATTTCAACTCTAAATCTTTATGCTTTATTTGCTCATATAATATATACATCAGATATATTACTATATGATAATGCCATGCAATTTGTTTATATTTGTTTATAATATGTATTTAGAGATTCTTGATAAAATGCAAAAATCTGCAACATTTTGGTCCTGACCTGGCATCTTCACTTCAGTCACTTCCCTACCACCTTTATATAGCTTCCTGATGCCTTTTCTATAAATATTTTCCAGACTTGATGAATTTAAGCATACTACTAGACTAGTCTTGTGGTACAGTGGATATCGGCTCGGAACGAGAAACCGGGGAGCCGAGTTCGAATTCCGGCTGAATCCATTGTATTCACTTACGCGCAAATACCCTTGGGAAAGGTATTAATCCGTCTCTTCCTTCCAGTTATGGGTTAAATAGCAGGACAGATTGGATTCTATAGCCTTGGTCGGCAACCAGTCTACCGCAGAAAGCAATGGCAACCTACTGCGGGATAATCTTCTGCCCAGTCAGTCATGTCTCTTTCGAGACATGATCGCCCAAGCGTGTATCACGTATGGCACCTAAACTGACTGACTAGACTAGTGGCATCATTTTACCTTTGAAATGGCAAATATAACCATGTTCAACACTAATAGTTTCTTCTTTAGATTTTTCACTTGTGGAACTCTCTTCCGGCTTTATGCATTCTACACAATTTTGATCTTCAAAAATGTAAATGCAATGTCATTTGTAATCTTTTATTGTCTTAATTCCTGTTCTTTTATTGTTTTTTAAACCATGACACATGAAAATTCTTCTCAAAATTGCAGCAGTGATGAAGGAATTGTTATTTTCTAATTCATCCAAAAATAACCCATGGTAGATCTGCAGCTATGTCTACAAGTATCTTGGCAGTACTTGTTTTTGTAATGATTCTTTATCAAACAAACCTTTTGATGGGATTATATTGGTTGAAATATTTATATAAAATGCAATTTCTATATTTCCTTCTTAATAATGTTTTCTTTTCCTCATATTCTTTCACACTCTATAATGATTGTCTTAATGGCTTTATTGTATTGATTTGGTGAAATAATTAAAAAAAAACTTCCTCATAACAGTCTTCAATTATGTAAATTCTGAGATAAAGAAAATGTTGAGTATTAGTTTTTAGCTAGTCTATGATTAAACACAGAATAAATACATGATAATATTCCCATCTCTCTCTTCCAAATCTTCGTAGTATATTATTTATTTTTACAACCTTTTAACATTTTTGTTCTTAGTCTTCTATTTTAATCCATACATTTTTTTGCACCATATTTGAGAATGAAATTCCCTGCTTCCTATATTGTATGGTTACAAAATTTCATTGTCAGTTTATACTTTGTAGAAAGATCAATATTTCAGCATTTCGAATATGCCAATCTGGGTTCCTGTTTTCCCCGTAAAACTGTAAAATTTTCCCTAGGGACAAATTTCTCTCTTGGTTTAGAACATTTATTATAACGGCTTTATTTGCATTTTTTAATAGTTGCATGGTATTCAGCCTAGAATGATGATAAAAACATTCTATGATTAACAGTAAAAATACTTAATCTCAGCACTCAAATTATAATCTAAATTCTATCACTAAAATGAAGCAAATTCTACTTATTAATGACCATTTTGGGTGCAACCATTTGAATTGATTTCACCAGATATATCTTTACCTATGGAACACACCAGATACATATCTACACACCCAAATGTGTGGGTGGTTAATTAATAGTGACTTAGAATGAGAAGTCTAAGAGCAGAGTTCAAATTCCAGTTGAGTATCTTTTCCTTTTTTTTTAATCATATCACCCTTAGCAAGGCAGTAATGCCACTGATGTGCAGGGGGCTACATAAGAGTAAAAAGATTAAGTAGAAGAGAGTGAAGAGGAAAACAAACCAGTTAGAAACAAAGGAGAAAATCACTTACATCTAAAAAGAGTTTGTTTTGTGCATGGTCTGTAGAAAAATAATTAAAGGAAATTGTTAGCACAAAAAGAGCTGCTATAAGTATCAGAGAAGCTATGCTAATGTTCTTTCCTCCCTGTCTGATGTGGCCAATCAGAAAAATTGCTCGATGAATAAAGGCTGTTGCTTTTGCTTCCCTAGGAGCTTATGATTTTTGAGCTTGGTGAGCAAAAATGCATTTCTGCCTTTACAAAAGAAAAGGTTGGATTTATGACCCTGTTTTCATTATTACATTGCCTGCTGGATTGTTCAGAACAGATTTGTGATTGAACTTAGGTTTAGCACATGGATTTTTTTTTCTTTTTTATTTCTAATGACCCCATTGATTGATACACAAACAGTTTTATTGCATTCACTTACTAACAAATGTATTTGGGAAATGTATGAATTTATGACTCTCTCCAGCTATGGATTAAATAGACAAACTGAAATTTTAAGCATTGGGTGGAAACCAGTCTAGGAAAGGGACAACTCTGAATTCATAACCCTATATAGTCTTAGTAAAGTACATACTATGTTGTTAATGAAAGGAATGTGGCATTTTCAATGACTATGATCTTGACTATGGTTAGCCTTGATTGAGATGCATGTATTGATAATGTTGTTTAATTTGATTACAATGAATTTTTTTAATTTTTAACAAAAATAAAGAAACAACTCTGAAGTTTTAATTATTTAGTAATTTGTGTGTCTTTGAATGAGTATAAACTGGCAAAATTTACAAATTTGAAAAATGACATTTGTCTATATATCTGGGATGAGGTAGTATTTACACATCTTTGTTGTCATTTGTACTATGTTTCAATTGTTGTACGATCAAGCCTTCTTCAGGTGCTAGGAATTTCAAGCAAAACATGACCCAGTAGATACTTAGTAGTATCTTATCAATCTATGTAGATGACACCACAATTTACTCCTGCATTAGTAAGAAGTCTGGCAAGATGGGCAAACATAACCTCACTGCTGATCTTGAGAGGAACCTGCACTCAGTGGTGGAATGGGGAAAGAAGTGACTTGTAAATTTCTAAGACAAAGCTGCTGTCTGTCAATCATCACAGGCAACCTCTCTTGCCTCCCAGAAGCATGGACCAAGCAAGTCTCTCTGAGAGGAATATACTGCACCTCCTCAGCCTTAGCTTATCTTCCGATCTCAAGTGGAACCATTAGATTGAGTCAATAGTAAAATCCACTGCTAGGAAGGATGGATCACTGTGTCAGGCCAGGATGTTTTCCGCCTTAATCCATCTTGCACATATGCAAATCAACCATCCATCTATGCATGGAATACTGTTGTTATATATAGTCAGGCACTCTCGCTGTTCATCTCATTGTTCTCGACAGGCTCCAAAGGAGAATCAGTAATGTGATAGGTTGGCAGCTCAACTTCAGCCACTTTCTCATCGATGGGATGTGTCTTCCCTCTGTCTGTTCTATAAATATTATCATGGCTTCTGCTCCGATGAACTTAAGTCATTGATGCCACTGCCATATGAGTTTACTCGTGTAACCAGACTGGCAACTGGGTCCCACCCATTCACAGTCAGGTTAGCCAAATGCAGACGACAATTCTACTTCATCAGCTTCTTTTCTCACACTTCCCACCTGTGGAACTCTCTTCCATATTCTTCCTTTCCTGATGGCTACAGTCTCCAGAAATTTAAATGCGATGTCAATACCCATCTCTTAAACACACTACTCCAGTTGTTTCTACGTCACCCTGTATATCTTTTCCTTTCTCCCTACTTTTTCAACTGTCATCACACCTGTATTCCCATCCTTCTCTTGCTCCTTTCTCTGTAACTGGTTGGTCTTTCTCTTTACTCTCCTCCTATCTAATCTTTCTCTCTTATGTAGTCCCCTGCAACCAGTGGCATTACCACCTTGCTTGGAGTGGAACGATTAAAAAAAAACACTTGGAAAAGGCCAGAGCATACAGTGACTGAAATGCCATACAAATAGCAACAACAATGAGGACAATAGTTCGAATAATGTAAACAGTATTGAAAAATGATCTGAAATAGTTTTTTCAATAAAAGAATTTTATAAAACTTTGAAGTGAGAAGAGATTTAGCTTAGTCTGAAAGTTTGAAAATCAAAACTTGATTGCAACATCAAGAGAAGCATTTTCCTGGCTAAAGTAAAGCCAGTCCGCCTCTACGGAAATGAAAACTGGACCACTGACAAAACTTTCTGCAAATGGCTAAGTGGATGCTACACTAGAATGTTACAATTGGCACTTAATACACACTGGAATGCCAGGCTAATGAATGACTTAATCCTAGTCTTGAAGAAGATAGCATTCAGAAGGATACATTTTGCCAAATATTATTTATACTATGCAGAAGAAATTCATTGAAAGTTGTTTTATGGTAAGCATTTAAAGGCCGAAAGATCAGCAGCTGTCATCTCTGTGATATTTCCAAATATATTTATGCAAAATACTGACATCAAATATTTGGATGACCTCAAAACATGGATCAGGACAATAGTCAACAATTTGCTGAGATGTTGAAATCTTTAAAAATGTGGTTGTTTCCTCTTAAATCTTTTTTTTAATCATTTTACCCCAAGCAAGGCATTACCACCACTGATGTGTGGGGGGCTACATAAGAGAGTTAAAGTTTTAGAAAGGAGGAGAGTGAAGAGAAAAACAAACCAGCTACTGGGGGGTGAAAGAGAAAGGGCAAGAGAAGGATGTAAATACAGGAGTGAAGGCAGTTGTGAAGGTAAAGAGAAAGAAAAAGAAAAAAGATACACAGGGTGATGTGGAAAGGACTTGAGTCAAATAGATAAGAGATGGTAATTGACTTTGCATTTATGTTATGTCGTCAAGTATAAATGGATAACTCAACAACAGAATCAGAATATAAGTTGTATTCCGCGGAAAGACGGTTAGTATGTACAGAAGTGATTAGTAATATTTACAATAGAAAAGATACAAGAGTCCAATCCATTGTAAGACGTGTGTATATGTGATTACTTCTGTTATGCCACCGGAAGTGTGACTAACTCTTCACTGACTCTCACTGACTCTTCAGTAACTCATTAGAGACTCTCAAGTGACTCTCTACGACTCCCTCGAGAGAATCCACCCTTGCTATATATATAGCAATGGGAACAGTCCATTTGTAGTCAAATAGGAGCGGCGCCCTAACAATTTAAAATCTTGGAGGTTATAGCTGTCAGGAAAGCAAGTATATGGAAGGGAGTTTAACAGGTGAAAAGTGCAAGAAAAGAATACAAAACTTCTGTTTTTCTTTCATAATTAAGATGAATTATGAAATTTAAAATTAGAGTAAAATTATATTTGCTTCCATAGAAACAAAAAGACACTAATAATTAGAATTAAAAAAAAATCAATATTTCTAGAACAGATAGTGAGGAAAGTAGGTTTACAAATTTGACACTCATAGAACATATTGATGGCAAGAGAGACTGAGGGAAACCATCAGTAACCTTCCTAACAAATATGTGTAAATGGATGGTAGAACAAGAAGGAAGTAGAATAATAAAAAGATGAATATAGCTAAGAGTTACAAAAAATAGAAATTTGTGGAGAGCCATGATCACCTATGACTGGAAGGGATAGAAGAAGAATATTAATTTATTTTTTATTATATTTTATAAAAGTATTCAAAATTATAATTAAAATATATTTAATTTGTTTTCTTTTATTATAATAAATTACAGTAAAGTTGAAAATCATAATAAAAATATATTTTGTGTCTAGATTTCTAGGACGGAAAATAATCATTATTATTCACACTATTTATATTAGGACAGTTGTCTTCATTTTTGTAATTCTTGTTGTTATTCTGAATATAGTGTAAATAAAAACATTTATTTTTGAATGTCTATTGAACAGGTGTAGAGGCTCATCCCTTGTTTCCTGTTTAGGATGTGGTTTCCGGCTTTCTTTTTTTTTTTTCAATCTTTTCACTGTTTTCTTATTTTTTATGTTTTTTTCAATTGGAGTAGATAGACTAAACTATCGCCCAGTTCACACTCCACCCATGTCTATTGAACAGGTGTAGAGGCTCATTCCTTGTTCCCTGTTTAGGATGTGGTTTCCGGCTTTCTTTTTTTTTTTTTCAATCTTTTCACTGTTTTCTTATTTTTTATGTTTTTTTCAATTGGAGTAGATAGACTAAACTATCGCCCAGTTCACACTCCACCCATGTCTATTGAACAGGTGTAGAGGCTCATTCCTTGTTCCCTGTTTAGGATGTGGTTTCTGGCTTTCTTTTTTTTTTTCAATCTTTTCCTGTTTTCTTATTTTTTATGTTTTTTTCAATTGGAGTAGATAGACTAAACTATTGCCCAGTTCACACTCCACCCATGTCTATTGAACAGGTGTAGAGGCTCATCCCTTGTTCCCTGTTTAGGATGTGGTTTCCGACTTTCTTTTCAATCTTTTCACTCTTATGTAGCCCCCTGCACACCAGTGGCGTTACCACCTTACTCAGGGTGATATGATTAAAAAATAAAACAATAAAATTTAAAGTTATATAAAATAGTTTAGTTTGCTTTTTGTTATGATAAATTACACTAAAGCGTTTTCCCACTGACTGTGAAATTACTCAGGAATCAATTGACGGCAAAATATGGTGAAATTTTTTATCACAACTAAAACAAAGTTTCTGAAATCATGGCAATAATATAAAAAAATGTATTTCTTGTTTTTTTTTTTTTTTACTTTACCATGGTAATGTGAAAATTTTATTTCAAAATATTACTGATATCAAATGTAAATGTGGTATAACATCTATCTGCAAAGGAAATGGAATTGGTATGAATACTGGTGGGGGATCTTTTTGTTTTCTTTGAAATTATGACCTTGGAAAAATCATGAAATAATTTTACCTGTATTCTTTACAACTACCAGATAATTAACACAAGTTCTCATTACTGTCTTGTCATAATGTTTCATTGATGGAGAAAATGTTCATCAAGGTATATGGGTTGTTTAATAGATATTGGTGCCAAAATTGAAACTGATAAGTTTTAAGTTTTAGTTTCCGGCTCATCTGTTGCATTCACGTTTACATAAACACTCTTGGGAAAGGCATGAAACCATCTATGTTCCTACCAATAATATTCTCTGCTCTTAGACGAGTGAAAAATTTAATGTTTTTCTTTTCTTTCTTCAGATTTTTTGTGATTATATTTTGATTGATTAATGGTGATTGGGTACTGAGAAAATAAAATTTATATTTAATTTCCACCATTGTAAGATTCAGTTTATTTTTCTTTTATACGTTTTTTTTATGGCTTTTAGCTGCCAATGTTTTTATGCACTTAAAACTAGGCCTAAAATAACTAAATGAAAAAAGTTGCAGCCCAGCTAATGAGAATTAATTAAAAAAAAAAGCCATTCAAGTAAAGAAAAATACAATTTCTGTCTTTTCTAATATTAACGCTTTAATTCTTAAAATTATCATGATGCTGATAATCATCATCATGTATATTCACTAAAAGTATTTTGGTGAACGCCATTGGAGATCAAATGTCAGCATTCAACCACGTATCTTCGGCTTTAATGCTCGGACTTGCTGACTCCTCAATGATTCAAGAGACTCAGTAGTGCTGTGTCCAGTATCATCTAAATTCTTACAAAAATTGCAAATGATGTGGCACTATTTAAGTTGGCTGGTTCATCTGTAAAATATAGGGAAAAACTTGGTGGGGAATAATTTCTGCATTCATGACACCTGCCTCAATCTATGACATTAGACAGAATTGAAAAATATTAGTTTTATAATTTTAGAAATTCATAATCTTGATTATTTTAGAAGTTCATACAGTATCAAATTGATTCCTAACTAAATTGACTGATCTGCAATTAAGAAATAGGGATAAATTTGAGGCTGAATAATTTTTGTGGGTATCATTCATCAGACCTAACTCAAGCCATGACATTTGTCAAAATAAAAAAAAATATTGGTTTTCATTATTTTAGAAAAATTTCTAAAAGATTGTTTTAATAGAAAGATTTTATTAATTTCAAAGAAACTGCTAATATTACTATTACAATTCATAATTCAGGAACACTATAATTTAATTGGGATGCAATTATTTTAATCATGTCACCCCAAGTAAAGTGATATTGCAACTAAGATGCAGGTCAGCCAGTTAAGTCCCATACATGATACACGCTTTGGACAATCATGTCTGGAAAGAGACATGACTGACTGGGTAGAAGATTATCCCGCAGTAGGTTGCCATTGCTTTCTGTGGTAGACTGGTTCCAGCCAAGGCTATAGAACCTTATCTGTTTTATTATTTAACATATAACTGGAGGAAAGAGATGGATTAATACTTTTCCCAAGGGTATTTGTGCATAAGTGAGTGCAGAAGTTTCAAGGTTGCAGTTCTTACAATAGTGCAGAAAATCTATAATATATATATATAAAAGGCAATATGTTTGTGTGTGTGTCAATTTATCTGTCTGTATGTCCTTTATACAAATCCACAATTTTTATCCGATTCTCATCAAACTTCACACAAATATTCTTTAGGCTGAGTCTGAGCTCCAGGACCATGGATTAGTTCTGAAGCTTTCATTACACCCGAATAATGCCAGTCTATACTGCTAGTATATTCATACAAGGAATCAAATTTCAAATCATGGTAAAAGGGTTTTGAAAGCTAATTTTACAGATTGGTAAACAAGGTAGCCTTTGCATTTTTGTAAGATTACCATAATTTGTTTTACTCTAAAATTCCCCAGATTTGTCTAACAGAATGACAGACTACCCTATTTAAATTAAAAAATATTTCTAATATATCAAAATGTAAGTTCGTCCACTACAGTAATTCAACTGGAATTCAGACTTGGCTCCTCTGATTTGTCGTTTCAAGTTAATATTCACTGCAGCACAATGCACATCCAAGATGCAGGTAGTGAAAAAAAAAAAGAGAAGACTTTAGGAGAATGAACTGGAAACCAAAACAAACATAAGAAAAACTCCCCAAAAAAATAAAATAAAACTAGAAAGAAGTGCGAACTATGTGATAGGTAAACCTTAATTTTTTTTTCAGTAAGAAATTTAACTTCTTGTTAGTTCCCAGCAGTCTTGTTCTTGCATTACTTACTGTTTTCACATGACACTAATGCATATTCGGTATTCCTGGACCTTTGATATTGTTTGAGAAAAAACCTACAACATAGAAAATTTGTAACACCTGAGAGTACTTCACCTTTCTTGTTTCATTAATAATTCTTCATCATGTCTAATGATTATTCAAGTTATCTAATTATTTTATATATCATCCAGCTGAGGCCAGTATTACTAGTACGGAAGAGTAAAACTATCCAATATATAGACATAAAGTGGGGGGGGTATTTAGCTTAAAAGGTATAGATTCATTTATTGGAATAGATAATTATCTAAACTTATTTATAAATGGAACTTTGTCTGTGTGTGTGTCTGTTACCTATAGACTCCAAAACGGCTGAACCGATTTTCTTGAAAATTTACACAGTTGTACTATAAGTGTCTGTGAGTGTTCTTAGCTAGGTTTTATGTTGAGGTACCCCCAATAAATATCGATAATCGAAAAAATCGGGTTATAGAAGGAGTGGTCCAATTTTCACCAAATTTGATAGACTCAAAGACAAAAATATAAGAAACGATATTCAGAAGTTTCAAGGTTGCAGTTCTTACAATAGTGCAGAAAATCGATAATATATATATATATATAAATAAAAGGCAAGATGTTTGTGTGTGTGTCTGTTTATCTGTCTGTATGTCCTTTATACAAATCCACAATTTTTATCCGATTCTCATCAAACTTCACAAAAATATTCTTTAGGCTGAGTCTGAGCTCCAGGACCATGGATTAGTTTTGAAGCTTTCATTTCACCCGAGTAACACCGGGTTATACTGCTAGTATATTCATATAAGGAATCAAAATCCGTTCATACTCTTGGATAATCTTTTACGTATTATAATTGAAAGATGTAAGAAATGAACTGTAACTTTGACAGATGATTTTATTATTCATTTCTTGATGCTCAAAGTACTTTCAATCTCCTTCCGAGGTCATCTTCAGGGATGGGAGTTGTGGTAACAAAAAATAACTGCAAAACGGTGTTGCTGAAAATTACTGAAACCTTTCTTCTTGCTTCAAATGTAACAGTTGACAAACTGCATAGCGTTCATTATAATGTGAAAATTATCTGAAATGAAATTTTTTTAATGTTGTAATGTCATGATTATGCACATGTCAATCTGTTTTCTAACAGATGGCTTTCCCAGAACTGTGTGCATGTAGTTTCAGATAGTATTGTATCAATAAGGATACAATACTATAATCAAAATTAAAATTCAATGTATATCATTTCACATTTCATTACTACTTTATTAAAAAATAATCTGCAGCCGAAGCATACAGAATTCTTGTTGAGACTGACAGCACTCATGCTCTGTTGGAAACAACATGAAGAGATTGGTTTAGATACTTAAGAAATAATGATTTTGATGTTGAAGGTAAAGAACACTCTGTCGCACCAAAAAAGTTTGAAGACAAAGAATTGGAAGCATTACTTTATAAAGACTCATGGTAGGCACAAGTTGAACTTGCAGAATCATTAGGACATGATTAAATAACTGTTTTGAAATGTTTGAAAGCATTAGGAATGATTCAAAACCATAAGCATTGAGTGCGGTTTGAGTTGAAGCCAAGAGATGCCAAACAGTGTCTTTTCATGCATGAACAGCTGCTTCAATAGCAGAAATAGAATGTTTTTTGCATTTTATCATGACTGGCAATGACAGGTGGATATACTACAATAACCCTAAGTGTTGAAGATTATGGGGTAAGCTTGACCATGCATCCACATTGAGGGCAAAGCCAAATATTCATGTTACAAAGCTTCTGCTCTGCATTTGGTGGGATCAGCTGAGTGTAGTTTATTATGAGATGCTCAAACTAATTAAAACCATCACAAGAAATTGCTTTTGACAACAAAAGATGGGTTTGAGCCAGGCATTGAAGAAAAAAATGGCCGCTGTATAAGCAGAGACACAGCAAAGTGATTTTGGAACATGATAATGCTCGGCCAAATGTTTAAATGCAATGTCAATACTCATCTATTAACCACTTGACTCTAGTTCTTTCATCACCCCATATATCCTTTCCTTTCTCTCCACCTTTGCAACTGTCACCACACCTGTATTCCCATCCTTCTCTTGCTCCTTTCTAACTGGTTCGTCTTCCTCTTCACTCACTTCTACTTAATCTTTTTACTCTTATGTAGCCCCCTGCACATCAGTGGCATTACCACCTTGCTCGGGGTGATACAATTAAAAAAAAAAATCTCAAGGTTCTGGAGGCTTTATATATCAGGTTCCAAAAGCCTGCAAACAGTGTGAGTTGCTAGGGCTCGATATTGTTAGCCTCTAGCTCCTTGTATTCACAATTTTTAAGCTTAACCAGTGGTGGTTGTAAAACCCATTCAGGATATCAAAAGATCTCAAAGTAAGAAAAAAACATTGCTCAGCAAAATAGATGACTAGGCTCGAAGTGTTGTATCTGTTCTAGCAGATAAACACTGGGCCCACAATTACAGCTATCCTCACTAGCATCAATGATATGAAATATACTCTCCCTTTCAGGATAACACTCCTCATGGATGTATGTATACACAAGGTGTAATGAATGAATTGTCATTTAAATTATGCAAAAAGGAAATTAACACTGACATTTCATCTTTACAGATATATTTGCCAGAAGTATACAAAAATATCTTGAAATGCAGAAAAGTAAATTCATTCAATAAATTTGTTATTGGCTTTAACTCTGGCCTCCAGACAACTTTGGAATCTACTGCAAGCTGGTGAGTGTTGTTATAATCCTGACCTTCAGTTCATCATAATAATCAGGGAGTTTGAAATCTTAGGAGTTAGGCAACCAGATTTAATGAGTGATTGGGTCACAGAAATTATATGACAGCCAGCTTGTGTGGCATTGTGCTGATTCTTGTTATCAGACATAGAGTCTTTCAGCAGCCAGCCTCTTGACCCAGTACAGCATGAAATCATCAAATCATCTAGGTTGAATCTGAGGTCGTGTGGGAAGATGAATGGAAGCATAACATTGCCATCACAAGTGATCACTTCAAACACCTTCATAATCACCATTAGACTCATCTAACTCTTTTCAAATCCTCTGCATTGTTTTCAGCTTGACACTGAAACACTCCAAAATGTTTGCATTAGAGTTTCTGGTGTAAACAGTAGCAGTAGAGTGTGTCATTTCCAACTTTCCGACAGAGTGAATTGTATCATTGTGCTCTTTTTTCCACAAATTGGTGCCCAACTGGCCTTACTATAATGTGCAGTGAAAAAAAAATCAATGTCAATCAATGAGTATGCATTAAATTAAAAATATAAAATGGGGACAATTTACTCATTGTACTCTGTACCAGTGGATATCGGCTCGGAACGAGAAATTGGGGAGCCGAGTTCGAATTCCAGTTGAATCCATTGCATTCACTTATGTGCATATATCCTTGGGAAAGATATTAATCCGTCTCTTCCTTCCAGTTATAGGTTAAATAATAGGACAGATTGGGTTCTATAGCCTTGGCAGGCAACCAGTCTACTGTAAAAAGCAATGGCAACCTACTGCGGGATAATCTTCTGCCCAGTCAGTCATGTCACTTTCAAGACATGATCGCACAAGCGTGTTTCATGTATGGCACTTAACTGACTGACTCTGTACTTATATTTTCCTAGTATACAAAGCTTTTATGAAAATTTTAAATGAGATGTGCTTCAAGTTAAATGTAATATTACTTGCTTGTAAGGCTCTCTGTAGCCAAGCAGTCTAAAGCACAATAGTTTCTCTTGCTGGAGAATATATTTTATTTAAGTTTTTCAAATGCATGAGCCAGTAGACAAAATAAAGACTGTTTAAAAAATAATTGTGCATTCTACTCAAGGTTATCCACTAAATATAATGCTTATATATCACTGACAGAACTCGTTGCCAAGTATATGATGCTCATCAACATTTCCTTCTGTACAAAAGAGTCTGATGGATTATTGGAAGAGATATCTGCAGCCACCACATGGTAGGGTAGGAAACTTCTAAGGACAGAGATATCTGGCTTTTCTTTGTGCTCTCTTTGTCTCTACTATTTGCCTTCTAATGTTTTTGAAGAATGGTGGTTATTTCTGCACCTTCTGTCTCCTAACTTCTTCTATGTACCCTGTCCTTTCAGGACATAGGCGATGATGGCCTTCCATATTTCCCTATCCCTGGTGGCTCTGAGCACGCCTTCTCCTGTTACACCATGCAATCCTCGTTCCGTCATCTACCTGATTAGGTCCTTCAAATATGCTATCTGTTGCTTTTGCCTGTCGCTTTTTCCCTCTATCTGGCCTGTTAGTATCAGGTTCTCCAGGCCCTCCTTCCTCATTGCGTGTCTCAGGAACTTCAGCTGTCTCTTCCTGATGCTCAATATTAATTTCCTTTTCATTTCCATCATTTCTAAGACCTCATCATTGCTCACATGTTCCATCCATGATATTTGCAGCATCCTTCTGTAGAACCACATTTCAGTTGCTTCAAGTTTTTCCTTCAACTTTGATGGTATTGTCCAGCATTCACTGCCATATTGAAGGAGAGACAGCACGTAGCAATCCAGTACTTTCTTCCTAGTTTCTAGCAAAATTGTCCTGTTTCTTAATACCTTACTCAACTTCTGAAATGCTTCATTTGCCATGCCAATTCACCTTCAGATCTCTGTGTCACACTTTCCATCTTCTGTTATAATGCTTCCCAGGTATTTAAATTTTTGTACCTGCTTGATTCTGGTATCCCCGACCTATATTTGGCATTTTGGGCTGCTCTTTTTACTGATCTAACCAGGTGAATTTGTGTATTCAGCAAGATGTTTTTGAGCTGATCCTTGAATCAACACTATGAGGCAGAACTCAATAGCATTCTTTGCCAAGTATGGGATGTTTGTTTACATTTCCATCTGATGTTTTTAAAAGATGTTTTTTTATGGATTGTTTTTCTCTAATTGGTTATTTCTGCACCTTCTGTTTCCCACTTGACCAGATGAATTTCTGGATTCAGCAAGGTGTTTTTGAGCTGATCCTTGAATCAACAATGTTGGGCAGAAAAGAAGTTTAGAGAAGGGAACTTGAGAAGAAAAACTCACAACTCTTTGTTCTAAGTCCCAGTGGATAAAGCATTGGTTGCATCCAGGGACTTGTTCCAAAGAGTTATGAGTTCAATACCTGGCTTCAGCAGGTGAACTAAAACTTAGAGAGATGTGTTAAAGGGAGATAGCTGCTAATGAAGTATTTGGAATAGGCATAACTTGTGGAACTAGAACAATCTACCTCGGTGAACAAAATAAAGGGTTTGGTTTGAAATTACATTCACATGAAGAAGGTCAGAGTGTACAACAAATGAAATGTTGTAAATATGGTAATGAAGATATGAATAGCAGTTTGAACAATGTAAATAGTGTAAATAATTACAATACCTCATATCAGACATATACAGAACTATTGAAAAAATATTTTGAGTACAAATCCTTGGCTGTGAATATAGTAATATAAAACACAGTGATTTAAATATCAATCTGAATAATGAAAGTTGTCTTCCAGAAATTAAGCAAAGTATAAAGACAAGGGAAAGAGTGCAAAACTGCTGTATATATAGCCTCTAATCTGAGATGTGGTTTTACAGATAGATATTGTAAATATCATAGACAGATCATCTGAACAATGAAGAAGTTGTAAAGAAAGCAGCAACTAGAAAAGCTCTCATGCTTGAAATCAGATAGAAAACTTTGAAATACTCAGAGCACATTAAGAGAAAAGATTGTTTGGAAAATTTAATACTCACAGGATGTTTTGTGCACAGAAGTGTTGAAGAGAAAGAATACACTTATTTGACTGTGAGAATAGATAGCAAAGCAAAGTCATGGAGGGATGGCAAAATGGCAAACAGTTAAATTTTGCTTAGAGCTACAAAACAGAAGCAGTTATAGAGAGCCATGATCAACCACATCCTTACATATATATATATATATATTTATATATAATAAACTAAACTATTGATATTTACTAAGACATGATTATTAAATATTAGTAGCTTTGTTTTATATATATATATATATAAATAGATATATATAAATGTGTGTGTTTCTGAGAGACAAACAGGTAGGAAAAGAGTTTATTTAAAAACAAATTATTTTCAATGTTTTAAGCAAGGAGGCATCTTTATGAATAAATCATTCTTAGAAAAAAAAATTTTTCTGGATTTATTTTTGATTTGAAGTTTTTCTAGTTGCTTTCATATCAGTTTGACAGGAAACGTTTATCCAAAGATGTGAAAAGATTATACAATATGTAGAAAAACAGTTTTAAAAAATATAAAAGTATTTATATTGAAAAAGAGGAGGAAGAATCCGCTAAAGAATGTTTGAGTCAAGCAATTTTAAAAAGATCATTAAATAAAAGAATATTAAAAATATTACTGTTGTTTCTGAATCAGAAAATTACAGTTATCTTGTAAACATTACTAATTCATTGTCTTTTTACTCACTTTGTGTCCATTCAGTTAAGTGCCATACATGAAACACGCTTGGGCAATCATGTCTCGAAAGAAACATGACTGACTGGGTAGAAGATTATCCTGCAGTAGGTTGCCATTGCTTTCTGCGGTAGACTGGTTGCCGACCAAGGCTACAGAAACCAATCTGTCCTATTATTTAACCCATAACTGGAGGGAAGAGACAGATTAATACCTTTCCCAAGGGTATTTGTGCATAAGTGAATGCAATGAATTCAACTGCAAGATGTTTGTGTGTGTGTCTGTTTATCTGTCTGTATGTCCTTTATACAAATCCATGATATTAATCCGATTCTCACCAAACTTTACAGAAATATTCTTTAGGGTGAGTCTGAGCTCCAGGTCCATGGATTAGTTTTTAAGCTTTCATTACACCTGAGCAATGTCAGGCTATACTGCTAGTGTTGCAATAAGTACTTCCTATCTCACTTGTAGTTATCCATCACAATAAAATGAACATTTTTCAGTGCTGAAGCAAAATGAGCCAAATATAACTTCATAACTTTCTTTACTTGGAATTTTGGCAAAAGCATCTTCTAAGAAATAAATTGATTCTTTATCTGACATCTTTTTTAACTACCTTAAACATTATTTGTTGGATATTCATGTCTGAGAAGATGCTCTGAATTTTTAAACAGAAGAATTGCATCTACTCGCTTTTAGAATCAGTAGTCTTAATAAAAAAAATTTACCCCTGTGGATACCCAAACTTGATTTGTTCCTTAGTAATTCAGTCAGTCAGTTAAGTGTCATATGTGATACACACTTGGGCGATCATGTCTTGAAAGAGACATGACTGACCGGGCAGAAGATTATCCCGCAGTAGGTTGCCATTGATTTCTGCAGTAGACTGGTTGCCAGCCAAGGCTATAGAACTCAATCTGTCCTATTATTTAACCTATAACTGGAGGGAAGAGATGGATTAATACCTTTCCCAAGAGTATTTGTGCATAAGTGAATGCAAGGAATTCAACTGAAACTTGAACTCGGCTCACCCATTTCTTGTTCTGAGTTGATATTCACTGCACCACAGTGCACATCCTCATTGTTTTTGACTCTGCTTTATGGCATTATCATCATAGTTGCAGTTGTTTACAGCTCATTTGGCAGAGATGTCGACAGAAGTGATGACAGCAGCAGCATTAGCAATGTCAATGGCAAAGGGCGGATGACATGCAGCAGCAAACCATGGAAGCTTGAAAAGGACCTCCAATCCGTAGTAGACTGGGGTAGGAAATGGCTCGTAAATTTCAATGCTTCTAAATTGAAGCTGCTATCAGTTAACCACCATCAACAATCGCATCTACCTCCCATTAGCATAGAACAGGCTTGCCTCCCAGAGAGTAATACACTATGCCTCCTTGGCCTTACACTCTCGGCGGACCTCAAATGGAACGACTATATCAAATCCATTGCTAAATCCACCGCTATGAAAGTCGGTTCTCTGTGCAGGGCCCAGAAGTTTATCCTGTCTGAATCTATCCTGCACATATATAAATCTATCATCCGCCCGTGTATTGAATACTGCTGCCACATCTGGTCGGGTGCCTCGGGCTTCTTAACAAAATACAACGGAGAATCTGTAACGTGATCAATACTGACTTGGCAGACCGGCTGCAACCACTCTCTCACCGGCATGACGTGGCTTCCCTGTGCCTCTTCTATAAATACTTTCAAGGCTTCTGCTCCAATGAACTTAGATCACTGGTGCCGCCTAGGTACAAATTTAATATGAGATACTAGATTAGAAACTAGGTCACACTCTTTTACATTGAAACAGATAAGATGTAACCATAATTTCTACTCCAACAGCTTCTTTTCTTGCACTTCCCACCTGTGGAATTCCCTTCCACATGTCTGCTTTCCAGCTTTTCCTGCTACAATCTCCAGGAGTTTAAATGTAAGGTCAATAGAAACCTCCTATCACACTAACTTGCATCTATTCTCTCAACACTCTCACCATCTACCCAACCTTCATTCTCGGTATCCTTACCCGTCTATCACCCTCCTTCTGACATTTCCCATATCTAACCAACCTTTCTCACCACTTTCCCCTCTATGCAACCCCCTGCGCAATAGTGGCAGTGAAATGCCTTGCTCAGAGTGAAACGATTATAAAAAAAAATTACAAAAGTAGTTGTAATAAGTAATATATAGTTCTCAAGATTTGACCAAAGAAAATTAAAGCTCAGAAAAGTGAATCTTATTGAATATTGTATTTCATATATGATAGGATCCAATCAAATTTGAAATTATTTCATTGAGATAAATTGTTATCTTTGATGACATGTTCTTTTCAAATAGAAGAAATCAGCTGTTGCTATGCTTCCTTCAACCACTAAATCATAGGTTCCCAACCTTTTTACTGCAGTTACCCCAAAATACAATTTCACTATTATCCATTACCCCAATAAACAAATACTCGTAATATAGGAAAAGAGTAATTATATTTTCATACATCAAAATCAGACAAAGTTAATGAAAATTATTCAGTACAATAGTACCAATCTATAATAATCAGAGGTATAGTAGCCTTAACCTAGCCAAAATTTGACTATGATCACAGTTCTGTGATCTGGTGTCTAAAAAGTGGAGAAATTCTGATTTTTTTGCCACAAGGCTTGAAAGAAAGATACTTTAAAAGAGATTGGGGTAGCGGGAATTCTTCCTTGAAATATTGTCTCATTAATAATTTGGCACAGTGTGAAATTATAAGCTGATTACCTCTTCCCAAACCAAACATCCATTAACCCCAAAATATGGCCTCATTATCCCACTGGTGTAATTTACCCTGGGGTTGGGAACCATGGCACTAAATGTATACTACTGGCCATAATTATTAGGCCATTCCAGTTTTTAAAGGAAATTATGTATTTCATACTATTTTTAGTATCTATTGCCAAGTGGATAATTCTAAATAAAAATAGAATGTTTCTTCTGTTATTATTATTTTGCAAAATTTTACAAGGCAAGGAAGCAAAGATGAACTTGTCTGAATCACCCTAAATTTTCTTCATTCTTTCATTGATGAAACTGCAATATAGGTAATTATTAGATATTTATAAATTCATTTGATGCACATGTTATTGTGCAGTATTAACAAAAGAACCATTCTGTTTTCATTCACAATTATTCACTTGGCAATAAATACTAAAAAATAGTATGAAATACATCATTTTTTTTTAAACACTGGGGTGGCCTAATAATTATGGTTGGTAGCATAGATACTGTTTCAATATACATTCTAATGCTAGAAAATTAAGGCAATCATGTCTAAAACCTGTATTTGTTCGTGAATTATTAAAAGAGATCATTTACACTTGTAGGGAGACAATAGTTGTTTTCCCTTTTGAGGAACTCTTTTTTTTATCTGAGGAGATTCGCTTGGATGCCTTGGTGGATAGAGCCATGAGGAGTACTGCTGACCTGACAGTATGCCTTTTTTTGTCTATTGTTGCTAAAACATTCACATCCATTTGGACAACTTGAAATTCATTGGGATGTACTTAAATATTCTGAATGTATTGTACTTGTTTTTATTATATTAAAGGCCTATTTGTTATTGCCACGTAACTTGTCCTTCTTTTTTTTACTGCACATGCTACAGCAGCATATTATGTATACACTAATATTTATATTAGTATCACATAACTGGAAATATGCTAATACTAATACAATAATACAATGGCTGCTTATTCTTGTTTTTCAAGCACTCTTATTTGCTAGGCTTGCTAGTCAATCCCTGTTACAGATATATGCTCAGGCATATTTATGTTTGCTCAACATCAGCAGAGCCCACCTGTGGCATATACTGACTAGCCCTTCATTTATAGTTTCTAGGAGGGAGCATATAATATTTCATGTTTGGCAGTTTTAACAACAGAAGTACTCTAAAACTCTCAGTCACAATGGCTTATTACATGCTAGCACAAACAGTGACAACTTCCAAACAATTTCATCTACCCAGTTTCATTCAAAAGGATTGGGTTGACTTTTGGTATGATTTTTAGTCATCTTCCAGTGGTGCCTCATGTTGGAATCACCTCTCCAGACCAATCATATTAAGAAGACATCTTCTTTACAAATGGGACATAATGTGATTTGAACCTGGTCGGAATGCAAGCATTTTAACAACTTTCATAACAGTTATATATGTACCTCTGTACTGCCATGATTTTCTGGGAAATATAAAGTGGGAAGGAGTCTTCAAGAATGTGTGGTGATACCAAGCAAAAATGATGGACTAGATGTTTGTGCTTTCACGACCAAAAAGCAAATGACCAAAAGGCATCGCTGCGCCACTGGCTCCGCACAGATGTTCTGGTTGAAAACTAAAAATTAATTAAATATTAAATTTCCAGTTTGCAAGCCTACACAAATTTTATTTATCAGCCAATGGGAAGCCCAGAACCAAATACAAGTGTGAAATCCCAAATGAGCTGTTTTGATCCAAAAAGAAGTTATAAAAAGTGGATACAGAAAGCATTGACAGGCAGACCGACTCAAAGAGAAGAGAGTAATTAGTATCTCCCTTGACTAAAGGGAGATACTAATTACTAGTTAAAGGGAGATTACTAATTACTTACTACGCTTGCCTCCCTTACCTCTTTCCTTCTACCCTGCCTCAAAAACTACTTACTGACCTAAGGAGTGAATACATCAAAGACATTCCTTACTTACACACTCCCAAATTCCTAAGCATTAATTCTTTTTCAGTATTTTATTGCCATGGACATTTTAACCTCCGTTGAACCTATACTTCATGAATTACTTCAATTGTAAAAACATTAATTGATATGTGTTATATATAAAACGTTATCTTTCAACTCAATTTGCTTTTCTTGGTTTATAACCTTTCTTTATGACTTACAGTGGGCTATCTACAACAAGGCCAAATTCCATTAACCTACAACAATATACAACTACCCTTCACTAGAACAGACTCTCCACTACTAACAGAAAAGAATAGATAAGCAACCCACTATAAATGTAATACTCACATTGACATATCAAAGGCAAGAGAAGCAGAGGATAAACACAGAATAATCTAATTAACAAGTTTGGGTGAATGGATAGAAAAGCAAGAATAAAGAATGATAATAAAGCATTAAAAGTTGCTTAGAGCAGAAAAAATATGTAGCTGGGGAGAGCCATAATTGCCTAATACTTGAACTGTGATATTATGTATATCTTTTGTCATGAAATCTAAAAAAAAATCAAAATTAGGAAAATATTCAAATATATGAGCCTTGCTACACTTATCAGAAAAATATAATTTTAGATTCAAGCCTTTAGAAATGAAGGTCATGGATTACCAGAAAATAAATATATGCATTCAATTTGATGCTACTGAAACTAGCACTAATTTATTTGTCACTGCAAAAAATGTGTTGGTTAGGCACCGTTTTAGGTAATGTCGTGCACTTTATCATATAAACAGTTCTTAGCAAGAAAAACAACATTTTGCAACTAAACATGCCCGCATGATTCATCGCATATGCATATATATAATTCATTATAAAAAAATACTAAGGTTTGACAGAGAAAGTCATTGTAAACTATATACTGGTATTTAGCAGGAAAAAAGTTTCAGAATTAATGAATTGTATGAAGAGTTAGGTAAAGGTTTTTTTTAGAGTTAAATGAGTTGTTTGCTGATAACAAAAAATACTGAAATAATAAACATACAAAAAACTCTTTTTAACACTGACAATTATTAGTTTGTTAAAAAATAATGCCTACTTAGTGTTTCAAATATTCAAAAACCATTTTCACATAGTATTCTTGATTATATATTAGTTGAATTTTGGTATATATAATAAATAATTTAAGAATTTTTAACTTATTTTCATTTAGAAATGTTCTTGAAGCAATATGAACATAATAAAACATGATCTTCATGCATGAGTTCAAACTTGGGCACAGTGCCTCTAAAGCCTCTGCCAATATCAACAGAGCATAGAGAGATGGATTCACAAGTAATCAGACAGTATGAAGATTTTAGATTCAAGCCTTTAGAAATGAAGGTCATGGATTACCAGAAAATAAATATGTTTTTTTTAATCATATCAACCTGAGCAAGGCGGTAATGCCACTGAAGTGCAGGGGGCTACGTAGGAGTGAAAAGATTGGAAAAGAGAAAACTGAAAACCATATCCTAAACAAGGAACAAGGGATGAGCCTCTTCACCTGTTCAATAGACATGGGTGGAGTGTGAACTGGGCGATAGTTTAGTCTATCTACTCCAATTGAAAAAAAAAGAAAAGAGTGAAAAGATTGGAAAAAAGAAAGCCAGAAACCACATCCTAAACAAGGAACAAGGGATGCTATGAAACTAGCACTAATTTATTTGCCACTGAGAAAAATGTGTTGGTTAGGCACCGTTTTAGGTAATGTTGCGCACTTTATCATATAAACAGTTCTTAGCAAGAAAAACAACATTTTGCAACTAAACATGCTTGCACGAATCATCATATATGCATATATATAATTTATTATAAAAAATACTAAGGTTTGACAGTGAAAGTCACTGTAAACTATATACTAGTATTTAGCAGAATATTTAAGTACATCCCAAAGCAAGATGAATTTCATGTTGTCCAAATGGATGAGAATGTTTTAGCAAGAATAGACAAAAAAGGCATACCGTCAGGTCAACAGTACTCCTCATGGCTCTATCCACCAAGGCATCCAAGCGAATCTCCTCAGATAAAAAAAGAGTTCCTCAAAAGGGAAGACAACTATTGTCTCCCTACAAGTGTAAATGATCTCTTTTAATAACAAATACAGGTTTTAGACACGATTGACATACAAGAAAAACTCTTTTTGACACTTTTTGACACTTTTAGTTTGTTAAAAAATAATGCCCACTTAAAGTGTTTCAAATATTCAAAAGCCATTTTCACATAGTATTCATGGTATTAGGTGAATTTTGGTATATATAATAAATAATTTAAGAATTTTTAACTTATTTTCAGTTAGAAATGTTCTTGAAGCAATACTGCTGCCATTTATGGTCAGGTGCCCCTGCCGTTCTCCTCAGTGTTCTTGACAAGCTCCAAAGGAGAGTCTGTAATGTGATAGGTACTGATCTGGCGACTCGACTGCAGCCACTTCCCCATCGACGAAATGTGGCCTCCCTTTGTCTCTTCTATAAATACTTTCATGGCTTCTGCTCGGATGAGCTTAAGTCACTGATGCCTCCTCAACAGGTGTTTACTCGTGCAACCAGACTGGCAACTGGGTCCCACCCATTCACAGTCAGGTTAGCCAAATGCAGACAACAATTCTACTCCTGCAGCTTCCTCTCTCGCACTTCCCGTCTGTGGAACTAGCTCCCATATTCTTGCTTTCCTGACAGCTACAACCTCCAGAAATTTAAATGCAAAGTCAATACTCACCTACTAACCACTGGACTCTAGCTCTCTCCCCTCCCCTGTATAACCTTCCCTTTTTCTCCATCTATGTATCTGTCATTGCACCTGCTTTCTCAGCTTTCTGTTGTTCCTTTCTAACTAGTTTGTACTCCTCACTCTTTTCTAATTAATCTTTTTACATTTATGTAACCCCCTGCACATCAGTGGCGTTTCCGCCTTGCTCAGGGTGAAATGATTTAAAAAAAAAATATGAACATAATAAAACATGATCTTCATGCATGAGTTCAAACTTGGGCACAGTGCCTTTAAAGCCTCTGCCAATAACAACAGAGCATAGAGAGATGGGTTCACAAGTAATCAGACAGTATGAAGATTTTAGATTCAAGCCTTTAGAAATGAAGGTCATTTTCATGGTTCCAGAAATTCCATACTGGTGATGAGAGCATTGAGGATGAAGAAGATAGTCTTGACAACAAACAATTGCAAGCAATTGTTGAGCAAAACCCAAGTCAAAGTGTTAGTGAAATGTCTCAGACATTTGGTGTTAGCACTGCAACAGTCTTACACAATTCGCAGAGTACTGGCAAAGTGAAAGTGCTAGATAAATGGGTTCCTCATAATCTCAATGAAAATAAAAAACTTGGGCTTTTTGAAGTGCGGTCAGTGCTCTTTCTGAGTGACATCAGTCGTCCCTTTCTTGACCTAATAGTCATTTGTGATGAAAAGTCTATCATGATAACTGTAAATGATCAGGTCAATGGTGTGATTTTGATGAGGCCCCCGCCAAAACATTTCCCAAAGCCAAAGTTGCATCAGCAAAATAATATAATGACTGTCTGGTGGCCTGCAATTAGTGTTATCCACTACAGCTTTCTTGAAGCCAATCAGAGCTTAAATGAAGAGCTTTACCACAATCAACTTGCTGAAATGCATGCATGACTGCAAAAAAATAAGACTGCCAATTGTGAACTGACATCGTCTAATTCTGCTTCACAATAATGCATGGCCACATGTTCCAAGAATGATGTGACAAAAACTTACAGACTTGGGATAGGAGAGTTTATCACATCCTGAAACTGGCAGCAAACTCCCTGAATATGGTCAAAAATGAGTTCAGCAGATATACAAAAATAGAAAGTGGGGTAAGACAGAATGCATTTTCTCGCCAGAATTATTCAGTCTATAAAGTGAAGCAATTCTGAGAGGATTAGAAATCTTACCAGCATTCCTTATTGTTTGCTGCAATCTTAATATAAGATATGCAGATGATACTGTGCTGATATCATACATGGAAAGGAAACTACAAAACCTTCTACAGGTGAAGGAATGAGAAGAAAGGACTATAACAAAAACTACAAGAAAACTGCTTGTCAGCAAAAAGATGAGCCCAAAATGTAAATTACATGTTGGCGATACTAAAATCAAGCAGCTCCAGAAATTTAGATATCTGGGAAATGTTCTAACTGAGAATGGAAAGTGTGAAACTGAAATCTGAAGACGTATTGGGATGGTCAATAACACATTCCAAAAGCTATGCAGAGAGTTGAAAGAGAGTTGTCCTCTTGTATGGTAGTGAATTCTAGACAATCTCTTCAAAGATAAAGAAGAAACTTGAAACAGTAGAAATTTAGTTCTACAGAAAGATGATGAGGATAACAAAGGCTAAACATGGGAGTAACAACAAGGTTTTGGAGCAAATAGAAACAAAAAGAAGACTTATATTTAACATCAGTAAAATGCAGTTGAAATTTCTGGGGCAAATAATAAGGAAGGAGGGCTTGGAAAATCTGATACAGGACAGATAGAGGGAAAGAGGGACAGAGGAATAGCAATGTGTGACATAGTTGATGGGCAGATGGATGCCAGAACAGGTTTTGAGAGAAAAAACAAAAAGAGCTATAAGTGTCAGGAAGATATGGAGATCCCATGATCCCCTATATCCTGAAGAGAGATGGTACTTAAAAGAAGTTAGAGAACAAAAAAGAGCTGTCTTAACATTTGAGAATATGAGAACTTTGCTGAACTTGTCTGACATTTTGCTAAACTTATGTGACAATCATCCTTCTCAAAACTACACTACTCATAGTGTAACTGTGATTGTACAATTCTCATTTGTTTTTTTTCAGTCAGCAATCTTTTTTTCCAGTTCTCATCAAAAAACAAAATTTGCTTTTGTAGATATTTTCCCTAACACCCAGCTCACACTCTTCCCCGGTCTTTTGAGTAGAGGTTTATCCCTTGTTTCCATTTTAAGATCTGATTTCCAATTCGTTCTAAAGTTTATGCATTCTGTTTCACTCGCAGCATCCCTTTGAATCTTAGTAGTATTATTGCTTTGTTTCGGATGAATTGATTTTTAAAAAAGTTTAAGAGAGCTCACTTTATTGAGAACTAGCAGTACAACCCGGAATTGCTCAGGTGTAATGAAAGCTTTAAAACTAATCCATGCTCCTGGAGCTCAGACTCTTTGGATGTTGGCATGAAAGACTAAAAAGCAATAGTTGTTTCCAGTTAAAGTGAAACCGTAGACTGAAAAAAAATGAATGGATATAAGTCAAATTTTGATTTCCTGGTATCGATATCAAATAAGTTTTTTTATCGTAAACTGAATATTGAAGGCTAAATAAGTCCTCTGAGTAAATGGTATCATGGCTGAGACTAAGAACTACAATTATACCTACTTAGAGCCAAACCTGAAGCAAAAACTAAAATAAAAGGGCTGACAAAAATACAGACTTTGAGGCAGATAAACAGGCACACACACAAACATCTTGCCTTATATATATATATATTATCGATTTTCTGCACTATTGTAAGAACTGCAACCTTGAAATTTCTGAATATCATTTCTTATGTTGTTGTCTATGAGTGTATCAAATTTGATTAAAATCGGACCATTCCTTCTATAACCCGATTTTTTCGATTATCGATTTTTGATATTTATTGGGGATACCTCAACACAAAACCTAGCTAAGAATACTTGCAGACGCTTATAGTACAACTGTGTAAATTTTCAAGAAAATCGGTTCAGCCATTTTGGAGTCTATAGGTAACGGACACACACACACACAGACACACACAGAGGCAAAGTTCCATTTATAAATAAGTTTAGATTAGATTAGATTTAGATTTAGATTGGTCATTCTTTGGTTGTAATCTATGTTGTATTTGTTGAGGTGGCAGTCTGATACCAAATGAAGTGTGCTGAAATATCTACAGCACAATATCCATGCTAATGGATATTAAGTACAAACAAGACAAACACAAATAATACAGAACAACAAAAATTAGAAAAAAAGGAAAGGTTGTTAAAGTTGCAGAGAGCACAGTCTAATAATAATCATCAATGACACTCAAGATTCCTGACTGCTATTAATCTTTATTTATGGAGCTGTTTACATCCACAGACCATTCCATATTTGAAAGCACTAGAGGGGTATCCACTACTCTATAACAATCTGAGATAACCATGAGACAAACTCTTTATTTTATTTCATTTTACAGCCTCAGACTGCAAAGAAATTTAAATAATAACATGAATGAGTATTTAAACTTTGAGGTTTGCTGGTCATTTTATATGCATTTTGGTTTGATTTGGTTGTTTTTGTTTAATAGTATATCAACTTCTATTGGTTATTTAATGCCAGAATCTAAATATCTTGTAGGCAATTTTATGACTTTACATGCAATTTCACACCAAACCAAATGAGCCAGGTGCAAGTTTCACTTAAGGCTGCCAAGTTACAGAATTGCATGATCTAACAGCTACATGTTGTTGCCCAAGAATAGGAACAAGCTACAAGAAAAAAATAAAACGCATAAACTAATTAAGTATATAAACAAATTTCCATAAAGGACTTAAGCATTTACTCTCACATCACAGACAAGAATGTAAGGTCATTTTCAACCATGGATGTGGGGCTTCGCATATACATACACTAACCCAGAATAACTAATGAAGGCTGGAGTTGAATAAAATATAATGTTGAACAAAAAAAATTCAGTCTTGCATTGTTCCGTCATCTGCATGTGTTACTAAGCGGGATCCCCACTTCATTAAAATTTGCATCTCTTTTTGAGAACATCTGTAATTTTATTTTTGTCAGAGTAAATGCTAGAATTTATTATATTCACTATCAATGATTGTATCGTTTCCAAATCTACACAAAGTATTAAGAAATAGAAAAATTTCATTAGAAACAAAGAGAAAACAATTGAACTCACATATCAGTCCTCATATATGGTAGTTAATGCTGGATCATCTGCTCACAGATGAAGAAAAGACTTGAAGCAACAGAAATATGGTTCTAAAGAATAATGCAGAAAATACTATGGACCAAGTATATGAGTTTGAGTTTGAGTTTTGTTTAACGGCATATCAACCTCTGTGGGTTATTTAATGCCGAAAGGGTAGGGTTTTACGGTTTGTTCTTTTTTGTTTATAGTGAGAAGGCTAATCCAGTTAGATTTTAATTAAATTCTTTTTTTTTAATTTTACAATAACTGAAAATGTCTTCCAGTTTTGTATTCATAAAATTTTTTCTGAGAATATATATATCTTTTATAGAAGGTTGTGGTCATAATTTTTTTTATTGTTCATATTTTTCCTTCAAAAAAGTATATATATATATATATTTTTAATTTTATAAAAGTATATTTTTCTATGTATATTATTATAAAATTTTATTTTATTTTTGATATTTTCATATTGTTTTTACCAGTTTGGGGGCTAGCTATTTGTCCATAGCTGGGACCCTAACAGGTGCTACCACTCTGGGTCAGGATGGATTTGAGAACAAAAGTATATGAGTAATATTGAATTTAAAAAAGAAATAGAGACTAAAAGGACATTTATACTTACAAAAAGATATTTGGAATATCCGGGTACAAAATGAGGAAAGCAGGTTTAGATAATTTGATACTTATTGGACATAATGATGGCAAGAGGAACAAAGGAAACCAGCACACAACCTAACACATTTGTGTAAATAGCTGACAGAACAGGGATTAGATGAGATAGCACAAAGAAAGTTTACTATGTGCTACAGAGGACAAGTAATCATGCAGATCCATGATCACCCATGTCTTGAAGGGGCATGGTACATTGATAGGGACATGGCAAGGATATGTATCATTACCAGGGGAAAAATTATTTCAACTGAAAGAACTTAAGAAAGATTTTATTTTTGACTATATTTATTTTTACATAGCATAACTTTCCCAAAACATTTTTGCTGTTATCCATTGTGACACATGAAACAAAACAAATGATGTTTCCTTAAGCTGACAGTACTCATGTCTACACAATATTAATGTTTCTTCTACTGGGCACCAGTATGTAAAGTTTAGAAATTCAACCCTAGAACCGTCAATATTCAGCTTATTTATTTTTAAATGCCAGGTTTCATCAAAACAAAGGCAATCAAAATTCTTCACAGATTAATTTTGTTTATTAATAATCAATTCATATGTTTTATTTTGAAACTGAAGAGGTTTATGATTGTGTAAATCAAAAAGAATTTCTCAAAAATCCATGAGTTAAGATCTCAAAAAGGCATGAGTTCAGCTTTCAAAAAATTTATGAGTCAACATCACAAAATGTAACGAGTTAAGGGTTATAAAAAAAGCCATGTGTTAAGGTCTCATAAAACCACAAGTTAAGATCTTAAAAAGCCATGTGTTAAGGTCTTATAAAACCACAAGTTAAGATCTTAAAAAGCCATGTGTTAAGGTCTCATAAAACCACAAGTTAAGATCTTAAAAAGCCATGTGTTAAGGTCTCATAAAACCACAAGTTAAGATCTTAAAAAAGCCATGTGTTAAGGTCTCATAAAACCACAAGTTAAGATCTTAAAAAGCCATGTGTTAAGGTCTCATAAAACCACAAGTTAAGATCTTAAAAAAGCCATGTGTTAAGGTCTCATAAAACCACAAGTTAAGATCTTAAAAAGCCATGTGTTAAGGTCTCATAAAACCACAAGTTAAGATCTTAAAAAGCCATGTGTTAAGGTCTCATAAAACCACAAGATCTTAAAAAGCCATGTGTTAAGGTCTCAAACAGCTAGTAGTTAAGATCTCAAAAAGGCATGAGTTAAGGTCTTAAAAGCCATGAAGTTCACTCACTTGTAGCCACACAAAGTAAGTTTATTAGTAGACTGTGTCCCTAAAAAAGCATTTTTGAAAGCATTCTACTCGACATGCAATGCTTTATAATTGGCCAAGAATGTTCTTTAAAAAACAGTCTACTCAAATCTTCAAGCTCTGAGCTGTTCATGATTGGCTACACATGAAAAAGATTTACATGTTCTATGACCTACAAAATCAGTTTCATCCAGTGGAAAAGGATGTTTCTTCAACATTGCATACATGGGGATGTCTTATTTAATGAGATATGTTGCCATTTTCTTCTAGGCACATAAATTTCTCACAATTTGTAATCTAGAGTTGTCCTTCTTCTAAACTGGCTGCACCCAAGGCTTGAAAGTACACTACTATGATATTTAACCCATAGTTGTAGGAAGAGGATGTTGATGTATGAAGTGAATTTATTCAAAAGTGAATATAACAGATGAGGAGGGGAATTTGAATTCATTTTCTACTTTTAGCAATGAGAAAAGGCAGCTGACCTTTCTTGTGGTTTTGTCTTTTTACATATATGATTTATTTAATAAACCGATTATTTGTTTGAAGATGTTCCTTTTGTGAATGAAACATATCATGTCACAACACATTTGTCTGTCTTTTATATACGTAATTATATTAGGCAACTGAATGACAAATTGGAAAAAAATTCTGCATAGCATGCTTTTTTTCTCTAGAAAGACCAATTTTTTTTATTGATGGAATTATATGTGTGGGAAGAGAAGATATAAATTCTGGCATCATTTATAATTATGTATTGAATATGCATTCAATGTGTGTGTGTGTTTATATATATATATATATATATATATATATATATATGTATTATATACATATATGTATGTATGTATAATATATATGTGTATTATATATATATATATATATATGCATGCATGTATTATATATGCACACACTAGTATATATATATATATATATATATATAATTTTTATATGTGTATCTATTATATATCACAAAATGATATACACACCACTTACTTGCTACCTAGGTTTTGACCAGCCAATCTTCTCAAGCAAAGAAGTAGCCTGAATGCCAAGACACAGAAAATGGTTTATGTGGTGTGCTTTGAAGGCACTTTTAAATGGAGATGATATAACCATCTGTCTTCATTCAGATTGGAAAAATACAGGAATTGTACCAAACTCGGCAGCTATATGTGTAAGTTGAAGCAAAAAACAATAGAAGCCCCATGTGTAATGGGGAGTCAGGCCTCTCACTGTTGGTGACAAGGTTTGCGAATCGTGCCATGCTATTGTCATACCCAGATCAGAAAGATTTATTGAACAAGAGGTCTGAGGTAATGACGTGGTGCAGGCATGCTAAAAAGTTATGCATTGGGCCTATACAAGCCTGACTGAAGGTGTGTGTATGTATTTTACTCCACATCACGTTCCCTCCCTTTAACTTTCCCTCCACTTCCATGGAAGTTCCGGTGGACATGAGCATGATTTCTCCCTCTCTACCTCCCCTTCTTTGGAAGTTCCATCTATTGTGTATATAACTGTTGCACACTTTCTTCTAGTGAGTGCAGAACCGGGGATCGAACCGCAGACCGTTGGATTTCAATTCAACGCTCTCCCAGCTGGCTTCTTGCTACGCCTCTTCCTCTTCCTACTCCACTTTCCTCCTTTTCACTGCGTCTCTCTGCGTCAGCTCCTCGCCAAGAAATTGACGCCACTGAATCCCGAGTGAACTTGGTCGGTCAGTTTTATAATCCATTTCTCTACCCATAATCCATTTCCTCAGTCTATAAAAATTCCACTCGAGGGCCTCCTCTCTTTTTTCCTTTAGACTGAGCTGAAGGTGGATTATTAAGACAGCGGTGAGTATTATTATTATTTTCTTTCTTTGGAACAGATTACTGCTCTGCACGCCAGACACAAACGAACTCTTTTTCCAGAGCCGCCGCTAGTCGCCCTTTCATGTTCACACTCCCCCCTGGTCTCAAGACCACACATGTGGCAAGGCGGACGTGGCCGCTTGTTGCGGGCACTCCTACGAAGGGGGATTGTCTGGATTTCTTCATCTGAGCTCTCAGAAGTGGCATCGGAATTATCGGCAACAGCGTCGGGGTTCGCAGTCGGACCATCAGACTCGCGGGGCGTAGGTCGAATCCACAGTTCGTCATTGGATGATTCACCACTGCCGCTACTTGTCAACGAATTCGTATTCAGGGCGGGCCGAATGTCCCTCACATGGCGTGGAGTACCATCAACCAGCACGGCCTGCTCACTGACGATGCCGGTGATTCGTCCCCTTCGAAAACTGGTGGTGCACCGGTTATTGGGAGGCTTCACCCAGACGGTGTCCCCTAATTCATACGGCCCTCTTGTTCCCCGCCGATCAGGCAGACGCGCGTCAATGCCCTTGATGCGCACTCGGTAGCGATGGATCGCATTGGCGGGTGCGCTCACAGCAGTCACAGCATCCCTCGGTGTTGCATTATATCTATAGACCGCTTCTGCAATAGTGCACGCCTTCCTGGCCGCGGTCCTCTTCACGCTTCGGTGGCACCGCTCTGCTATGCCGTTGCCACTCGGCACATATGCACATCGGTGTCTGAGCCTGATCCCCCACTCGTCTACAAAACGCCTAAATTCCACGCTGCAGAAGGCAGTATCGTTGTCCGTGAGGATCTCTTCAGGCGGCCCCCTTTCGTAAAATATGGATTCCAATTCACGGATGACACTGGAGGAGTCCTGGCGTGCCAACGGGCGCCAGATCGCAAACCTCGTCGGTCCGCAATCTATCAGTGTGAGGAAGTGCTGGCTGCCATAATGGGTTATGTCCATACCCAGTCGGCTCCAAGTCATGTCTGTTCCCAGCCGACCCCTCCGCCATCTCGCTGGGGCGGGGTCGATTGACTGGCATGTTTGGCATTCCTTGACCACTGCTCTCACTGCACTTTTTGACACTGACGGATTGGTCAATTGTACAAAATAGCATGTCCGTCTCACTCCGGGGTGCCCACTGATGTGGTGTATTTCCCTGATTTTGTCTGCCGCCTCCACAGAGGCAGCACATAGTAACGGTACTGGCCCAGCTTCTTTCTTCACGGCATCAATCCATCTCTGAGGCACCCGAGTGAGCCTATCAGCGAGGTTGCAGTTTGAGGTGACAAGTACCACATCCACAGACAGATTGTACTCTGTTACTAGCTTTCTTATGGTCTCCAACCTCCGTCTGATCAGCATCTCGCTGGCCGCCTTGGTGCGCACCCTGGCCTTACCTGTCAGTGTGTTTGATATCCAGTGGTACACGCACAGCGAATCTGTGTGTATGTGTAATTTCTTGACTTTCCACTGGAGTGCCAGGTTAATGCCTTTCGTCACCGCATCGAGCTCTGCCAGGTTGATGTGAGCAGCGTCATTCGTCGGTCGCAGCCAGCAGGCGTCCTCAATCGCAGCTCCGTTCTCCTCAAGCAGCACACCAATCGCCACAGAGCTCGCATCCACCCACACGCTCAATTCGTCTCCCTGCACACACCAGTCTCCCTTTGCGGGGTCATCCTGCTTTACCCTTGCGATGGTCTCCTTCACCATGCGAACCAACAGATCGTCCGTCGTTTCATCATCCCAGTCTTTGGTGACTGCGCTTGCCCTCCTTTTTATGGTGCCTGTTGCTACACGAGTCCATCCACACACTGGTAGGTGCCCCACAAGTTTTCCACACAGGGAGAAGACCACTCGTCTTGTGAAGACTTCGGGTACTTCAGGAATTGCAGTTCCGCGCCCCCACTTCAAGGTCCCCCGCTCCTTTCGAACTTTCAGGCCCAAGACACGGGCGCCATCCTCCAAATGTTCCGGGTCCTTGCAAATCAGGCCAAACTCGGCCAGTTTGGTCCTTACGCGTGATGATGATACAACGTCTTCGTTCACGTATATGTCATCAAGGTACGTCGATGTCCCCTCTTTCATTGTTTCTTGCTGTGACAACACAGCGTTGACTATGGTCTTCATTATTTGGGGTGCCACGTTCAGCCCGAAGCCCAGTCTGGTAAGGCAGTACCTTCTGCCGGCAAACACCACCGTCTGAAACGGCCACATCGTTTCGCTGACCCGGACCTGCAGATACGCTTTTCTTAGATCCAGCAGGGACACATTGGAACCCTGCTGGCGCCATTCTCGTAGCTTGCTGGCGCAAACATCAGCATCTGCCGTAAATGCATCAACATGCGCATTTAGTTCGCGGTAGTCCATCACTGGCCTCACTTTTGCTTTGTTGTGCTGAGTAACCGCCATCAGCGGGATCAAACCTTTGGGAGGTCCAAGTTTCTCATAGGGGTAAGGAATTAACCAGCCATCCTTGATCCATTCACGAAGCTCCTCTTCGTATGCAGGCCTTATTTGGTCGGGCACATGGTACTCGGCTACTTCGTTCCGCAATTTTGCTGGCTCCTGATTTCCCGACCACTTCCATGAGGCGGTCCAAGCCTTCTGGTGCTGGTCAAATTCGACACTAAAGTCTGGCTGGTCGATCCTCAGCGCTGCGCACACTGGGGTCCTCTCTTGAAACTGCACTTCCCCCGTCTGCGTTATGTGAACACCACCTAGGGCTCTGATGGCATCATAGCCTAGAAGCAGGTCGAAGTTCAGTGGTTTTTTGAGCGCTACTAGCGCCTCGACGTTGGCCGAGTTTCCTGTTCTTGTACGGATGTTTATCGCACCCACCCCGCAACATGTCCGCGATTCTCCACTGATGGTGGTTACCCTGACACCCTTCTCCTTCCAAGTGTGGCAGAGGTCTACGAACACTATGGTGCGGGAGCACCCGGAGTCGAGGAGTGCTGAGCACAATGTCTCGTTGACATAGACCTGAATGATCGGAAGCGCCTCTAATTTCTGCTTTGGGGAAAGGTCGACGCCGGCACCTTGTCCCCGGCCCCGTTTCCCGCACAATCCCGGGCCATATGTCCGGTTTCATTACACCGGTAGCAGCGAACAGCTGTCGGTCGCCGTCTGCAGTTCCTTGCAATGTGGCCCTGGCCATCGCACCTATAACACACGACCCCACCACGCGGGCTAAGGCCCTGAGACGGTTTATCATCACTCGGTGTGGATTGTGCAGCGGCGATTATCGGATCTCTCAGCTCGGAATTATCCTTCATCACGGTTCTGGCTCGGTCCACCAGGTCATTAAGGGGCAACGAGGTTATGTTTGAGCTCGCCCGCAGGAGCTGTTTTGCTCCGGTTGGGAGCCCCGCCAGAAATTTATATGCCAAGGCCCGCTCGGGCAGCCCACCGAACAACACCGTCAACTTCGTCAGCTCGGCCAAATATACGTCCACAGTTTCGCCAGGATGTAATTGTCTTGCCTCAAATTGCTCCCAGGCAGTGGCGGGGTCGATAGCAAACGCTTTGTATAGGGCTGCCTTGATCCTCTCATAATTCTGTTTTTCCTCAGCACTGAGCTGTTGATACACAGCGAAAGCCCCACCGGACAAACGCAGAGGAATCACATGTTCAATGTTTTTGACACCAGACAAGAGACAATGCAGTTCCACTTTTTCCACCCAGTCAAGTACTGGGGTTGAGCCACTGAACTCTGGAATCAATTTCAGGTCGAACCTGTCCCCCATTACGCCGAAATAGCTTGTTGCACACTTTCTTCTAGTGAGTGCAGAACCGGGGATCGAACCGCAGACCGTTGGATTTCAATTCAACGCTCTCCCAGCTGGCTTCTTGCTACGCCTCTTCCTCTTCCTACTCCACTTTCCTCCTTTTCACTGCGTCTCTCTGCGTCAGCTCCTCGCCAAGAAATTGACGCCACTGAATCCCGAGTGAACTTGGTCGGTCAGTTTTATAATCCATTTCTCTACCCATAATCCATTTCCTCAGTCTATAAAAATTCCACTCGAGGGCCTCCTCTCTTTTTTCCTTTAGACTGAGCTGAAGGTGGATTATTAAGACAGCGGTGAGTATTATTATTATTTTCTTTCTTTGGAACAGATTACTGCTCTGCACGCCAGACACAAACGAACTCTTTTTCCAGAGCCGCCGCTAGTCGCCCTTTCATGTTCACAATAACAGATATTGTCTATATATTGCATTGGCATCAGGTTATTTCTTTGCCTGAGGAGAGTGGTGTAGTCAAAACCTAGGTAGCAAATAAGTGGTGTGTAAATTATCTGTGTCATATTCTTGGCTCAGCATATTCAATTCTTTTGTTTTATTTGTTCATTGAGCACTTTTTTGATCTACCATCTGCTGGTCCACCTCTTTTACTGGTGTGGTATATATATATATATAGCCTTTGAGATTTCACTCACCCGATTGACTGAGTTGATTAAAAACTTATAAAAATTTATTGCTTTACTCGATTAAAATCTCGCAATGAAACATGTCCCTTCAAATATAGAAAAAAAATTGATTCCTTTTAAAATGCAAAAGTATGCTATTGAAGATTCACAAGTTACTTAGAATGATGTACAATGACATTAGTGAACTCTTTAGCCTTATGCATGGTGCCTGAGTTAGGTCAAAATGTGTGGTTAAACAAAAGACAATGACATCCCAACAAGATCTGACAAATGGAATTTAGATTGACAAGCTCCTGTCTTGCTTTTATCATCCCAGTCAGTGAAAACATTTGTTTAATTAGCACTTCCAGAGTGGAGCCAAAATGTCTCTGTCACCCATATTAAAGATGCTCAGATATTTCTAGAAACTCATTTGGAAAAATATTATCTTTGACTCAACATCTATATTTCCTCCCCATTTACGAAAAGTAAAAAATGAACATTTGAAAGAAAAAAAATAAAATAAAATAAAATATTTCTTTCAACCACACAGCAAAAAACAGATTACACAAGTAAGAAATATTTTTATAGAAAATCATTGAGAAAATCAGATTTGTTATTTTCTGTCATCTATAAGATGGAGGTTGTAGTCAAACAGAAGAAAGAAACTACGAATCTAAGTACCTCTGCTCAATTGCTAAAAAAACTCAGCATATCATGATGTTAAAAGGGCTCAAACTTAATAAAACAAAGTTTTATCATCAAAATTTTTATGCTATTATTAAGAGGAAAGATCAAATTTTGCTGTTATTGTTATAAAAAATTTTTTAAATCCTTTCTAACTTGTTCAAAATTTTAATTACAATTTTATTTTTTGTTTTCCGTCAGTGATTCACGCTATGTTTACGTAAGATGACTATTAAGAAAATGGAGTTGATCAAGTAAAATGATTGTGGGGTGAGTAAATTTTCCCTTACTCTTGACCGCTAGTCGAGTGATTTCTTTTTCAAATCTCAAAGGCTGTATATATATATATATATTAATACATGACACAATAAATCATGGGCCTAATTAATAAAACAACTTTTAAGCAAAATTCAACTTTATTCATCAACATAGTTTTCTTCTAGGGTGATACACTGATTCCAATGCTTCTCTAACAATTCGATACCTTTTTTGGAGTATGATTTGTCACTCACCTCAAAATATGCCTCAGTTTCTGATATCACTTCTTCATTGGAGCCAAATCACTTTCCCTGGTGCATTCTTTTGAGGTCTGCAAACAGCCAGTAGTCATTGAGGGCCAGATCTGGAGAATAGGGTGGATGCAGAAGCAATTCAAAGTACAGTTCATGTAGTTTTGCCATTGCTGCAATTGACTTGTGACAATGCTTTGTCTTGGTGAAAAATCACTTTACTTCTTAATTTTGTGGCCAATGTTGGCAATTTCTTCCTTCAAATGCACCAATAATGCTACATAATAATCGCTGTTGATGGTGCTTTTCAAGGTAATTGATGAACAAATTACTTTGTGCATCCCAAAATAGTGAGGCCGAAACCTTGCCTGCTGATGTTTGCATCTTTGGTTGCTTTGGATGGTTTCACCTGCTGCTGTCCACTCAGCTGACTGCAGATTTGACTCCAAAGTGAAGTGATGGTTCTATGTTTATCCATTGTCTCATACTGTTGTGTTGAAACCGTTCCAAACAATGCTCTGAATTGTCGACGCAGTGTTGTTTTTGATCGACTGTGAGCAAACACAGCACTCACCTTGAACACAGCTTTCTCATAGAAAAACGTTCATGCAAAATGGTTGATACACTGCCTTCTGATATGTTCAACTCTTTTGCTATTTTATACAACTTCAATTTATGATAGGCCAAAACGAGTTGGTGGATATTTTGGTGTTTTCTCGGACAACTGCCTATTTTGGGTGACCTGAGCATTCAGCATCATTTGTCTCTGTACAACTGCTTTTAAAGTCAGCATGCTACCTCTTAACCATTGTTTCTGATGAAGCAGAGTTTGAATAACACTTATCAAATTATTGCTTTGCTTGAATAGTATTTTTTCCTATCAGAAAGCAATGCTTTATCAATACATGAAATTCAGATTTTTCAGTGTTTTGAAAATTTGCAGCAGTAGCTTCACTTAAATAACTAATTTGTAAACACATAATCCAATTGAGCCTAAATTTTGACACATGCCATTTGAAAGTTAGTACTTTCTAAAAATCATATGGATTTTTTATTGGTGGCATCATCTGTATGTCAGGCTTGGAATTTATTGTGTTAAATATATGTATGTATGTATTACATATAATTTAAACTTATTCATAAATGGAATTTTGTCTGTGTGTGTGTGTGTGTGTGTGTGTGTCTGCTAGTAATATATATATATGTATGCATTATATATATATTTATTACATATTTATATATATATATATATGTGTGTGTGTGTGTGTGTATTATATACCCAATAATAAAGGAATCAACACCAAGCTATCCAGGCTTCAACCATGAGGTAACATCAGGTAGAAGGTGAGAAAAATCCTAAAAATAACTCTAAATATACACCAACACTAGTAGTGTGGGAGGATGTGGGGTAAAAAATAGGAGGCAGAAACGTAGCTCAATTTTTACTTCAAATAGGTTGGGAAGGGTAAAAAAAAAAGAGCTCATCCAGGTTCCTAGATACCTAAGATGTCCTTTTTAAGATGGCTACATTTAATCATTATTTCAGTTCAAATTCAACTATTTGCCTCTGTTCATATATCTCATGATACTAATTTTTCTTCCTGGCACAACCTACAACAAATAGTTCCACAAATTTTTCCAGCTTTAACCCTTCGCAATATCCTCCACTTTATGCTGGAATTTATTTTCTAACACTCTTTAAATTTCCACACAAAGTTCACCAGCATTTTATCACTCTTATGGGTCTCTAATCTAAACAAAGTGATATGATTATAAAATTATTTCTTAAATGGCCCTTCAGTACAGCCGATGTACACTTTCTTAAATTCTCCACGTTCATCACTGACTTCAGTTGTGTAGACAGTGCTTTCTGTACAAACAGTTGCCATCCAGAGGACACTCATTCTTGTGCCTACAGTTGTTCTCTTGTTACTTTCATCACCTTCTTCCATAGTTAATATTCTGGCATTATTGGATTTTGTAATTCTTTCTAAACTGCTAGTGAAGCTGTAACTGAGTTTTATAGTATTTCTATTGAATATTTTTGCTAACACTGAATTCACTGGAAAATGTTTAACCAGGGTTTTAAATAACTCTTTACCAATTTTGATTTTTAATTGTACATTGAACAGTAAGTTGAATCAGGTTATTTGTCTATTCTGAGTCCACTTCTGACCCATGCATGACTGTTGCTCTTTAATCTAAACAAAGAGGTATGATTATAAAATCATTTCTTAAATGTCTCTACAGTACAGCTGATGTACACTTTCTTAAATTCTTCTTGTTTGTCACTGACTTCAGCAACATAACTGTGTATATATTTTCACACTATTTTCTTCTTATTGAATTTTGTATTGAGCACTTTTTCACTGTTTCATATGGTTGTTTACTGTCTTCCTATGCTTTATTGTTATATGTATGTATTATATATATATATAATGTATTATGTATATAAATATATATATATATATATATATATATATGTGTGTGTGTGTGTGTGTGTGTGTGTGTGTGGAATATTCTTATAGAAATGATACTGAATCAGACTAACATACATAATAAAATGTCCAAGGAAAACAGTAGAATTCCCATCATTTTAATATCTCGTGACATTGCACTACACATGAAGGAGCTCTAAAGCTAAAATATTCTGTTAATCTTTTTGAAAATATTCTGTGAATCTTTTTTATAGTTGCCAACACTGTTTGTTTATAGATACATAATTTGGAATAAAGCTCATTTTGTCTTTTTGCCTTGATAAAATCCCACACAGGATGGAATGCATAGACGGGTTAAATAGTTTTTCTCTTGTCTTTTTATTTAACCATATGTGTGTGTGTGTGTTGTATATTGTATAATTATGTATAGGGAAACTCTGAAGGCATGGAAACACCAAATTTTTAATGTTTAGCCTTATAAGTTTTAAATTCTTACCTGACATGTCTGGATACAGTGTAGAGAATCTTGTTCAGTTTTCCTAACACCTTTGTTTTTACGCTATTTACATTGTTCAGATTGCTGTCCTCAACGTTGTTGTCATGTTCATAATGTTACAGCAGATGTATGTTCTGGCCTTCTTCAGCTGGTTGGGATTACAAACTGAACCATTTATTTCATCCTTCAGAGTAGATTGTTTGATGGACAATATAAAGGGTCAGTTCGAAATTGTTTTTATTTTATTTTTTTTGTTTTTTGTTTTAAAGTATTCTAGCAATTTAAAAACATGGCTAGAAAGTTACCACGAATGATTTAGAAGTCACTTCATTTTCTATTCATTTTTGCCTTAGTAAATTGCTTCCTTTTTTAATCAAAGTAGTATTTCTCAAATCAAAAATATGGTCAGACTTATTATGGTGAGTGGCTGATGCATTGTGTGTGTTGTTTTGCCGAAGAGCTCTTTTGTGTTCATATGATGTTTTATTTAAATTCCTGAAAGCAGTCATTACAAGCTATAGAGAAAATTCCTGATTCAGGTTGTTATTTTGTTTTCATTAATTAAGTTTCTATTTGTTTTATAAGTAGTTATATCTTTTTATGCTAAGCTTAAAGAAATGATTTTCAATTCTAGTTTTGATAGATTAGTAGGTAATGTAATATATCTCATTTTGTTTTTTGTATTGTTCATTTTCATATGAAAAAAAATTGAGCTTTTTTTTGTGCTGAATATGAATTAATTTGAATTAATTTGGTTAGTGTAATATCATGGATATATGCCATAGTGTAATGGATATTTACTTGGAATGAGAATTTGGATTTGTTTAATTCACTTATGCACTAATAGCCTTAGTAAAGGTATTAATCCATCTCTTCTCCATCTTCTTCTTCTTGCTGATGTTGCTGAAGCCTCACTTTTAATTTGTTCCACTTCAAATTTCCATTCTCATTAATTCTTATAAATATCGAGATTCGTTTGCAAATGGTTTTATTCATGTAAAGTTAGAAATTTATTTGCCTGAACAGAGTCAACTTTTGGCTAGAAACACATGTAGCAATGCAAATACCATTATAGACACTTAATGTATTATATGAAAAATAAATTATTTTAAAAATAATAAAAACAATAAATCTACACTTTAAACAAAATATTCATGACTTCTCACAATTTTTTCACCTACTGAAATTGAAATTATAATATGAAAAAGACCCAGACATAACATGGAGTATAGTTAAAGCAGCCAAGCCTTACAACAGTGGCAAAATATGTAGATTGTGTCAGAAAGAAAAGTTAGCTATTATGTTATTCTCTAACAAAAATGAATTACTGAATGAAAGAAGAGAAATTCTGACCAAATGCAATCATACCAAAAATTACCTATTAAGATCATGCAACCATGGATGAAAACATAACTTCTGATTTTGCAAATTATCCTTTCAAAAAAAAATCCACATTACGTGAGTGCTCTTAAAAAAATGGTAAAATCAGTTATTGTAGATACCAGATGGTAGAAACTTGGTTTTGTTTTTGTTTTCATTTTTTAATTATATCACCCCAAGCAAGGCGATAACACCACTGATGCACAGGGTAAAAAGATTGGAAAAGAGAAAGCTGGAAACCACATCCTAAACAAGGAACAAGGGATGAGCCTCTTAACCTGTTCAATAGATGTGGGTGGAGTGTGAACCGGGCGATAGTTTAGTCTATCTACTCCAATTGAAAAAATAAAAAAGAAAAAAAGAAAAGAGTGAAAAGATTGGAAAAGAGAAAACCGGAAACCACATTTGCATGATATAAATAATTTGTAAATGAAAAATATGATATTTGTGTGTAATTATACTATTGTTCACTCAATACTAGACACAAGAGCCATTCAAAACAGAGGTTACTGAATAATATTAACTAACTAAATGTGTAAATGGAAGGAGTAAGAAATGCATATTATAATGGTGTTGACCCAAGACTTGAAGAATCTCATAGAGTCAAGTTTCCCTCACAGAACTTCTTCCTTTAAACTATCACTTTGGGTTACAGACTCACAAGAGGATACGTCTGTAAACACTCAGATCATTGATAGTTTAAAGAAAGAAGCTCTGTGAGGGAAACTTTTTGAAATATGAATGGAATGATATGAGTTGACTCAGTGTATATGGCAGCCTGGATCCTGCCTATGAAGAGCTAAATTAGTGGATCAAAAGAAAAGTACCTAATCAGAACATTTGTAATAAAATTAGTGATATAGCAGTGAGTATTGTTTCATCTTTGACAAGAAAATAATTCTCCATCCACAAAGATTGTGTAAATATATTTTTAATTCAGTCAAGGCTGGACAGTAAGGATTGGTTATCAAAATATCAAAGCTAAATATTAAGACATGGGAATATTTTACTAGAAACAAAGAAAAACTGGTGATCTGCTATGACATAAGTATCTTGAAAACTATTTTCTATGTGTACTGAGTTTGATCCTTATTGGATGACCCATTTTTGTGACATTGTACCAAGACTTTGCTAAACATAGTAGTTAATTACATAGTCAGTTTGCCTTATCTGACACTGTCTCTTATATGTTGATTTTTTCTCTGTTATTCAAACTACATTTTTATCTTACCTGTCACAACTGCGTGGGGTATTATATATTCAGCTCATGGTTATATTTTTCTCTGAAAAATATATGATTTTTATGGAAATGATGTGCATTAGCTTTTCTGTGAAAATGGTTTCTTGTTTTTATGTTGGTCATTTAGTTAAGTGCTGCATGCTTGGTTGAGCATGTGTCAGAAGAGACATGACTGACTAGGCAGAAGATTTTAATGCGCTAGGTTGCCATTACTTTCTGCTGAAAACTGGTTGCCAACCAAGGCTACATAACCCAATCTGTCCTGTTATTTAGCCCATAGTTGGTGGAAATAGGCAGATTAGTACCTTACCCAAGCATATTTGCATGTAAGTGAATACAACAAATTTAACAAGTATTTAAACTCAGCTCTCCAATTTCTTGTTCCAAGCCAATATCCACTGCACCACAATGCACATCTTATGTTGGTCAATCCTCCTAAATAGCATAACCTGTGTAAATTTAGAGTCTGTCCTGTATATGACAGTGTTGGTGTTATTTGTAACTGCTGTTCTTTAGGAAGTTGAAGTGTATATGGTCCAGTTCATTCTGCAATTTTACTACTTATAACTTTTATTTGATGTTTAATGCATAACCAATGTATTAACATTGTATATTGCATTAGAAAACTGCTATTATCTCTTTGCAAACACAGTCACTTTATGCAACGTATATATATTGTATAAGAATGCTTGTGATTAAACTGTTTGAATTAACTTCTTTTAAGGGGTTCTTTGGTACCATCTGTAATCTGACTCTTTTGCAAAAATCTCTTCAGTAGGATGCCCCAATTTTTTTTTCTCTTAGTTGTAGCATTTTTCAGATGTTGAATATAACAGACATTTTCTCTTTTTAGTAAAAATAATTCAATAATTGAAATCACAAAACATCATAATTTTATTAGTAAGTATTTTCTGGCAAATTTATGTTGATGGCCCTTTTGCAAATTGAATCTTAAAGTATGAAAGTTTCGACAAAACTCTTCCAATTATTTCATGATTTCTTTCCTATCATTTTGTGCCTTCTTTTTACCATTGCTTTATCTCGCTTACATTCATTTACATTCTCTTTTTGTTCTACTTTCTCTTTTTCCTTTCCTTTCCTTTTTTTCATCTCTCCTTGTGGTCTTTAATCATTCTATTTTTCTTTTTTCCTTTTTTGTTTTTAGTTTTTAGTTTTTAGTTTTTTTCTTTCTTTTCTTTTTCTTTCTATTTTCTTTTTTTGCTTTCTTTTTATTTTCTTTCTTTTTTCTTTCTTTTTACTATTTTTCTCTTTTTTCTTTTCTTCTCTTTTTTCTTTTCTTTCTTTCTTTCTTTCTTTTTTTCTTTTTCTTTTTTTCTTTTTTCTTTTTCTTTCCCTTTTCTTTCCTTCTTTTTTCTTTCTATTTCTTTTTCTTCTTTTCTCTCTTTCTTTTTACTTTTCATTCTTTTTTCTTTTTTTTCTGATTGCCAACCAAGGGTATAGAACTCAATCTCTACTGCCATTCAAGGCATAGCTGGAAGGTGAAGAGAAGAATTAATACCTTTTCCAAGGGTATTTGTGCATTAGTGAATACAATGTATTCAAAGGGAATTCAAATTTGGTTCTCTGACTTCTCATTCCAAGTTGATATCCACTGCACCACAATGCATATCTCATTAGTATAATAAAGAAGGAAATTAAATATAGAATAAGTTGCACGAGAGGTATTTTTGTCCAATGCTACAATACCAAAATATTAACTTAAGAACTTGTCATGTTTTTAAATAGCTTTATCAGATGTAAACTCTCAGAAAGATGCTATGCATGGTATTTAGTTCATTAAAAATACCTGAACTATCAGCTGTATAAAACTTTTATCATATCAAGCATTAGAAGGGGTTTTAAGTGAATGAACCTAGTCGGTCATAAAGAGAACTATTCTCCATCAGGCCTCATTGACTGTTTTTACAGAATCATAAAGTACTTTACCAAATAACAGAAGCAATATTATTTCAAGAATTTCAAAAGTAACTATTAAAATTGATTTGAAGTTGAAGAAAAAAATAGCATAATCAATATTGACTTTCAACACAACCTGAAGCAAAAGTTTAGGAAGCAAATCCCCATTAGTGATAACAGATAATAAACTTGAGAGACCTATTTTCCTGAAAACATTACCATTACACCAGATTAAACTCATTCCAATTTAATCAGTATATTGATCAACAATATATAGTGCTCTGAAGTCTTATCAACTTTCATATTAAGATTAATGAGGCTCTAGAAATAGATTGGGTGAAAACTAATGTTTATTAACATACTTTTTTCAATTCATTGTGACAATTTGCATAAAGTTCAAATATATTTTTTATTTCAGATAAAAACTTGAAAATTTCTTAGTGTATTTCGGTGAAAGATTTATTTTAAGAAATTATAGTTGATAATTAGGTTCCCTACAACATTGAGCAAAAGTTTATAGTGGTGAGCCAGAAACATATGAACAAGAAATGGTTAGTATAAGCAATACTTTATACTGAGGATGTGCATTGTGGTGCAGTGGATATCAACTTGGAACGACAAATCAGAGAGCCAAGTTCAAATTCCAGTTGAATTCCTTGCATTCACTTACATGCAAATACCCTTGGGAAAGGTATTAATCTGTCTCTTCCCTTCATTTATGGGTTGAATAATAGGACAGATTGGGTTCTATAGCCTTGGCTGGTAACCAGTCTACTGCAGAAAGTAATGGCAACCTACTGCAGGATAATCTTATGTCCAGTCAGTCATTTCTTTTTTGATACATGACCACCCAAGCGTGTATCACATATGGCACTTAACTGACTGACTGTTCTGTAACAACTACCCAAAATACATGAAAGCAGCTCTGACAAACTGGGATAGAAGGGTGCAAGTGGAAAAGGAGAAATAGAAGATTCAGGCATGGTTTACCACATATCGATCAGTGCTTATGATAGGCCACAAAAATTTCTTAAGCTGGCCAAGCATAGACATGAATACAATATGAGAACCAGTAATATGTTGTGCTAGGGAAAAACAATAGTAACAACAAAAACTTGTAATATGAGCACTGTTAAAAATGATAACTTAAAATTTAGATTTATAACTGTTAGGGCGCCGCTTCTATTTAACTACAACAGGACTGTTCCCATTGCTCTATATAGCAATGATGGATTCTCTACAAGAGAGTCGTAGAGAGTCACTTGAGAGTCTCTAATGACTTACTGAAGAGTCAGTGCGAGTCAGTGAAGAGTTAGTCACACTTCCGGTGGCGTACCGGAAGTAATCACGTATACACACACCTTACGATGGATTGGACTCTTGTATCTTTCTATTGTAAATATTACTAATCACTTCTGTACATGCTAACCGTCTTTCCGCGGAATACAACTTATATCCTGATTCTGTTGTTGAGTTATTCGTTTATAGTTGGCGACATAACAATAACTCACAAAAATTCATCAAGGCCACATGGAAGAGGCATGGCATGTGGAACTAAATCAATCTACCCCGGTGGATAAGGAAATAAAAGGTTTGGTTCAAAATTTCAAACACCTGAAGAAGGCCAGAGTGGTCAATAGTTGAAATGGGAATGGCAACAAAGATGAGGACAGCTGTCCAAAACTAAATTATTTTAAGACATATAATAGTTCTGGTGATGCATTCAACATTGTATTTCTTTTCATTGTTTACAAACTCCTGCCAATGATTTACTGTTCAATGCCTTAACTATAGAAATCACTAAGTTTTGACTCCAAAAATTCATCCAGCGATGTTTTAAACTTCACACCATTTTTCAACATCTTACAGCCATATCACATTGAATACACTGGTTCTCGCTTGATCACCGAAGTTAAGCAACGTTGAGCCTGGTCAGTACTTAGATGGGTGACTGCTTGGGAATACCAGTTGCTGTAAGCATTTAGTAACGGATGTGCATTGTGGTGCAGTGGATATCAGCTCGGAAAAAGAAATCAGTGAGCCGAGTTCGAATTCCAGTTGAATACCCTGCATTCACTTAAGCACTGGTACCCTTGGGAAAGGTATTAATCTGTCCCTTCCCTCCAGTTATGAATGAAATAACAGAGTAGGACTTGGGGACCCTGCCCTTAAAAACAAATTGTAATGAATCTTGATACTTGAAAAGAAAAAGTATTACTAGACACAAAACTTATATAAAAAAACAACAATAAATTGTTTAAAGAAAAAGGTATTACCAGCAATAAATAAATAAAATTTAGTTGGCAATAAATGACCTGCTGAGGTTGATATGCCGTAAAAACAAAACAACTAACTAACAATCATTGCTCAACAAAATGGTGATTATTTGCAAGGGGAAAATATTGTGTGTGTAGCAGAACTTCTCAACCAAGCTCTTTAATTACATGTTTTTTACATGGGGACAAGCACTGCCATGTTGAATAATCACACTGTATTGCCAGCTAGGTCATTTCCGCTGAATTGCTTCTTTATATGTTCAACATAAAACTTAGTATTCACTGTTTGGTTGTTCTAGGCCATAACCATCAAGTGAAGATGACAAGCAACAGTAACATGAGATCTTGTCATCTTCTGGGACAATTCCCTTGTGGGGTCTGGCATGGTTCTTCTTTAAATCATCACTTGTAGCCAGTTCTCATCAAACTGAACAAGTTGAACAGAATGCCATGAGTTGTAAGTTTGTACATCCCTTTCTTGAAATCTGGTAATTTTCCTTCCTCTTTCAAAACTATAATTTATAATTATACCTTAGATAGATGAAATAATGAAGGTGTTTGCAGGTTAAAAACATAATTAGAGTAATAACTTTCACAGCAGTTTGATTTAATCTCTTACTGAGTTATTTTTTTGGTTTAGCATATAAAACATATATATATATATATCTGATATATGGAAAAAATATCATCAGCTCAAACTGACAGTAATAAAAAAAAAGGAAATTTTTTAAAAAAATTCAAAGAATACATTTGATTAGAACACTATGATAAAGAAAATTAGGGAAAAAAATATAAGGAATAATAAGTTTTATATCATCTCAGGACTACTTACAATACAGAAATGATCATCCAAAATAACATTAAAAACAACAAAGATGAACATAACAGTTCAAATAATATATCTTTCTTTTATATGCCATGTTCTTTCAGGACATAGGCAATCGTGGCTTTCCACATCTCCCTATCCCTGGTGGCTCATAGCACGCATTCTCTTGTTGCACCATGCAACCCTCATTCCGTCATCAACCTGATCAGGTCCTTCAAATATGTTATCCGCTGCTTTCCCCTGTCTCTTTTACCCTCTATCTGGCCTGTTAGTATCAGGTTCTCCAAGCCCTCTTTCCTCATTACATGTCCCAGGAACTTTAGTTGTCTCTTCCTGATGCTCAGTATTAATTTCCTTTTTGTTTTCATCCTTTCCAAAACCTCGAAATCGCTCACATGCTCGGTCCATGATATCCGCAGAACCACATTTCAGTTGCTTCAAGTTTTTCTTTCATCTTCAAAGATATTGTCTAACATTCACTGCCATATTGAAGAACCAACATCACAGAGCAATCCAGTACTCTTTTCTTTGTTTCTAGCAAAATTGTCCTGTTTCTTAATACTTTACTCAACTTCTGGAATGCTTCCTTTGCCATGCCAATTCACCTATGGCTCTCTGTGTCACACTTTCCGTCTTCTGTTAGAACACTTCCCAGGTATTTAAATTTTTGTATCTGCTTGATTTTAGCATCCCCTACCTGTATTTGGCATTTTGGGCTGCCATTTTTGCTGATGACCATGCATTCGGTTTTCTTGCAGGTTATTTGTAGTCCTTTCTTGTCACTCTCTTCAGCTACCTTCCGTAGAAGGTCTTGTAGTTTTCTTTCTGTGTCTTCTATCAGCACTGTATCATCTGCATACCTTATATTGTTTAAAATGTGGTCTCCGATGACGAATCCTGGCATCACTTCTAGGGATCTCAGAATAGTCTAGCTGTATAAGTTGAATAGATCCAGTGAAAAGATACATCCTTGTATTACGCCCCTTTCAATCTTTGTATAACTACTGAATTCGTTACTTGTCTGTATGCAGGTGGTTTGCTGCCAGTAGAGATTCTTGATTACTCTTAAGTCTTTCCCAAATATGTCAAGGCTGCCAAGCATCTCCATCAATTCTTTGTGGCAAATTTTGTCAAACGCCTTTGCATAATCAATAAAACATAGGTATAAGTTCTTTATTTGTACTGCCCTTTCAGAGAGCATCCTAATCATAAATATGGCATTCCTTGTTTCAGTGTCTTTGATGAAAACGCACTGTCCTTGTCCTATCTCTGGCCTGATTCTGCTTCTTGCTCTATTCATCAGGATTCGGATGATCAGTTTTGTTATATGGTTCATTAAACTGATGGTTCTGTGGAGTTTGCACTCGTTTGCTCCTGGTTTCTTAGGCAGTGCTATGAAGATTGACTTGCTGAGATCATCTGGTATTATATCACTATTATAAATTTCATTTATTATTTCTGTAATTTTCTCTTTGCCAAATTCTTCCAGGGCTATATAATGAAACTTTGACATCCTAGAAAAAAATGGAATGAAGATGAAGGTATTAATTAAAAAATATATATAATTAAATTAAATTAGCTTGGAACTAATCACAGTAACATATATCACAAGAAACAGTTAAAAAAATCAATAAATATAAAAAATACAGAAAATTTCCCCACAGTAGGGTACCATTACTTTCTGTGGTAGACTGGTTGCCAACCAAGACTGTAGAACTCAACCTGTTGTGCTATTCAATCTATAGTTGGTGAGAAAAATGAAGTATTAATATCTTTCCCAAAGTTATTTGCATGTAAGTGAATGCAGTGAATTCAACTGGAATTTGAACTCAGCTCTCCAATTTATCACTCAGAGTTGATATCCACAGCACAACAATGCATATCAGAACTTCAGTAATTATGAAAATATTAACAATATATCATTTAAAACAATGGATTTAAAAGATGATAATATCCCAAGTAACGTGTTGGATAATTTAAATACATAACCTCAGAACAACAGTAATACAGTAAAGGTAAACAATTTATCATCTAGAACATTGCTAAAAAGAAAAAAGATGAAGTTAATAGTCCAAGTAAATATGTTGGATCATAAAAACACACCATGTCAGAACATCAGCAATACAGAAAAGATAAACAATTTATCATGTAAAACATTGCTGAAAAGAAAAAAGATGAAGATAAGAGTTCAAATGATATATAGGATAATGAAAATACTTAATTTTAGAATTTTAAAACAAACTCTCTTACTTCTGACAAGCTTGAACATTGTTGAACTTTATCATAAAGCAAGAATTAGTGATGAAATATATGTTTATTAGTATAGCCATTGCCGCATAAATCACTGTCAGGTCCGTGTTTGTTCAATAATTTTTATCATTAAGTTTTGTTAGAAATGAGAAACAATAAAATCCCTGACCTTGGTTTGAAATTCATTGAAATTATTCATACATTTTATAACCTGTTTGACATTTATACAAAATAGTATTAAAGAAAAATCTTTGTTAAAAATCTCACAGTGAAAGTAAAAGAAACCCCATATACAGAAAATTGGCAAAAGGAATTGATCAAAAGATAAAGGTGGGGAGGATGTTTCGTTGATCTTCCTGTTCAAGTGATCTGCACAATGTGTTTTTAATTGATATGAGGATGCTCACATCTCGAAGCTATCGAAATTAACAATGGAAGTACAAAATGAAAGAACTTTGTGAATGAATCCAAGAGAGAAAGCCCAATAATAAATAAAAAACAGTTAAGGACTTTTACTCTAGATGCAGGTCACCATGACCATTTGGTGCTGTATTCACCAGAAAAATAGATCTTACCAAACACAGCTTTTGATTCATGCCTATCTATTTCCATTAAGACACAATATCTTTCTTCCCTCTGGGTTTTCTCCCCTCCTGCTACTAACAACAAAATCTCTGCTTCTTTTCTCTGCTGTTTCACTCACCAGCATCTAAAAGTCTTTCTTTCTCCTCTGGCAATCTGTTTTTTTCTGTCCTTATTTCCTTCCTCAACAAACCTCTGTATTTAGTTTTCTTTCTTTTCATTTTCAGTGTATTTTCTCTTTCTTTCTTTTGTAGTTGATGCCTTTATCTTACAATCTCTTTGTTACACATTCATTCTAATTCCTTCTTCTTCTTCTTCATTAACTTTCTTTTTCTTTATTTTTGTTGTTCCTTTGTAGTTTTTTCTTTTACTGTTTTTCTTTTCTTTTATTCTTCTTTCCCTTCTACTCTTCTTCTTTTTCTTTCTTTTTCTTTCTTTTTTATCTTCATTTTCTTTTTTCTTCTTTTCTTCCTTTTTTTTATCTTTACGCTTGTGATTTTCTTTTCTCTTTTTCTTTTTTCTCCTTCTCTACTTTTGTTCTCTTTTTCTTTTCTCTATACTTCTATGTTTTTCTTTCTTGACTTTCTTCTTTTAAATTTTTTGTTTTTCTTCTTTTTCTTTTTTCTTTCTTTTCTTTTCTTTTTCTTAATTCTAATTCCTTCTCCTTCTTCATTAACTTTCTTTTTCTTTATTTTCTTTGTTCCTTTGTAATTTTTTCTTTTACTCTTTTTCTTTTCTTCTGTTCTTCTTTTTCTTTTACTCTTCTTTTTCTTTTTCTCCTTTTTCTTCTCTTTTCATTTTTCTTTTCTTCATTTTCTTTTTCTTTTCTTTTTCTTCTTTCTCACTTTTTTGTATTTACTCGTGTTCTTTTCATCTTTTCTTCTTTTCTTCTTTTCTGTTCTCTTTTGCTTTTCTCTATACTTCTGCTTTTTCCTTTCTTGACTTTCTTCTTTTAAATGTTTTTGTTTTTCATATTTCTTTTTTCTTTTTCTTTTCTTTTTCCTTTCTTTTTTCTATGTTTACTCTTGTTCTTTTCTTTTCTTCTTTTCTTCTTTTTCTTTTCTCTATACTTCTGCTTTATTTCTTTCTTGACTTTCTTCTTCTCCTTTTAAATGTTTTTCTTTCTTCATTTTTTCTTTTTTTCTTTAGCACTTAACTCTTCTTTTCTCTTATTCTTTGTCTTTTTCCCTTTCTTTTTCTTTAATCAATTTTCTCACACTTCTTCCTTCATACATTTCTCTCTTCCTATGTCTTTTTGATTGACTTCGTTTTAACTTTTCTTTTAATCTCTTTTTCCATTCTTCTTCATCCCTTATTCACTAGTTTTAGGAAGTAAACTACCTTTTTGATGCATTTTTTCTGGGATTTTCCACAACATTCTTCATGAACATTATTCTCTTTTATCCTCCCTCATAACTGATAGTAGCACAATCTATCTATCTATCTATCTATCTATCTATCTATCTATCTATCTATCTATCTATCTATCTATCTCAGTCTTATGATCTATCTATCTATCTATTTATCTATCTATCTATCCACACACACACACACACACACACATATATATGTAGAGAGAGAGTGAGATAGAGATAAGCTTAGAAAATGCGTAATAAAACATATCCAAATGTTAGAAATTTTTATCTTTATTTTCATCAGAAATTAAAGCCAAATTATGATGTTTAGAAAATATAATAGACATTCATTGCCTGTTATATTTAACAATATATGATTATATGAATAAATATATATATATATATGTGTGTGTGTGTGTGTGTGTGTGTGTGTGTGTGTATGTGTGTGTGTTTGCGTGTATACAGAAATGCCTTGATTAGTTCAGCTAATGTGCGCATCAAAAGACATGCACTCATTGAATACACATTAATTAAATATAATAGCTTACAGGAAATTATGCAATTTGTAGCTCAAATTTAGTCTCATTCACAATTAATTTCTAATTTGCATATTTTTTAATTAAAATCTAGGTACATATAAGAAGATACAGCAAAAAAGCTATGAATTAATGTTTATTAATCTGATTTTTTATGAAAAACTTATTTAGTGTGTTTTGCCTCAGGGTATTCTTCTGTTTTTCATAAAATTGGCAGTTCTAAGAAATTGCCCTTTGACTTTTTCAAACATATCATAATCATTAGTATTTTAACCTGAAAATTTATTTTATAATCTTTCAATTTTAAATGCCTATATATTTTATATTTTGATATTTTTCATGAATTTAAATATCTGTATCAATATAAATATATACTTTTTTAAAAGGATCTATTTATTCCTTAAAATTTTCTTTTAAGACCTTCAAAATAAATGTGAAAAATGTGAAAAAATCAAAATATCCAGAAAATTATAATAGAGACAAATACTAAAACACAGAGAAAGAGAGAGAAATATGTGAAGAGATATATTGTATAAGAATAAATGGGGTTCAATTGATTTATAATCAGAAATATAACCTAATTTATATATATATATATATATATATATATATATATATATTATGCTCTCACATCTTGATTGAGCATTCTGGAAGAATGGTAAACTGAAAAACAGTAGCTAATCTAGCATATATGCATCGTGCATTCAGCAATGAATTAAAACACTCTCAGCTATTGTGTATGTATAATGATAATATACACGCTAAAAAGTCTGCCTCCTTCTACCGAGCACCCATAGCTCAGAGGTAGAATTGCTGACTGACGCCAATTTGGTTGGGTTTCAATCCTGAGCAAAAAGCAGTCGGATGTCTAACCATACTGATGAGCTGTGATACAGCGAAACAGATCTGTCTGCGGATGACTATATATATATATATATATATATATATATATATAAGTATAGGGTAAGTATGGATGGAGTAAAACTTCATATCAAAAAAGCACAATTTGTAAAAGAGTGCTCAATACAAAGTAAAGAGCATAATATTTATTTTAATTTAAGTATATTATAATATCATTACGAAAGTAGTTATTTTGTTTTCACACTTCTTGTGTCTTATCAAGTGTTGGTGCTGATTGCAAGATGAAGAGTTTTAAAAGGTTCAAAATTAGCCAAACATCCTAATAGGAAAGACATTGTTAAGTAGCCTGTGATGACTTGCTATTAAGGGGGTTTGGCTAATTTTGAACCTTTAAAAACTTTTAAACTCGAAATCAGCACTGTCACTTGACAGAAGAAGTATCAAAACAACAATTTTGAAGTATGAAGAGGAAATCAAATTTCAGAAGTTTTTTTTTTTTTTTTTTTTTTTAAATAATTTCACCCCAAGCAAGGCATTCCACTGCTACTATTGCGCTTGGGGCTACATAGGGGGAGATAAATAGGAACAGTGGTTAGATATAGGAAATGTCAGAAGGTGGGGTGATAGATAGTTGGGTGGGTGGTAAGAATGTTTGAAAGAATGGAAGCAGTCATGTGGAAGAGAATTCCACAGTCGGGAAGTGCAAGAAAAGAAGCTGTTGGAGTAGAAGTTGCCGTTGCATTTTATCGGTTTCACTGTAAAAGGGTGGGATCTAGTTGCTAATCTAGTATCTCGTGCAAATTCGAACCTAGGGGGCACCAGTGATCTAAGTTCATCGGAGCAGACACCGTGAAAGTATTTATAGAAGAGACACAGGGAAGCCACATCACACCAGTGAGAGAGAGTCAAATTTTGATGGCTAATGAAAGGTGACTGAAGACATTTCACATGTGGGTGTGAAACAAACCAACACATATGCATGCATATGAACTTTCTGACCGGCTCAATACTTATCCATATATACATGATACTTTGGACATAAAAAAAACAAACGGATCTTGATATGTAAAATTACAAGTTTAATCGCCTGAAGAGAGTCAACTTTAGACTTGAAACACATAGTGGCACAAATACCATTATGGGCTCTTAATATATCATACAAAAAGCAAGTAATATTAATAATAATAGCAACAATATATCTACATTTTAAACAAAATGTTCAGTCTTCTCTTACTTTTTTCTTATATATATATATAACTTTCTCATGTAGACATAGGGAAGCATGCCTTTCTAGTATAATCATTAGTAGTTATTTGAGCCTGTCAGTCAGTCAGTAAAGCGCCATACGTGATACACGCATGAGTGATCATGACAGACTGGGCAGAAGATTATCCTGCAGTAGGTTGCCATTGCTTTCTGTGGTAGACTGGTCGCCAACCAAGGCTATAGAACCCAATCTGTCCTATTATTTAAACCATAACTGGAGAGAAGAGATGGATTAATACCTTTCCTAAGGGTATTTGTGCATAAGTGAATGCAAAGAATTCAACTGAAATTAGAACTTGGTTCCCCGATTTGTCATTCTGAGTCAATATCCACTGCACCACAATGCACATCCTTTGAGCCTGTAGAAGACATAAAAATTATCCCAAATCTGTTTTTTACAAAGCCATGCTATGTGTGTGTATATATATATATACACACAAAGTTGAATATATGGATGGAAATCTGACAAGATAAACAAAAAAAAACAGAACAGGAACGAAATGTGTCTTTAATTTAACATATTTCTTTTTTAGAGATTTGTTAAGATGATTAATTTAAAAATTTTGTAAAATTACAAAGAGACAGGTATGATGATTGACATTTGTTTTCATTGGTCAGATCCATGTCACATGATTAAAATTTGATTTCATTGGTCAGATACATATCATGTGTAATAAAGCAATAGATGATCAATTTTAAATGTAGGAAAGACTTATGCTTGTTTATATGTGTCTCAGCCAGCTGCTCCTGTTTGTCAGGATTTAAACAAAGGGGTGACCTTGACCTCGCCTTTACCTTTCCTTTGAAAATCAGCAGCCAGGAAGATGTTGCTGACAGCTGAAACCTTATAATCAGCAGCACTTTTTCAAAAAAAACTTCCCTTTCTTAGCCTTGAGGGCAGGATCAAAGTGTAGTGTCTTTTCATGACTCAGATACTCACTTTCTGCTCTTCGGCTGCCTCCAACCATTTATACACACTTAGGAAGGTTATTCATCATTTTCCCCTGTCCAACTTGCCTTCAATATGATCTGTGAGTGCTATATTTTTCAAGCCTTCTTTCCTTATTATGTACTCTAGAAATTTCAACTATTTCTTCCTGGTGAACTTTTTATTTTAATTTTCTCTAAAACTGTCATTGTTCACATGTTTGAGCCATGGTATTGTCAGCATCCTTCTGCAGAACATTTTTATCGCTTCAAGTCTTTTTCTTTATCTGTGATTAGAATGAAATTAAATATCCCCTAACCATGAAAAGTGGAACAATCTGTTATTGGAGATTGAAAAAGATTACTGAGCATGTGAGCTGACACCTGAAGAAGTGGGGAGAGTATAGTAACTGTAAAATTTTAAGTAAAACAACCAACATGGGCATGATGGTTTGAAGAGTAAAAATAATAATTCTTTATCTCAAAAATTATGACATCCTTGATAAAATCTAAAAAATCTGCAATGTTATTTGCCCTGATCTGTCATTTCAGCTTCAGATACTCTTTCATTATTTTCTCTGTTTTTTTCTCTAAATACTGTCATGGTAATTGTTCTGATGAACTCTCCAATATGGTATTTAGACTCTATATATGAGAAAGAATGTGCATTGTGAAGCTGTGAATTTTGACTTAGAACGAGAAGTTGAGGAGCCGAGTTCAAATTCCATTTGAATTCCTTGGCATTCACATACACACAAATAACCCCAGGAAAGGTATTAATCCATGTCTTCCCTCCAGTTATGGGCTAAATAACAGGACAGATTGGGTTCTATAGCCTTGGCTGACAACCAGTCTACCGCAAAAAGTAATGGCAGCTTATTGCGGGATAATCTTCTGCCCAGTCAGTCATGTCTTTAAAGAGACATGATCGCCCAAGTGTGTATCATGTATGGAACTTAACTGACTGATATGAGAAAGAGGCAATTAAAGTTTCTAGGGCACATAATGAGGAAAGAGAGATTGAAAAATTTGACACTCAAAGGACATGTTGAAGTCAAGAAGAACAGAGGAAAGAAGTATATAACTGACCTAATGAGTTTGTGTAAATGAAAAACAGAACAGGATTTAGGAGAAATTAAAAAAAGACAAAATCTACTAAGTGTTATGGGGGCAGGAAATTGTAGAGAGCTCTGATCAACCATGCCTGAAGGAGCTTGGTATTTAGGAACTATATTTAATTTTATGTTACTTATTTCTTCCAATGAGCAAATGTATCTAAGTTTTCTGCATTACCAGGCACAGAGATTGAATTCTCAACTGCCAGGGAAACATGTTTAACCAATGCTTTGCTCTACTAGACCACATGCATTTTTGACAAGTAATTTTGGAAGCTAAAACTTAATGTTTGGACTCCAGCAGCATAATCCCATGAATGATTCTGAGATAAATTTGTTTGAGTGAGTAGAGATTTTTAGCTATGTCTGATACAAGGCCACTTCACAAACATATCCAACACCCCCATTTAGAAATGCAGAACGTTTAACATACATTAAAAAAATAAAAATCTTTTCTTTATTCTAAATATAAATGAGATATATTAATCAAAATATTAATCTAAATATAAATGAGATATATTAATCAAAATATGTTAATAAAAAAACATCAATTTTGTTATGAGAATTGTATTTAAGTGAGTTGCTGTGCTGCATGGCCAAGTGGTTTAAGTGCCAGATTCAAGGTAGTAATTATACCTTAATAGCACATATAGGTTTGATTCCCATCCATAACAATGTATAGATATATATGGATGTGCGTTTTGGTGCAGTAGATAACGGCTCAGAACGAGAAATCGAGGAGCTGAGTTTTAAATCCCAGTTGAGTTCCCTGCATTCAGTTATGCACAAAAACCCTTGGGAAAGGTATTAATTCATTTCTTCCCTCCAGGTATGGATTAAATAACAGGACAGTTTAGGTTCTATAGCCTTGGCTGGCAACCGGTCTTCCACAGAAATCAATGGCAACCTACTGCAGGATAATCTTCTGCCCAGTCAGTCATGTCTCTTTCAAGACATGATCGCCAAGCGTGTATCATGTATGGCACTTTACTGACTGACTGATTTAAGTGAGAAAAGTTCCTTTTTTGTTGAATTCAAGAGGAAATGTTTTTTGAAGTAAAGTCAAGTTGATATTTTTATGCATGTATGATAGTAGTAAACGTTTATGTGTTGAGTTTTTGTTGCTCTCTTTCTTTTGTTGCCAGACAGTTGGGAAAAAAGTCAAAGTGAAAGAAAGAGGAGTAGAACGAAATGCATGTCATTTGGTTTTTGAATGCCTAAGCAGATGATTTGTGGCTCTTTGTGATGCTCTTACTTTTGTTGCTGACAATGCAAGAGAAAAAAGGAGAATCAATAAATGCAGCTCAAAAGAGGTCAGTAGGTAAAAAATGAAGGCCACTATGACTGACTACCATTAAAAACATGAATAAATAACTAATTTAGTCACCTGATTGACTCCAAATGAAAACTTTTTTTTTTGTTCTGAGAACCATAAGCACGGGTCATTCAAAATTCAGTTGGCTTTTTGTCCAATCAGCTATGAGAATCACTTAATTTATTTTTGATCTTATTTTTTAGTATTTTTTAATAAAAGTTTGTTTTTAGTTATTTTGGTTTTTAGTTGTTCTGATTTATTTAATTATTAATTTATTATTTAATTAATTATTAATTTATTTTTAAACTAAATAATTAGTTTAAACAACTAAATTTAAATAGAATAATTAGGCTTACTTTTAAATCAATTTTTTTAACTTTATATTGTATTATATTTGTTTTGTTGAATGTATAATTAGTATAATTTTGATTATATAGTGGTGTGATGGTATTTGTGATTACAACAGATTAATTAATTATTATCTCTTAAATATTTTTAATTTTCTTATATTTTTATACACTAATTTCTTATCCTTTCACCATTAATATATAATATTTATTTTTTTATTTTCATTTTCTCCTATCATCTTTTCTTTCTCATTTAAATTTATTTCTCTCTTCTTTCTCCTTCTTTCCCTTTTTGTTTACGCTTTAAGATACTTACCCTTTTTCTTTAACACTATCTTTCTCTCTCTCTCTCTCTCTCTCACCTAACCCCCTTTCTTTACTTTTCAAATTTACGTGTCAGCAGTCTAACTGACTTGCATAATGTATCTTTGACATCTGCTCTTTGATTATATGTTGCGTATATATATGTTTATGTACAAATGTGTGTGTGTATTTGCCGAACTGATGTAATGATGTATTTTTTTAAAATTTTCTCTTTTAAGGGAGCAATCTATTTTTATTCTGTTTTTTTTGGGGGGGTGGTCTTTGTTTGTGAATTTCATCTGTGTAAAATCTTCTGTACAATAAAGACGGAAACTGATGATGGTTTGCTTGAAATAGGCCATATACTTCTGATTTACCATAAAATAAGATGTCTGTTCAATTTTTTTCTTATATATATATATTCCCTCCTGACATGCTCTGAGTGAATGACTTATAAGGAAACAGCTAATAATCATGTCAATATTTTGCTATCATTTTTTATGGCAGGGGTACAAATATAATAATCAATATTTTGGTGTATTCTCATTCTTTGTCCATAATAATGATGAAGAAAAGTTAATAAGAAATACAGTCTAGTCTTCGTTAACACTTTCAGTGTCAAAATATGAAAAAAAAAAACAACATTCATGTATAAGATAGTTGGTGAATTACAAGTAGGTTCCAAAACTCTGAAAATAGTTGTGTATGAAAACCTGGGCTTTAAGCATTCACAGGATTACCAAAGAACCTTCTTATGCCATTCATGAATATCAAGAAGATGGAAAGATACAAAATAAGCTTAGTTACTCTAAGAATTGTACAGAATGGTACAGTTTAAAATTATTTGAATATACGTGAATCGTAAATGACATATGTAAAGCAGTTAATGTTGCAAGCTTCAAGCCAACAAAATTTTGTCTACAATACTGATGATTTTCTCATACACATATTTTTAAAATCGTTCATTGCTTGATTATTGTATAGATTACTTCACTAAAATTTTAAATGGAAATGTATTTTGTTTTATCATTCACAAAAATACTAACGTCCAGTTCAGTTGAATATGTGATACACGTTTTGGCAATCATGTTTCAAAATAGACATGACTGACAAGGCAGAGCATTTTTCTGTAGTAGTTTGCCATTACATTCTTTGGTTGCCTACCAAGGCTATAGAACCCAATATGCCCTGCTATGCAATTCATAGTTGGAGGGAGAAGAGATGGATTAATACCTTTCCAAGAATATTTATGCGTAAGTGAATGCAATGAATTCAACTGAAATTTGATCTCGGCTCTCCCATTACTCATTTAATTTTCTGACATATAAACACAGACTTATTTAGACTTACATTTTAAATAAATATCTATTACTTTATTACACGTGGCATATATCTGAACAATGAAATCAACTTTCCAATTTACTGCCTCTTTGTTTTTAAAAAAAAAATTTATTTTTAAATTTGTGTCTTATAAACAAATTTTTGAACAACATTAATAAAGTGAAACATATTAGATTAAAGACACTTTTTCTATGTGTTTGTTACTTATTTTGTCATCTTATCAGACTTCAATCTGCATATATTCAACTCACTACAATAGTGAAATCTAATTTTTGATAACAGCTGAGGCAGTCAAAACTACTTGAACCAAAATATGAACTTTGTATTATATTATTTAATTTTTCATTCAGAGGTACAAATTATTTGAAAATTGTCAGTGGAATCCAACAAAAATTATTTTAAATACATATATATAACTTTAAATGTGATTCTTAGTGGATACACATCTTCTAGTAGATTCATTTTTTAAAAAGTATTCCTACTGGCCTGAATATTACAGAAATCTTACTAAATAATGTGTGCACTGGCAGGATTTGATCCAGCATCCTTCTTTACACAAGAAGATATAATATGCTTTTAACTGATGTGGCTACAAAGACCGATGTTAATTAAACAATGTTTAATATTGTACATGCTTCTTGTTTCAATGTCTCAAAAGTTCATAACTGCTCAGCTTCATATTTGAAATGTAAATAAAGCAATTTCTAAAGAAATGAAGGATGTTTACAAAAATTCATTAATTCTTTAGAAATTGCTTGTATATATCCAATATATATATTGTAATTTTGTTATAACAATGGTTTATAAAAGCATAATATCACTACACAAAAATGTTCATGTTTCACAACAATACTGTTCTTTTCCAGGTGATATGTTAAAATAAATGGTGAAAATGATTTTTTTTTAATCATGTCACCCCAAGCAAGGCATTCCACTGCCACTATAGCGCAGGGGGTTACACAGGGTGATAGACGAGTTAGGATGTACATAGGGGGAGAGTCTGGGAGAATGGGAGGGTTAGTGTGCTAGGAGGTGTCTATTGACCTTACATTTAAACTCCTGGAGGTCATAGCCATCGGGGAAGCAAGCATGCGGAAGGGAATTCCACAGGCAGGAAGTGTGAGAAAAGAAGCTGTTGGAGTAGAAATTGCAGTTACATTTCATCGGTTTCCCTGTAAAAGGGTGGGACCTAGTTGCCAATCTAGTATCTCATGCAAACTCACACCTAGGGGGCACCAGTGATTTAAGTTCATCAGAGCAGAAGCCATGAAAGTATTTATAGAAGAGGCACAGGGAAGCCACGTCATGCCGGTGAGAGAGAGACTGCAGGCGGTCAGCTAAGTCGATATCAATCACATTACAAATTCTTCGCTGTATTTTGTCCAGAAGCCCGAGGAGAATAGCAGGGGCACCCGACCAGATGTGGCAACAGTATTCAAAACACGGGCGGATGGTAGATTTGTGTAAGTGCAGGATAGTTTCAGGTGGAAAGAATTTCCAGGCCCTGCACAGAGAGCCAACTTTCATGGCAGCGGATTTAGCAATGGATTCGACGTAGTCATTCCACTTGAGGTCCGCTGAGAGTGTCAGGCCAAGCAGGCATAGTGTTTTACTCTCTGGGAGGCATGCCTGTTCCATGCTAATGGGAGGGAGGTGCGGTCGTCTGTGGTGGTTAATTGACAGCAGCTTCCTTTTGGAAGAATTGAATTCTACGAGCCATTTCCTACCCCAATCCACCACGGATTGGAGGTCCTGTTCAAGCTCAGCCGCGAGGTTCGCCTTATCATCAACATCAGATTTTTGATCGAGGCGAGCATATACTGTGGTATCGTCGGCGTACATGCCTACTTGTGATTTTATGGCATCGGGGAGATCATTGATGTAGATTAGAAAGAGCGTAGGACCTAGGATAGAGCCTTGGGGGACACCCGCGTTTGTAGGGTACTTTTGGGGGGCATGTCCATTTAAAATCACCTTCAGTGTGCGGTTGGAGAGGAATGACTGGATTAAGTCCAACAAAAGTCCAGTAATACCGTAGCTTCGCAGTTTCCATAGAAGGCCGTCATGCCATACTCTGTCGAATGCTTTAGAGATATCCAGGGCGACAGTTTGGGCTTCACCATTCTTGTCGAGAGCCTGGTATATATACTCGGTGATGGTCGTTATCATATCAGCAGTAGACCCGGTGAAGCGGAAGCCATACTGTTTGTCCAATAGGAGCACGTGGGCCGTAAGATGCTGAACAGCCTCGTCATTGATAATGGCTTCGAACATTTTGCCAAAGATTGGAAGAAGGCTGATAGGACGGTAATTTGCGGGGTCCGATGGTTCCCCAGTGTTCTTGAATATTGGGACCACAGAAGAAGACTTCCAACAGGCAGGAAAGCAGGAGGAAGATAGGCAGAGGTTGTAGAGCTTAGAAAGGACAGTAGAGAGTTCAGGGGGAACATTTCTTCAAGACTATGATTTTTAAAATGTAAGATGAATTCATGGTTATTTAGAAAATTAGGGAGTGGTGGTTGGAGAAAATGTTTTAGATGTGTCAATATTGTTCAATCAAAAATGAGAATTATGTAACCATGGATTTTTAATATTTGGGTTATGAAAGAGGGCAGGATGGCTTGGATCGAGACATGTCACTTTTTAATTTTGTCTGGATAAGATACATGGTAGGACCTTAGATTTTTTAAATGGGTAGAAAATAATTTTATAAGGAGGTTGGATTTTATTTTTTTTTATTGAAAAAAAAAGAATATTTTATTAGTATTTCATGAGTAAAGGGGATGGAATGTTTAGGTTAGAAGTAGGATTAAATAATTATGGTATGCTTAGTTATATTGTATTAAGAACAACTATTAAGTACTGTGTGGGTCATTTATTTTAGTGAAATAATATTTATTTTTTTATTTTATGTTGGAGTATAAGTTATAAATGATACATTGTAATTAATTGAATTTTTAAGAAAATTATTTTTTCTGATTAAGTGAGGAAATATATATATATATATAAATATTTGCACAACTCTGAATTTCATACACAATGCATTCATTAGATACTGATTGACAACTAACAATTACTGGTAAAGAAAAACGTATATTTATTATTAATATATAATTTTTCAACATTGAGCATTATTTTGTTAGAACCAGTACACAATGTGCAATATTATATTGTTTTAAAGATATGCAGGTTTCACTGAAATGACAGGGAAGGTATTATTGCTAAGTTTTTATATAGTTTTATGTGTGTTCTTATGACTTTTTCTTTTCAGAACACAAATTTTATAAAAAGTGTTCAAATGTTTTCTGTTTTTGATCACTTTCAGCTATACCTTTAGCCATTATCAAGGATGAATTTTATTTTATGTGTAACTGAATATATGAAGAGTTTATGTATATAGAGGCATATTTTCAAAGAATTAAACATGTAATTTCAACAGAATAAAAGAATTATTTCTTTTACTAAAAAAACAACATGTTCAACTCTAGTAGAACAGGAATTTATTCTTGTGGGTGGTTTAATTTAACCTCCTTAAAATTTTTCCCCCGGGTTCAAGGGGAGCAACTCTTCTCTCTTAATGTATTACCATGTGTTCACAACAGCAAAACAAATAAGATTAAAATGTGTAAAATATCTCAATTACAGAACTATTTATTACAACATATAAAATTAAAATACATGAAAAGGTTTTTACATTTAACATGTACAGTTCAATAAATAATTAACATCAGAAATATGTACAATAAAGACAGGAGAACTGTTAAAATTATTGGTATTTTAATGTCAAAACTGATTGTGGAACATGCAAATTTGTGACCAAGTCATGAATTAGCCATGACAGAAAGAGGAAAGTGTGCTTTACAAACACTGACACAAAGTACTTACGAGAAGGTAGAAATACAAATGGTGTTCTCTTACATTCGAATTAGCAGGAGGTGGAGAAGTCTCAGGTTCCTGCAGCTGAAAGCTTCTTCCTCCAAGGACTTGTTGGGTCAACGCTTTCTTTCTTCTTCTTCTTCCTCCCTAAAGTAGCAGCTCTGGTCAAACAATACTTGAAGGGTTTTGAGAAACACAGCAACAATTCAATATGGAGTCGCATAATTAAGGGACTCCGGAATCCACAATTAGGTGATTCGATTTGGTTAATGGGAAAATCAATGACTAGCCATGTGAGTGTAGGTTCTCTACACTGCAAAAAATACTTCAACAATTATATCTCGTTAATATGAGGATAAAAAGGGGCTCTGGAAGCCATAATTAGGCGATTTGATTTGGGAAAACCAACGACTAGCCAGATGAGTGTAGGTTCTCTACATCGCAAAAAATACTTCAACCATTATATCCCATTATCAAGGGGATAAAGCACACACTTTGACTGTATGAAGATGGGTTCCAACTAACAACCCTCTAAATGTAGGGGAAAACACAAAGCTGGTTTTGCATGACGCGATCACACCACAGCGAAAGTTTGACGTATTTACTCCCAGGTGACTGCTGCATTCCATCTGTCAATGCAAGTCCCTTTGGTGAAAATCTTCCTGTTCCCTCATCAAGTTACATGCCCTGTGATTGGTCAGCAGTGAGGATATGCTGAAAGTGGCTCTACCTCTGGATCACAGGGCCTGCTGCTTCTCAAAAGGAGACGACCAAATGAAATCAAGGGTCGGTGAAAGTACCACCTGAAATAAATTTCTTTTCTAACCAAAATAATTCTTACACTTTGTGTTATATTCTAAAATCATAAGAACATGCAAAAACTATAAAAAAAACCTAACAAGAACACATTGTCTGTCGTTTTCAATGAAACCTGCATAAAAGAAAGATTGCTGGCCAAATACACAATATTTATATATATATATATATATATATATATATATATATATATATAATGGTAGAAACTAATAGATATATATTCCACAGTTTGGTAATTTTTACTTTTTATAAAAGTGCTCAATACAGAAGTAGAGCATTTATAGAGATATAGTTATTATTAGTATTATAATAATAACATGTGGAACTGCAACTCAGAAGCTTTCATATTTTGGTGCCAAGTGCACCATCATTAGTCAGTGATATATATATATATATATATATACACACACACACAGACACACATATATATATAAACTTCTCAGCAACTCCTCTGGATTTCATAATCAATAAGTTTGATTCTGTCTTTGAATAAAATTAACCTCTGCTAAGCTCAGATGCTGAACTTATTTAACACATTAGCATTTTATCCAATTTTGTAGAGAAGGTTTACTTAAAATTAAATATCTTAAATTTCAAGAACACATACCAGAAGCTGATTAGCATATTGAGAGACAGGAAAATGTCTGTTAAGAACAAAGAAAAGAGTACTGGACTGCTATGCAATGCCTTCAGAATGACATTGAATGCTGGACAATTTCATCAAAGATGAAAGAAAAAATTAAATGAGAAATGAGAAATGTTCTATAAAAGCATGCTGCGATATCATGGATTGAGCATGTGAGCAATGATGAGGTTTTGGAAAGAATGGAAATGAAAAGGAAATTAATACTGAACATCAGAAAAAGACAGCTAAATTTCCTTGGATATGAAATGAGAAAGAAGGGCTTAGAGAATCTGATACTCACAGGTCAGATAGAGGGAACAAGCAACAGGAGAAAGCAGTTGGTAACATACTTGACAGGCCTGAGCAAGTGGATGGCAAAGTGTGGTTTGGGTGGGGTAACAGGAGAAAGCATGCTAAGAGCCACTAGGGTTAGGGTGATGTGGAGGGTCATGATTGCTTATGTCCTGAAGGAACATGGCCCACAGAAGAAGATATTAGTAAAACTCTTCAGGAGGAAAGGTCCTGCCTGCCCAAAGTGAGCTAATAAATTAGTATTGAAAAAGATACAGAACCTTCAGTTTTCAGGTGATTTTTTGAAATCCAGAAGGTGACCCCAATTCTTTAACCTATAGTATATATATATGTATATATACATATATATATGTAAATATAAAAACAATATTTGGCACATTAGTTTTGGTAGGTGGTTACTAATGCAGCATAATTGGTTCTCAAAAGTACCTCACTATTACCAAACTAAACTTAGGATCTGTCTATGAATTTACACTTTCTTATGATTCTTGAGAAAAAGGGTTCTCTTTTGTTTTTTAATTTGTCTTTTTATATATCCTTTCCTTCTGCTTTTCTCAGAGGGGTTTTCTTTCTCTACACCTAAAGCTGAAGAAGAACGTACAATGCTTGAAGCAGAATGAAAAATGCATTGTGGAATATTCTACAAAATTATTGAAACGAGGGAATTCTTTCCTCTTTATATTACTTCATTCACATTTGCATAAAAAACTCTCTGCTCCAAAGAGCAATCAGCAGAGCATCAGCAAAAGGGTCCATACAAATGCATTGCTTCAGGTGCAACAGGCTCTAAAGACGTAGTGCTCTATATCAATATTAATTCTTCCTATTGTACAATCAACAAAATCTTTAGGATCCCTTCTTTCTGCTCCTGATCTTATTTCTATTGTCCATATTTGAGGGTTTTGCTTTTAGTTTTTAGTTTTTTTTTTTATGAAAACAATGGTATTTTTTACTGATCACAAGAAACTACACACACACACACAAATATACATGTAGGTACACAGACATGACTAAAATAAATAAACATCATTCTTTTAATATCATCATTTACTCAATTAGACCATTTTGTGCCACTGGGGTCACCACTCACCCACTGTGGAAATTGTGATTCGTGGTAACATTCAAAGCAAAATAATTCAATGGTTTACCAGTTCTTTTTTTTCTTTTTTTTTAATCGTATCACCCCGAGCAAGGTGGTAATGCCACTGATGTGCAGGGGGCTACATAATAGTGAAAGGATTGGAAAAAAACAGCCGGAAACCACCTCCTAAACAGGGAACAAGGGATGAGCCTATTAACCTGTTCAATAGATGTGGGTGGAGTGTGAACCGGGCGATAGATAGATCTACCTACTCCAATTGAAAAAAAAAAAAAAACAAAGTGAGAAGATTGGAAAAAAGAAATCCAGAAACCACCTCCTAAACAGGGAACAAGGTATGAGCCTCTTAACCTGTTCAATAGACGTAGGTGGAGTGTGAACCGGGCGATAGATAGATCTACCTACTCCAATTGAAAAAAAAAAAACAAAGTGAGAAGATTGGAAAAGAGAAAGCCAGAAACCACATCCTAAACAGGGAACAAGGTATGAGCCTCTTAACCTGTTCAATAGACGTAGGTGGAGTGTGAACCGGGCGATAGATAGATCTACCTACTCCAATTGAAAAAAAAAAAACATAAGTGAGAAGATTGGAAAAAAGAAATCCGGAAACCACATCCTAAACAGGGAACAAGGTATGAGCCTCTTAACCTGTTCAATAGACGTGGGTGGAGTGTGAACTGGGCGATAGATCTATCTACTCCAATTTTTGTACTGGGAATGTTGTTTCTGTCCATCTTCCTCTCCACCCATCATTTCTTTTTCTTCTCTCCACAAATTTCTGTTTTTTATACATCATAAATATTAAATACTGCTGTCATATTTAGGTTAGCTGCTCCTGCTATTCATCTGGAAGTTCTTGAAAAAATCCAAAGAAGGATCTGCAATGTAATTTGGATGATTTGGCATCTTGAGTCCTCATATCATTTGATATCCCATAATTTTTCTACAAATATTGTTATGGCAACTGTTCAGATAAGCTTTTTCTCTGGTAACCTGATCAAGTGAATTTAAGCGTGCTACCAGATTGACGGATGTGTGTTGTGGTACAGTGGATATTGGCTCGGAACGAGAAATCGGGGAGCCGAGTTTGAATTCCAGTTGAATTCATTGCATTCACTTACGTGCAAATACCCTTGGGAAAGGTATTAATCCATCTCTTCCTTCCATTTATGGGTTAAATAACAGGACAGATTGGGTTTTATAGCCTTGGCTGACAACCAGTCTACCGCAGAAAGCAATGGCAACCTACTGCAGGATAATCTTCTGACCAGTCAGTCATGTCTCTTTCAAGACATGATTGCCCAAGCATGTTTAACATATGGCACTTAACTGACTGACCAGATTGACATCTAGGTACCACCCTTTTATGTAGCCACCACTTTTACACAAACAGTTTGCTTTCTTGAACTTCCTGCCTGTGGAACTCCCTTCCATTTACTTGCTTCTTAATAGCTACAATCTCCAAAAATTTAAGTACTAATCAATTGCTACTTTCTATCTTCTTGAATGCCGTTCACCATTTATCCTTTTCTTAATGCCCCCTGTACTCAATGTTTTTTTCTTCCTGTAACCCCCTGTGTACTAGTAGAAGTCCCACTTTGTTTAGAGTGAAAAGATTAAAGAAAACTTTAATAAAGTTTCTTGTTCAGTTATTTTTCCTAATCTAGTCCTGCCAACCACTTAACAAAGTTACTCCTCTTGCCTTCAATATTTCATTAACACTCTTTCCTTATTATGTTCCGCAGAAATGTTATCTCTTTCTTGCTGATGCTAAGTCTATGTCCTTTTTGTTTTCATTTTCTCTGAAACATTGCAACTGCTCACATGTTCACTTCATTAAAATTAATACTGAATTTAATAATTGTGATTAGTATTAAAAAGCAACTAAATTAACAAAAAAGAAAATGAAAACATTTTAACTGTTTAAATGTGTGATCAGAGCTTAAGGGGGAAATTTACCCAGCAACTAAAAATCAACATCACTACATATAAGATGCTAAATAATAAATATATAAACAGCAAAGGCTATTTATACTGAAACCTTTCACATACTTTTAATGCTTATAGGGGAATGGCTGGAAGAACTTAAAATATATTGATTCTAGTCTCAAGTTGAAAATCAGAGTGAGATTCTTCAGTGCTAAGAACATGTCTAGGTTATAAGATATAGCGCATTGATAGTTGTTTAATAAGGTCTCAGCTGTCACTAACCCAGTTGTATTACTACACTTGAATGAAAATTGTCCTTCCAAATACAATCCTTGTTTCTAAACTCTGAACCTTTTTATCTATATAGCCAGCATCACACTGAAATCTAAATCTAAACTTATTTTATAAATGGAACTTTGTCTCTGTGTGTGTGTGTGTGTGTGTGTGTGTGTGTGTGCGCCCGTTACCTATAGACTCCAAAACAGCTGAACCGATTTTCTGAGAAAATGTACACAGTTGTACTATAAGTGGCTGCGAGTGTTCTTAGCTCGGTTTTGTGTCGAGGTACCCCCGATAAATATCAGAAATCGATAATCAAAGAAATCGGGTTATAGAAGAAGTGGTCCGATTTAAATCGAATTTGATACACTCATAGACAAACACATAAGAAACAATATTCAGAAGTTTCAAGGTTGCAGTTCTTACAATAGTGCAGAAAATCGATAATATATATATATATATATCTATATATATATATATAAGGCAAGATGTTTGTGTGTGTGTGTCTATTTATCTGTCTGTATGTCCTTTATACAAATCCACAATTTTTATCCAATTCTCACCAAACTTCAAAATTTGACTTACATCCATTTATTTTTCTTTCAGTCTATGGTTTTGCTTTAACTGGAAACAAATATTGCTTTTTAGTCTTTCGTGCCAACGTTCAAAGTGTCTGAGCTCCAGGACTATGGATTAGTTTTAAAGCTTTCATTACACCCGAGCAATGCCGGGCTATACTGCTAGTTTAAAATAAATTACAGAGAAAATGTAGTTGGGTAGACAGAACATCCTTTTCGATCAATCTTAACATTGGTTAAAATTTGTTTAATTTTACAACTTTTTCAGATGTTAAATTCATCAGAATTTGGCATATCTAAGCAGATTTTTGGAAAACACAAAAGCAATGTTCTTTTTTATGAATTTTTGAGATATTCTTTTTATTTCACAATTGGAAATGGTGCAGACACATTTAACAGGTTTTATGAGAAGAGAATGACCGACAATTGAACTCATTCATGTTTTTGATGTTATTGCCACAAATCATAGCAGAAGGGGAGGTAAAAGAATTTAGTGTTGTATCATGGAATAAAGAAATACACAGTGAAATGTAGATAAACTATTTTATTACCAAAGTGGTACAACCAACAGGTATATACAACATACATTAGGTTTCATATTTTTTTTGTTCAAAGCCATGATTATTCTTGGGATTTGTGGTGATACCGACCAAGCAAAAGAGAGAGCAAACATCCGGTCCATCACATTTACTCAGTCGGTATCACCACAGATTAATGGTGGAGTGGTTTCCAACTGTCTTCTCTGCAGTGACATATTAAGACATCACCTCTAGTTAGATGGCTGTTGACTTCTTGAGAGTTTTCCTCCTTTTATAAGATTTTATTTTTCATCCTACTAGGTTGCTAACATCCTGTCTCCCTTATAAGTGCATGGAGGGGTATAGCCAGTTTAGTCACTGACTATCTGACAGTGAATTTATTTATTATATATAACCCATATACACATTGAAAAAATTTTATACATACCTGTGTTGTTTGGGGTTAAAGTTAGTTCTACTTCACTTGTTACAAATGATGTCTTTATGGATCAAGATTAGTAGAGTAGTGAGAGTGACAGAATATAATTATTATTAAGTCATGACAATATAAATGTGAATACCCTCTCTTTGTAATGGTTTGTATAACCCATAACAAATTACCACTCACATTCTAAAGTAAACGCATTTGCTAATTTCAAGACAGGCATCACAAATTGGCAAGTAACACTACCAAGTAAAGTAAATTAATTCAAAGCTCCAACAAATATTTACTTTTATTCTTTTATTTTTTTTTATAATTCTAGTTGGTGACCATCTGAGTAGTATTAAAATAGAATTTTTTTTACACTCCAATATATCAAACTCGCAAAAAGAGAAAGGGAAGTGGCCAATGCAAGCAAGACATGGGTAGGACTGAAAATGTCAAGCATAGTGAACAAAGAAAAAATTAATATATGAAGAGGAAAGAAATAAGTCCTTGCAAACAAGAAACTTCTAACAACATTACAACCTTGAAAATGGCTAGAAAGCATTAAATATTGTAATAAAAATTATTGCCCTCAGGATTCACCGAAAGGGAGGGAGGATGATGAATAAAAACGGAATAATTGGCAGTGAACCCAGAATGAAAAACAAACCATGAATTTAGGAAAGTGCATGGACTTCCCAAGTGTTTGTGGTCAGAAATTCAGGTCCCAAAAGGGAGCAAAGATTCATCTTACGAAAATGGGTTGTGCTTCTCTGAAAACGGTTCAGGAGCAGTGCTCTACTAACACAGATAAGATGTCGGAAAACCAATGCCAGGATGCATACCACAGTGCTGAGGATATCCAAGCTGTTGAATCAAAGGATAGGATGCAACCCAAACTGCCAAGAATCACATTTCCACTAGCATCCGACTCGGAAGCATGGTGTATGCTAGACAACATCATTAGCAAAACATTACGTAAAGAGCTGAGAAGAAAGAAATATCATGACTGATCATGAATGCATAATGAGGTTCACATTGCATTCTCAGGATGCAAGGTTTATCATTTTTTAAAATCTTTCATAAATCTCATTTTGCCGTTAGACATTTGAGTTTGTACATCTACGACACACTTGTATATCATTAAAATGGGGCCTCACATTAGTGAGGAGGGCCAGTGTGCAAGTGAAACCATTGAGAAGAAGGTCCTGAAACGGTGCACATTCTCTCCTGATGACCCCAGTTTAAATATAAATTTGAGAGGAACACAGTAAATTAAATAAAATTATATGCCATAGAGAAGCTCGGTGGAAATGTTATTGGCATGAGGAGCATTACACATTTAGTTCGCTTCAGGTGAGTTTCACTTACTTTTCAGTAATTTACTTCTTTTTGTAATAAAATAATGTAGGAATGATATTGCTTGAATGAAAGAATCCTTGAACAGAAACTGTTTATAATTTATGAATTCAATGCCTGAACAAAGTTTTGTGATCAGTGAAATGATAATTTAATATTTACTGCTTTTGTTAGATATTATATCAATAATATTTGCCCTTTGACAAGTTATCAATAAATAATGAGTGTTTGGGAATTTGAAATTGTGTCTTGATCAAATTAAACATAGAAAAATATGCCACAAACCATCAGCTAGTATTTTCTTTTTTGAAATGTACAATGTCACCATTTTGAACTGTTAAAATTTTATTTTTATTCACATGTTCTTTTTTGTCAGACAGCAAAACTATTTTATGCAATAAAACAAAATTGGATATACAATTATGTAACCAGTGTGTTGTGCCCAAACAATGATACACAAGAGTATAGAATATGGGGATTTAAGAAAATTATATTTTCTATTATTGCTACTAACCTAAATATTAAGTTAAAGAGATTAAAAACTGAAGATATGTTTTATATAAAAAGAAATCTTTTTTTTTAATCATTTTCCTTTAAGAATCTCTTAATACATGGCAGAAGTACCAGACCAGAAGTAGAAGCAATATTCAATGCATGGAGGAATGGTAAATATTATAATGGAAAAATTATCTAGAATGACACAGGGAACCAATTTTTTTTATATATATATATATATATATATATATATATATATAAAAGGATTTGTGTGAGCATTATTTTTGATTGGCACTTTAAAATTGTTGTTTGTTTATAACCAAGTTTCATTAATCTTCGTTAATATGTATATATATATATAAAAGAGACAGAGGTAGGCAGTGGATAACATATTTGCAGGGCCTGATCAGGGGATGACGGAACGGGAGTTGCCAGGAGTAAGAGGAGCAAACATAATAAGAGCCACAACGGATAGAGAGACATGGAGAACCATGATTGCCTACGTCCTGAAAGGACAGGGCACATAGAAGAAGATATATATAAGTAAAGAAAATCAACAGTTTTAGAATTCTGAGTCCTCCAGCATTAACTTTTTTAAAAAGTGCTCAATGCAACATATATTGTAGAGCAATATATATATATATATATATATATATATATAAAAGTAGAGAAAAAAATTTTCTCTCTTGTTGTGAAAAAGATTTCCAATATACTCATCTCATCTCTGAAGTACTTTTTTGCCCCAATATTAGTCTGCTATCTTTTGCTTTTATAAATCCTGTTGCTGAACATATCCTTTGCTCTGTTAATTCCTTTATTTTTTTTGCATGTCTCCATTATTTGTTGTGCTCAGTCTCTCTACTTTGACACATTTGTTGTTAGGTTTCAGAAATAACTCATTTCCAAATAAAAAATATACAAAAGTTCTACAATATAAATGTATTGAACACTTCTTAATACACCTGTGTACTAGTCTAATTTAATTATGACAAAAACCAAATAATTATACATATATATATGTATAATTATGTATATTAATATTCATATATATATATATATATGTGTGTGTGTGTGTGTGTGTGTGTGTGTGTGTGTGTGTGTGTATGTGTGTATATATATATATATATATATATGTGTGTGTATATATATTTCTAGTAATAATTCTATTATTGAAGGTCCTGCATATGATGATAAACTGCATCCGGCACCAAGGCCTCTGATTGGGAGGTTGTGAGCATGGAACCACCTCTTAATTGCTGTTGTTCCCAGGTTCACCCTGACCCGGAGTGGTAGCACCTGTTGGGGTCCCAGCTATGGGCAAATATTTAACCACCAAACTGAGGTCAAAACTCTATGAAAATATAGAAATAGACTTTTATAGAAAAATATACATTTTTTAAGGAAAAAATATTACCAGCAATATATTTTTTAATACAAAACTAGAAGACATCTTCAGTTTTCTAAAATAAAAAAAATATATATATATCCACCCTGGTGTATATATGCATATAACAATATATCAGTGGAAGACAGTAAGCAACAAACACTTCCAAATGAATGAAAGAACAAAAAATGCTCTGTACGTTCAGGAGAAAGTAGACCAAAAATATACTCACAAAATGAGAAATAACCACCAAGCTACCATATATATATATATATATATATATATATATATAGGAAAGCAATATTTGTGGTCATAAAACATTTTTTCACTGCTACACAAGAGCTGTCATGTTTCAGTACTATCTCTAGTACCTCATATGAACTGTACATTGCCTGATGAGATACTAGAGATATTATAAACAGATTTTTTTTTTTAATCATGTCACCCCAAGCAAGGCATTCCACTGTCACTATAGTGCAGGGGGTTACACAGGGTGATAGACAAGTTAGGATGTACATAGGGGGAGAGAGCGCAGGGGGTTACACAGGGTGATAGACGAGTTAGGATGTACATATGGGGAGAGCTGGAGAGAATGGATGTGGGTTAGTGTGTTAGGATGTGTCTATTGACCTTACATTTAAACTCCTGGAGGTTATAGCTGTCGGGGAAGCTAGCATGCGGAAGGGAATTCCATAGGCAGGAAGTGCGAGAAAAGAAGCTGTTGGAGTAGAAATTGCTCTTACATTTCATCGGTTTTTATCTTATAAATTTCAATCATAGTGTTTGCGTTTTAGTTTATGTTTAACAGCATAGCAACCTTTGTGGATTATTTAATGCCCAAAAGTTAGGATTTTAAGGTGATTTTTTTAATGTTTGTTTATTGTGAGAACGATTGATTTAGTCAGATTTTGATGAAAAAAAAAAATTTTATTTTAGAAAACTGAAGATGTCTTCTAGTTTTGTATTAAAAAATGTATTGCTGGTAATAATTTTTTTCCTTAAAAAATGTATATTTTTCTATAAAAGTCTATTTCTATATTTTCATAGAGTTTTGACCTCAGTTTGGTGGTTAAATATTTGCCCATAGCTGGGACCCCAACAGGTGCTACCACTCCGGGTCAGGGTGGACCTGGGAACAACAGCAATTAAGAGGTGGTTCCATGCTCACAACCTCCCAATCAGAGGCCTTGGTGCCAGATGCAGTTTATCGTCATATGCAGGACCTTCAATAATAGAATTATTACTAGAAATATATATTCATACATATATATATTTATATGGTTATGTTTAGCCTTTTTAAATATAAATGATTGAAATCTTAGCTCCAAATCTAGGACTGTGCTTAACTTCATAGAGTATTGATAGCGTAGAGGAGGGTTGTATTTGATGGCTTATATTCCGGGTCTGCTGATTCCACTTTGAAAGGGGAATCAATATATCAATACAGCCCACAAAGTTTCTAGTAAAGAAAAAGTTTTCCTTGTTAAATTCCTTGAAATAGATAAATTTGGGTACCATTCCAGATATTTATATTTTCTAAGGACATTATCATTATTTCATTATTTAATTTGCACTTCTCATGTTTCAAAATGAGAATAATAGACGTTTTGAATTGAAATAATAAGTACCTATTAGAGCTTTCATTTTCTACATGAAAAACTCATTATCTTCTTGATTATTTTGTTATCAATCAACATAAGCATTTAAGATGCAATTGTTTGTCTAATTCAGCAATCAGATCAGTTTTAGCATTATTCATATCTGAGCTACACTTTAATATATATTGTCTATACGTACTTGAATGACCTTTTATTTGATTTTCAATTCAAATTTTATTAATATTTACTGAAAATTTATCTTTTTTTCTTTTGTGATTATTGTTTCATTAAATTAATTTTTGAACAATAAAATGAAAATTAATACAATTTGCATTTAGTAGAGATACAATGAATTATGAATTATAATGCCGTGAAATATTTTAACTATACTTAATAGAAATATATGTAACATATATAATGTAGTTATCTAAATCTAAAGTTATTTATAAATGGAACTTTGTCTGTGTGTGTGTGTGTGTGTGTGTGTGTGTGTGTGTATGTATGTGTGTGTGTCCATTACCTATAGACTCCGAAACGGCTGAACCGATTTTCTTGAAAATTTACACAGTTGTACTATAAACGTCTGCGAGTGTTCTTAGCTAGGTTTTATGTCGATGTACCCCTGAAAAATATCGAAAATCGATAATCGAAAAAATTGGGTTATAGAAGGAGTGGTCCGATTTTAATCAAATTTGATACACTCATAGACAAAGACATAAGAAACAATATTCAGAAGTTTCAAGGTTGCAGTTCTTACAATAGTGCAGAAAATCGATAATATATATATATATATATATAAAGCAAGATCTTTGTGTGTGTGTTTGTTTATCTGCCTGTATGTTTGTATTTTTTCAGCCCTTTTATTTTAGTTTTTGCTTCGAGTTTGGCTTTAAGTAGGTATAATTGTAGTTCTTAGCCTCAGCCATGATACTATTTACTCAGAGGACTTATTTAGCCTTCAAAATTCAGTTTACGACAAAAAAAACTTATTTGATATCGATACCAGGAAATCGAAATTTGACTTACATCCATTCCTTTTTCTTTCAGTCAACGGTTTCGCTTTAACTGGAAACAACTATTGCTTTTTAGTCTTTTGTGTCAACATCCAAAGAATCTGAGCTCCAGGACCATGGATTAGTTTTAAAGCTTTCATTACACCCGAGCAATGCTGGGCTGTACTGCTAGTATTTTATTAGTTTATCAAAATGTTACATTGTTTTTTTTTTCTCCATCACAGCCGTTCTTTTTCAATGTGAGCCTTCAGGATGTGATAATTCACATTCTGAAGACTCACATGTTCTTGTCCTTTGTCACTTCCAGTCTAGTTCATTTTTTTGCTTTATTTCTTAATCTCTGTTCTGCTAACCACTTGCACATTCTTGTTGGTAGGTCTTGCATTCCTTACCTCTGTCTCTCTTACCTTTAGCTCTTTCCAAGCCACCTTTCTTCATTATGAGTCTGAGAAATTTCATCTACCTCTTCGTGATATGTGTAGATGCCCTTCTATTTTTTAATCGTGTCATCCCAAGCAAGGCATTTCACTGCCACTATAGTGCAAGGGGTTACAGAGAGGGATTGGGTATAGGAAATGTCAGAAGGAGGGTGATAGACGACTTAAGATGTACACAGGGAGAGAATGCGTGTGAGGTAGTGTGTTAGGAGGTGTCTATTGACTTTACATTTAAACTCCTGGAGGTTGTAGCCGTCGGGGAAGCAAGCATGCGGTAGGGAATTCCACAGGCGGGAAGTGTGAGGAAAGAAGCTGTTGGAGTAGAAATTGTGGTTACATTTCATTGGTTTCACTGTAAAAGGGTGGGACCTAGTTGCCAATCTAGTATCTCATGCAAATTCACATCTAGGGGGCACCAGTGATTTAAGTTCGTCAGAGCAGAAGCCATGAAAGTATTTATAGAAGAGGCACAGGGAAGCCACATCATGCCAGTGAGAGAGATACTGCAGGCGGTCAGCGAAGTCGGTATCAATCACATTACAGATTCTTCGCTGTAAAGAACCCCGAGGAGAATAGTACTCAATACACGGGTGGATAGTTGATTTATATAATTGCAGGATAGATTCAGGCGGAAAGAATTTCCTTCATAGCTGCGGATTTAGCAATGGATTCGACATAGTCATTCCACTTGAGTTCCGCTGAGAGTGTCAGGCCAAGCAGGCATAGTGAGCCAAGCCTGTTCCATGCTAATGGGATGGAGGTGCGGTTGTCTGTGGTGGTTAATTGACAGCAGCTTCGTTTTGGAAGAATTGAATTTTACGAGCCATTTCTTACCCTAATCCACCATGGATTGGAGGTCCTTCTCAAGCTTGGCAGCGAGGTTCACCTTGTCACCAACACCAGTTTTTGATCAAGGCGAGAGTAAACTGTGGTATCATCGGCGTACATGCCTACTTGTGATCTTATGGCATCGGGAAGATCATTGATGTAGATTAGAAAGAGCGTAGGACCTAGGATAGAGCCTTGGGGGACGCCCGCATTTGTAGGGTACTTTTGGGAGGTATGTCCATTTAAAACCACCTTCAGTGTGCGGTTGGAGAGGAATGACCGGATTAAGTCCAACAAAAGTCCAGTTATGCCATAGCTTCACAGTTTCCGTAGGAGGCTGTCATGCCATACTCTGTCAAATGCTTTGTAGATATCCAAGGCGACAGTTCGGGCTTCACCATTCAGTCAATTAAGTGCCATACGTGATACACACTTGGGCGATCATGTCTCAAAAGAGACATGACTGACTGGGCAGAAGATTATCCTGCAGTAGGTTGCCATTGCTTTCTGCGGGAGACTGGTTGACAACCAAGGCTATATAGAAGAACTGATATTAGATAATAGTTCAATTCTCTTTTCTTTGTTTCCAGTGAAAATTTCTTAATACTTTGTTTAAATTTTGGAAGGCATCTTTCACTATTTCAATGTTACTTCATGTTTCCATACCTTGTATACATTTAAATATTACGAACTAAGCTTGCCATTGTTACATTTTATCTCCATTTTTTTTTTTATGTTTTATGCCTTCAGGACATTGGCAATGATGTCCCTTCTCAATTTCCTGTCCTTTGTAGCTCCCAATATAGTTTGCCTTTTTATTATATCTCTTAATCCCTGTTTTGCTAATCATTTACAAAAACCAATCAGGTAGGTTACACACTGTTCCCCTCTGTCTCTTTTGTCTTCAGTATGTTCTGTGAATGTCAAGCCCACTTTTGTTATTTAGTTCTAGAAATTTCAACTATCTTCTTCTGTGGTTAGTTATAAGTGTTCTTTGTGTTTCCATTTTTCTATGTGCTAACCAATTTAGTTGTTACTGTTGTTGGAAGCCTTCACATTGTTATAATCTTTTTAAAACTATTGGATACAAATCCTATATAATTCATCAACCAACTAAAAAAAGCAGAAAATATCGGATTCAGATGACCAACATTTGAAAAAAAAACCTAAATTAAATTTGCACGCCTGCAAAAGAGAATGCAAACGGTAAAAGCTTTTTTTTTTCATAAGTCAGTGTGAAAAGCAAATCTCTGGATCCTGATTGGATCACAAATCTAAAAATTCAAATAGCATCAGCAAAACGTTTTTTTTCACAGCTAAAGAAAAATATGCCCGTGGAGCCTCCCACATGATCAGAATTCAATATTTAAGGATGATCCCTGACTGGTTACATTAGTGAGTCAGAGCAGAGGTAGCTAATAGCATCTCACCATGTCAAGAATAAACTTCAAGCTGATTCGCCCTCACTGCCAATTTTCTTTCCTTCTTTTTCACTTACGCCAACTTGGACGTAGGTCACACCACAGTTTCATTCAACCTCTCCTTCCAACGTTTTTTTTTTCATTTTCACAACATGCTGCCAAAGATAACAACAACAACAACAAAATGGACGTGTTAAATACAACTTCTTTATTTGTTTTGCTTTCTCTCTCTCTCAACCTGTCACTGACTTACCAAAAAGACAAAGAAACAAAGACTTTAAATTCTGCTACTACACAACGATGAACTCGAAGCTTCTGTGGACACTTTAAATACCTACATTTCTCTACAAACAAGTTTAACTACAAAATTGCATGCATTTTCTCAATGGACATTTTTCTTCTCACAAATATATTGTAGTGTTCAGTTAACAAAATTTCACTTATATTTTCCTTCTCTACACTTTGGTCATTCTGTAAATAAATCTTAGTTTTAATGTACACACAAAATATTTTATTCTTTCACATTTCAACAATCAACCTTCAACCTTCTGAAATTTAAATTGTGGGAACTTTGGACGTGTTTAGCACAAGGCCAATTAACCAAACATCACCAATCAATGAATGCAAAGATGCTTTCTCCTTATATCATCATTTCTTTTTTTCAAGCATGATTCTCCGCAATAGCAAACTGCCTTTTCTACTCTCTTCACTCAAACTCTCAGTGTAAATTACATCTGTTGCCCTCATGTCCTTTTGCAGATGTCCTTCAAGTAATGATGACGTCACTCTTATACAGTAGTTACCATAATGAAGTTGAACATAATACTGCCAATTTCTTAGGGACTTTGGCTCTGAATTTATCCTGAGAGTTTGCTTCCAAAGTCTTTCTCATGATTGGGTATCCACCTGTTTAGGTCCTTCAAATATGTTATCAATTGCTTTCCCCTGTCTCTTTTTCTCTCTATCTGGCCTGTTAGTATCAGGTTCTCCAAGCCCTCTTCCTCATTGCACATCCCAGGAACTTCAGCTGTCTCTTCCTGATGCTCAGTATTAATTTCCTTTTGTTTCGATCATTTCCAAAACCTCATCATTGCTCACATGTTCAATCCATGATATTCGCAGCATCCTTCTGTAGAACCACATTTCAGTTGCTTCAAGATTTTCCTTCATCTCTGAAAATATTGTCCAGCATTCACTGTCATATTGAAGGACGGACAGCACATAGCAATCCAGTACTATCTTCCTTGTTTCTAGCAAAATTGTCCTGTTTCTTAATACCTTACTCAACTTCTGGAATGCTTCCTTTGCCATGCCAATACGCCTTTGGATCTCTGTGTCGCACTTTCTGTCTTCTGTTATAACACTTCCCAGAAAAAGATTAATGAAAGTTTCAGAAATATCTACTGTAGTATTGTTCCAAAAGATTTTTCTGATTATATTTGGATGAATTTAGCTATCTCTCAAGTGTTATAACAGATAAAGGAAAATGTGATGTGAAATCTGAAAACATATTTGGATATCAAATGATGTTTTTCAAAAGATTGTTTAAAGTAAGTGGAATATGCTATTATAAATGAGAATTTATTTTATCTGTTATGAAATATAAATTCCTCTATATGGTGTAGGGGACTCGGTCAAATTGGCCTTGTGCCAACCACTGTTGAAATCCCCACAATTTAAAATATCAGAATGTTGAAGTTGGATGTTGAAATGTGGAAGGATAAAATATTTCATCTGTGCATTAACAGAATAAAGAATTTGTATGAAGAAAAATATAAGTGAAATTTTGTTAACTGAATACAAAAACATATTTGTGAGAAGAAAAATGTTCATAGAGAATGCATGTAGTTAATTGTTCAGAAGAGAAATGTAAGTATTTTAAATGTCCCACAGAAATTTAGAGATCATGGTTGATAGTAGCAGAATGTAAAGTATTATGTTCCTTCCCCTTTTTGGTAGGTGAGCAACAGGGTGAGAAAGTAGGTGAAACAAATAAGTAAATTGTACTTAACACAGAAGTTGGAGTGTCCTGTTGTTGTTGTTTTCTTTGGCAGCGTGGAGTAAAAATGAAGAAAAGAACATATGGAAGAAGAGGAAGAATGTATATATTGATGCAACATGGCCTCGCCTTGAAGTTTCTTCCTTACATTGCAATGAGATGCTATCTGATACCGCTCACATTCTGACTGTTCTGACTGGTCACTGAACATGGTTTAAGTAGTGAAATTTATCATGTGACTGGCTTTAGCAGGTGTTTTAATTCTTTACATGTGAAAAAAAATTTAACTGGCATCATATATCATTTTTTTATTTTCTATCCAATCAGGTTCCAGAATTTTACTTTTTACATTGACTTGTGAAATTTTCCTTGGTCTGAGTTTTTCCAAAATGCTTTTAGTCATTTGGATCCAATTTTGCAGGTGTGCAATTTTACTTTGTGTGTTTTAGTTAACTGTTGGATGATATAGGATTTGTATCCTATAATGACAGTGATGCTGAACAACACAATATGTAGAGACATGAAGTAATAGAAATATGGTCTTAAAAACAATGTTAAGAATATCAGGAGCAGACGGATATTGAGAGTATCATGGAGAGAACATGTAAGCAGTGAGGATATTTAAGCAAAATGGAAATAAAAAGGGTACTTGTATTTAGAATCACAAAGAAATTTCTGGAACATGAGGAAAGAAAACTTGATGAATTTGACACTCACAGGATATATTGAAGATAAAAGATGCAGTGAGTAACTTATTTAATGTGTTTTTGTAAATGAATGGCAGAGTAAGTACTCAGAAAGATAGTTGGTTTACTAAGCACCGCTTAGATGTGGCACAAGGCTGTAGGTATGGGGTACCCAGTGAGAATCAAACTAACTACTCAGTTGTAATAGGTTCTAGTGAGACAAATTTGCTAACCATTATACCACTCCACTATGTCAGGGTGCCCAAGTACACAGAGAGATTGTAAGAAGACAAATATTACTTACAGTCCCAATGAATAAGTTGTGAAGAACTATGCGCCTATGTCCTTAAGAAGGGATCATTAAGCCTCAACCCCTAGGTCTCATCTGGTCTGCAAATGATTTTTGTCTGACCTACCAATTTTACAGCTAGACACTAATTATCTAATTCATTTGTGGAGTAAGTGACAGGAAAAATATCAGTTGAAGTTAACTTACAATGTGACAAAATTTTTAAATTAAAATTCTAATCTGAATTCCCTGCTGACTTCAACAAGAAATATAATTTTTTTGAATAATGCAAAAATTATGGTATCTTTATTTGAAAGTGCAATGGACATCCACTTGGGTTTGTCGCTTATTGTTGCTCTCAATAATTTTTTTGTTGGTATCTCTCTCAAACCTTACTTCGCTCTGCCATCCATTATCAAGTAGATCTTCTTCTGCTTTCTCCTGTTTCTCTTTTTTCTATCTCTCTTGTGAGTATTAAATTCTCCAAACTCTTCTTTCTCATTACTTGTCCCAGAAACCTCATCTGTCTTTTTCTGATATCAAATATGAGCTTGCATCCTCTCAAACACCTTACTGTTGCTCACATGCTCAGTTCGTGGTATCCTCAGCATCCTTCTGTAAAACATTTCTGCTGCCTCAACCCTCTCCTTCGTCCTTGATGAGATTGTCCAACATTCATTTTTATACAGAAGAAAAGATATCACATAGCAATCCAGCACTCTTTTCTTTGTTTCTAAAGAGATTTTCTTGTCCTTCAGTACTTCGGTTAGCTTCTGAAATGCATCCTTGGCCATACCACTGCATCTTTGAATCTCTCTTTCCATCCACTGTCATAACAATTCCCAGGTATTTAAAGTTTCTTTAAACAACTTTTTTAAAAAAATGAAATAAAATAAAAGTCATTTTAGAACAAGGTTGGGTGATGACCATCAGGATGATTTTTTACTTTAGTTATCAACAAATATTTCATTTGATATAGAGAAGTTATTAAACAACAAGCAAAAATAAGTGTCTCATTAAATAATTTGCTGTTTCTAACAGTTTTTCTTTTGTAGCCTTTAATAAATTTGTAATTTTGTTATCTCTCCTAAACCTTGTTTCGTCATTACATTCACGCAGACTTGCTCTGTAGGTTATGGATTGCTTTTCTTTTGTCCCTCTGGCCGTCATTATAACCTGAGAGTGTCAGAGTTTCCAAGCCTTTATTCTTCTTTATGTGTTTTAGAAATTTCAACCATCGCTTTTTGATTTTAAGTATATGTGTCCTTTTTGTATCCATTTTCTCTCAACCTTTGCTGTTGCTCATATATTAAGTCTATGGTATTCTCAGAGTTCTTCTATAGAACTACATATCTGTTGCTTCAGATCTTTTCTTTATTTGAGTGGAAAACAGCATTTACTGCCATATAGAAGGACATATACTATGTAAAGTGTCTGGTAGAAATTTATTTGCTTTGTTCAGCAAAAATTAGCAGTAAGTACATACAATTGAGAATAGTCTTAATCCAAATAGTTAATATCAATAATCAGATCAGTTTAAAAAAATAGATTAAAGCCTTAAAAGAAATTTAAGATTCAGACAAAACATGCAACATTATTATTAAAATCAAGAAAGAGAGAATGTGTTGTTAAGTGAATGAATTTCAAAATAGTCTCTAACCCTAGAGTGTGCATCAAATATCACTTCAAAAATTCAAGTATAGTCCGCAACCAAAAAGTTAATATCAATTCTCAGTTCAGAGATTTGAGAATTGTCTGCTACCAAAAAGTGTGTATTGAATATCAGTTCAAAGATTCAAAAAAGTATGTAACCAAAATAAGTGTGTGTCAAATATTATTTCAGAGATTCACGTATAGTCTGCAATCAAAAGGTGTGTATCAAATATCTTTTCAAAGATTAAAATATAATATGTAACCAAAAAAGTGTGTATCTAATATCAGTTCAAAGATTCATTATAGCCTGTAACAAAAAGTGTGTATCTAATATCAGTTCAGAGATTCATTATAGTCTGTAACAAAAAGTGTGTATCAAATATCAGTTCAGAGATTCATTATAGCCTGTAACAAAAAGTGTGTATCTAATATCAGTTCAGGGAATCATTATAGTCTGTAACAAAAAGTGTGTATAAAATATCAGTTCAGAGATTCATTATAGTCTGTAACAAAAAGTGTGTATCAAATATCAGTTCAGAGATTCATTATAGTCTGTAACAAAAAGTGTGTATCTAATATCAGTTCAGAGATTTATTATAGCCTATAACAAAAAGTGTGTATCTAATATCATTTCAGAGAATCAAGTGTAGTCTGTAACAAAAAGTGTGTATCAAATATCAGTTCAGAGATTCATTATAGTCTGTAACAAAAAGTGTGTATCTAATATCAGTTCAGAGAATCAAGTGTAGTCTGTAACAAAAAGTGTGTATCTAATCTTAGTTCAGAGATTCATTATAGTTTGTAACAAAAAAGTGTATGCCAAATATCAATTCAGAGATTCAAGAATAGTCTAAAAGCAAAAAGTATCTATCAAAGAAACAGAATCATAGTTTAAACCATTGAAAATAGTTTAAGAATATTCAAACAGAAAAATGCAATGTTACTATTAAAACCCAAGAAGATATAAAATGTACATGAAATCAAAAGTTAAAGAATTGAAAAAATTTTGTTTAAAAAAAATGATTAGCTTGATTTTTATATATATTTAAAGTGTTTTCATTATAAAAGTTTGATTTATTAAAATAAATTACATTTACTGAATAATTTGCAGATAAAATCTTTTTAGTTTTAAATTATTTTCTGACATTTGACATGTTTACTATTTAATTTTTTGTCATTTTTTTTGTTTTTTATAACGTATAATTTGAGCAACTCATATTTGAGTCATTTATTTGTTATACTTTTAGCTGAGATGTTTTACATGATTATACCATCATATAAAGGAAATTGAAATTTATCATATTGCATCTGACATTTTAACTTTAGTTTTATTTATATATATATATATATATATATATATATATATATATATGTGAGAAATTGTAGGAGGATTTGAAATAATTAAGTAAGTAATCCTAAGTTTTTATTCGACCTCAACAGAATGCAGAAAGCACGGTACAGCTGTTTCATTCTATATTTGGGACTCATCAGCAGTGCGCATCCACTACCAGGAATTGAAACCTAGACAGTTAGGTTATTAAGCAAATGTCATACTAACTGTACCACAGGCCCCAGTGATGAAGAGGTTCAATTCATTTCAAAACATTGTAAAATCAGTTATAATAAATTGCCTGAAGAACTTGAAAGGGTGAAACTTAGGTTGCAAAAATAACTCATTTTCAAATGGAAAATATTCAAAAGCTCTTCAATACATTTTTTGGGGGGCAATTTTTCATTTAATTGTATACTGGTCTAATTTCAATAATGACCAAAACACTGATTAACAATAATTATATATATATATATATATATATATTATTTTTTAAATTACAGATTAGCTACTGCTTGAGAATAGTCTTATTAAATATGAATTTCCGTAAAGTATTTAACATAATTAAACTCAAACATTGCTGCCTCATATGGTCTTGGCAAAATCCAAACATATCTGCAATATTATTTGTTCTGACCTGGCATCTTTGCTTCAGTCACTATTTCACCACTGTAATGTATAATGTATAATATTTTCTTGGTATTTGTCTTGATGAGCTTTCTTCTTTGACAGCTCAACTTTACAAATTTAAGTGCAATACTAGAATGGCAGTAAGTTTCATCATTTTATATTTTAAATTGAAATATGTAATCATAATTTTTATGCAAAGAATATCTTCTTTTGTATTTGTCATTTACAAAATTCTTTTTCAGATTGTTACTTTCCAGTCAGCAAAAATCTAAATGCAACTTCAATAGTCAATTTCTATCTCCTTGAACCTGTTCTTTTATTGTCCCCTCACCTTAATAAAGATTTTTCCAGATTCTTTCACTCTTAGTCACTCCTTGCAGCTTAGGGGCTTTATTCACTTTCTTGATGTTAAATGATTAAAACAAATCAGCCTTAGTACAAAAGATGAGTTCTAAAACATATATATTCAAAAGTCACGAAATGAGAAAAGTCAAAGTAGTTATCACTTAGAAATTAATGTCAGTGGGATTTCCAAGAATCTTTTCTTCAATTATCATAGCAGATTGACAAAAGCCCTGAGATTAACCCATCTCAATTTATTCAGTAAAATTCTATAGTGAGTTTTTAAAGAACATTATTTTTCACAATATTTTGTCAAGTCTCCAGTCCCAAAAGCTATATCACAACCCAGCTTAAAAACCAAACTAAGAAATAAGTCTAGAATTTTCAGTCGACTTCCTCCACCCAAGGGAATTATGATCAAAGCTTATTATTCTATTTACCTTCTAATTTAATTGTCTTTGAAATGTGCTACTCAGTAAGCATTAATAATTCCTGTCCTAAATTCTTTTGTCAAAATCACTTTTTGTTAAATCATGATTTACTGTTCGTAAATAACTCTAGAAATGTAAGCTCAATTTTTATCTTATTCATTCTCTCTTTCTCTTTATAAATGTTGCTTGGTTAGTTCTACCAGTAATTAGTTATGTATAATTTACTATGTAAACAAGTAATAATAGTACTTGGACTATTACAAGTAGTACAAGTAATATTATGTATTACTGACTGGCAAAAAAGCAAACTCCTTTGCCAATATTACTAACTCAAGTCCCAGAAGCCAACCCCCCCCTATGCTGTATATCTTCTTCAAAAGGGGTTGGTTGCCTAAGCATTTGAGGTATCAAGGAGTTTAATGATTTTTCTATGGTACTACCGATAAGCTTCATTAAACTCAGCCTTGTATCACATTTTGTTGCATTGTTGGTTGGTTGGTTGGTTGGTTGGTTGGTTGGTTGGTTCATTTAACCAGCATATCAACCTTCATTAGGTCATTTAATGCTGAAAAGCGTTTTGATTTGTTTTATTTAGTTTATTTGTTTTATTGTTTTAGTTTGTTCAGGATTCATTGAGATTTGCTTTTAAGGGCAGGGTTATTTAACCCATAACTGGAGGGAAGGAATGGATTATTATCTTTCCCAAGGGTACCAGTGCTTAAGTGAATGCAGGGTATTCAACTGGAATTCGAACTCGGCTCACCGATTTCACTTTCTGAGCTGATATCCACTGCACCACAATGCACATCCATCACTATACGCTTACAACACCTGGTATTCCCAAGCAGTCACCCATCTAAGTACTGACCAGGCTCAACGTTGCTTAACTTCGGTGATCGAGCGAGAACTGGTGTTTTCAACATGATAGGTCATAAGCCCCTGCATTGTTGGTGCACATCTAAATACTATGGTTGGTTTATTTGTTTAAAGACATATTAACTTCTTATGAGCCGTTTAATGTCAAAGTTTAATTTTCTTGGAATGTTTGGTAGTTTTTTCTTTTACTATTAAAATCTGTTGCTGGTATTTTTTACTATAAAAATCTATTTTATACTTTTATACTGTTTTGATCTCAGTTTGGAAGATTATTATTTACATGGATCAAGGTGGACTGGGGAACAACAACAATTAAGAGGTAGTTCCATGTCTTATTCTGAGCGATCCGTAGTCTTTTGTACATGCTAATACTGTTATAGGTATGGTTTTAAAAGGATTCTTTCTTTTAAATGTTCTTTCAAACATGTCCAAGGCTTTAATTGTGGTTCTATTGAATTGTTTTAATTGTAAAGTAGACTTTTTAACCAAGGCATCACATATTTTGCCAAAAACTCGTGGAAATTAGTATCTACCTGCATCTGAAAATATTTTCCATTTATTTTTACTCTTTTTCTCATTATTTTATCAGTGTATTTACTGCGAATATTTCAGTGTCTTCTCTAGCAGTTCATGTATCTTCAATTTCTTAACTTCTGTATTCACATACCTCCTGAAAGTGTTTTTTTTGCAAATTAGACATGTTTTACCAAAATTAAAGCATTTGTTTTTTTCTCTTACATGCCGTTTGCCACATTACTAAGGAGCCACATGATCAAGTTAATAATCTGGATTCTGATGAATAGAGTCAGTTAAGTGCCATACAATATACATGCTTTGGGCGATCATGTCTTGAAAAAGACATGACTGACTGGGCAGAAGATTATCCCGCAGTAGATTGCCATTGCTTTCTGTGGTAGACTGATTGCCAGCCGTGGCTATAGAACCCAAACTGTCCTATTATTTAACCCATAACTGGAGGAAAGAGACAGATTAATACCTTTTCCAAGGGTATTTGTGTGTAAGTGAATGCAAGGAATTCAAATGGAATATGAACTCGGCACCTCGATTTGTCATTCTGAGTCGATATCCAGAGCACCACAATGCACTGTCATATTAGAGGAGCAATATTATTTAATATTTTGAGTACTCTTTTCTTTGATACTAATGATATTTTTCTGTTTGTTAATGCATTGCTTAGCTTTTAGAAGGCTTCTTTCATTATGCCAATGTGTCTTCAGATTTCAGTGTTGCCCTTTTCATCCTCTTTGAAAATATTTAAATTGATCTACTTGATGATTTTGGTATATGTAATTTGCATGCTAGACTGTTCCTCTTGCTAACAACCATACATTCTGCTTTCTTGCAATCAATGTTTAAACCATTTTTCTTGTTTTTCTTCCCTAAATTCTGTAGGTTTGCTTGTAGATTCTTTCAATATCTGACACAACTCAAACAGACAATCATTAACAGACTTTTTTACATCTTTCATTGAGATTTTCACAATGGGTGTTTGATATTCATAAATACTCAAAAGTTCTAATGTTCCTTGTACAAAATAATCTTATTTGTTTTGTTTATTAATCTATAAGAACCTTGAATAAGTTCTCACTGTTTCCCAACTGGTAGCATTCCTAGAACTGTGTGCATGCAGTTTCAGATGGTAACACATTTATAAGTAAAAAGGATTAGCAAGATTGAAATGGAGTGTATGTCATTTCACTAAAGTTAAACAACTCTGTTTTCCATAGCATTAAAATTGTTGAATTTTGTGCCAAATAAAGTGTGTTTGTGGGGAATTTTATTGTTCTACTTAATTTTAAAAAACTGCAGCTAAAGCACACAGAATTCTTGTCAAGAATAGTGGCAACCATTCTCTGTTGGAAACAACATGAAGAGATTGGTTCAGATGCTTCAAAAATAATCATTTTCATGTTGAAGATAAAAAATACTCTAGCCCACTGAAAAATTTTGAAAACAAAGAACTGGAAACATGAAACTCAGGTTAGATGCAAGCTTGACTTGCAGAATTATTAGGAGCTGATTACACAACAATTTTAAAATAAGGAATGATTCAAAAGCAAGGACATTGGGTGCTGTACCAGTTAAAGTTGAGAAACATTGTGTGGCACCTTGTCATGTGTGAACAGTTACTTCAACAGCAGAAAAGGAAAGGTGTTTTGAATTGTATCAGGACCGGCAGTGAAAAGTGAATACATGATAACTCTAAGCATAGAAGTGTAAGCTTGAACATGCATCAATATCGGCAGCAAAGCCAACTATCCATGGTTTGAAGCTACTGCTCTGCATTAAGGGAGATCAGCTTAGTGTAGCTTATTATGAGCTTCTCAAACCAAACAAAACCATTACAGAAGACTGTTAATTTGTTTGAGCTGAGCATTGAAAAAAAAAAGCCACTATACAAGCAGAGACATGATAAAGTGATTTTGCAACATGATACTGCTAGGCTATACGTTGCAAAATGAGCAAAAACCAACTTTGAAATGCTTAAATGAGAAGCCTTACCCCACTTGCTATATTCAGCAGGCATTGCATTGTCCAATTATCACTTGTTCCAGTTGATGGCACATGACCTGGCTGAGCAGCACTTTTATTCTTATGAAGGTACCAAAAAATGTTTCTACTCATGATTAACCTTAAAAGATATGTTGTTTTTCCAACATGGAATTCAAATGTTGCCAAAAACATGGTAAAAAATAGTGGCTAGTAATGGACAATACTTTCTTACTAATTTTTGTAAATAAAACATTACTTTTAATGAAAAGCCAGTGAGAACTTATTAAAGTTCCTAATATTATCTATCTGTTAATTACATTCTTTAATTTTTTGGTTTTTAGCATCTCCACCATACATCAATTGCAATATTTTCCTCTTGTTTTCTTTAACATCTTATTATATCTAATTCTACAATTAATGTTTTTCTTTTCATTTTTAGTTCCCATATGTCTTGACAGCATAATGTTATTTCTTTATTTTTCATATATATATATATATATATATATATATATATATATGAAAGGCAATCTGTGAGTCTGTGTGTGACTGTTCCCTATGCACGCCTACATTTTTTAAGCTATGCCATTCAAACTTTCTAGGGACAGATATTTACAGGGAAGCTAGGTCAACACATACTTTTTGAGTTTAAGTTCAGCAAATTTTCCATTTTGCACTTTTTGGCCAATGGAGCCGGTTGTTTACATTTGCTATGTAAAACATCTAAGATCTAAGATGGTTGCTAAATTACGTCACAGAAATCAAATCACATGTGTCAAGCAGGATTAGAATATTTTTTATAAAAAAAATGAGCCTTTATATTTAATTTTTATTCTAAGATTTATAAATTTATTTGGTCTACAAAAAATGTGAATATTTTTTCCTGTAATTTTGAAACAAAAGAAATATTTAAAAAATTTTTTATTTAATTATTTTTTTATATAACTGAGTTTTAATGGAATTTATCCATTTAATATTATAAACATTATTGCATCATGAGATTTGATGTTTGTGTGAGTATTGTCATGAACAACGCCGGGCTATGATATATATGAAGATGGGGAAACAAAGTGGGAAAGTTTATAAATGATATGTTTTACTGACATCTATTAGTTTCAGCTTCTTCATGCTAAAATGAAAGACAAAACTATATGCAAGGAAAATACCTTGGGATATTTAAAGATAAAAAGGGTAATAAATTAAATTATCTCATCAGATCTGACAACCAGAACCCAGGAAGTGTTTTTATTCTTAAATATCTCAACACATTTTCCTTACAGACAATTTTGTCTTTTGTTCTGACCTGGTAGAAGCTGAGACCAACAGACAAGTTGTTTGTAATTTTTCAACTTTGACTTGTCTTATTGCGACTTTTGATTCAGATACCATTATACATCCTACACACACACACTCTCTCTCTCTCCCTCTCTTTCTCTTTCTCTCTCTCTCCCTCTCATATATATATAAATCCAGGTGAAGGGAACCAACAGTTTTACAATTCCGAGTTCTCCGCCGGCATTTATCTTTTTTTTATAAAAGTGCTCAATACAACAAATATTGTAGAGCATAATATAATCAAATTTGTTTTTTATTTAAAATTTATATAGTTTACATTGTGACATGGAAATTTATATGTTTCAAGATTTTTAACTTATCATCAGACAATGTTATCTCCTTGTGAAAATAATTTTCCATGTCACAATGTAAACTACATTAATTTTAAATAAAAAAAATTAATTACATATATATATATTTTTTTTTACATAAAACTCCAAAAATTACATTAGCCATATGGGCATTTCAGCAAGAAAAAAACCACACTTCTTTAGCAGCAAATTCGTTCTTGTTTTTCTTTTTACTTTCCCCCCCCATCTCTCCTTTAACTCTTTCTCTATCTACCCCATTGTTTTCTTTTCCCCCTTCTTTCTATTTTCTCTCTCCCCTACTTATTTTCCTGCAACACACTTAATTTTTAATTTCTTAACATAGATCTAATCTAAATGTAATTTTCAATGATGGTGTCTTGAATCCTTTTCGCTGTCTCACTTTTCTTTTCCTCTTCTTCCCTACCCTCTGTATTAATGTATATATGACAACCTTCTGACATAACCTACTCTCTTTTTTTAACTTCCCTCTCATTATTTTTTCTTATTTTATCTTACTTTTTCTTCTTTCATGTAAACTTCCAGGTATTATTTCTTTCTGAGTAAACATGCGGTAAATGAATTTTGTACTGTATTTGAAATAAATGAATTTTGCCACTGAATGACATATGCTCTATGGCCATTTCAGTGAGTAAAAACTCACTGAAATGGCCATAGGGCATATGTCATTTTTGGAGTCATGTTTGAAAATATACGTATTTAGCTCTGTAAATAGATAATGTCATTTACATTGAGCCCTCTACCAGGACCATTTTTAATATTAATGTGATTAATATTAATAGGATGTATTTTGGGATTTTACCTACATGCCATTTTTGTTTTTGATATATATATTTTTAATATATATATCATATATATATATATACACTACCGGCCATAATTATTAGGCAACCCAAGTGTGTTAAAAAAATGATGTATTTCTTACTAATATTTCGTATTTATTGCCAAGTGAAGAATTGTAAATGAAAACAGAATGGTTCTTTTATTGCACAGCAACATGGGCATAAAATGAATTTATATATTTTAATATCAATTATGGAAATATGGGAAAGACTCAGACATAACATGGAGTATAGTGAAAACAGCCAAGCTTTACAATGGTGGCAAAATATGTAGACTGTGCCAGAAAGAAAAGTCAGAGAATATGCTATTTCCAAACAAAGATGAACTATTGAATAAAAGTACACAAATTATGACTAAGTGTAACCATATTAAAAAAATACCTATTAGGTTCATACAACCATGGATGAAAATGTTATAATTTCTTGTAATTTTTAAAAATTGTGTGTTCAAATTTCCCCACCACATGAACATTAAAAAAAAAACACTGTTACATGAGTGTTCTTAAAAAAAATGATACGTGTTAAAATCAGTTATTGCAAATCACCTAAAGATACCACATGGTAGAAACCTAAGTGATGTAGTAACTTGTTTACAAATGAAGAATATATATATATATATATATATATATATATATATATATATATATGATGCTCTCATTATGATTGAGCTCTTTGGGGAAGAAAATTTTAAAAACTGTTTCCACTTCTGTTATATGTGTGACTCTTCAGAAATGAATTGAGTCCTTTCGGTGACTGGCGTGTGTATACACTGCTTATATACAACATGTTAAAATTTCCCTTCTCTGATTCCATGTGTTGATGGCTTAGGGAGTAGCGACTCCGACTGACACCAAATCGGTCGAGATTCGATCCCAGCCAGAAGCAAGTGGATGCATCTAGCCACACTGATGAGCTGTGATACAGCAAAACAGGCTTGTATGTGGATGACTAATATATGTATTATATATATATATATATATATATATTACATATAAAAAACTAAAATTTTCCAAAAATGTATGGTTACTTCAATGAGTGAATTTAACACCTATCTTATCAGGAATAAGAAAACATTATGGTATGGCATGGTATGGTTTTTGTGTGTGTGTGTGCGTGCACGCGTGTGTGCATGCACGCGTAAAAAACAGAAGTAAGAGTAATGAAAAAGAGAAAGGAAGAAAGAACAAAAAAAAGGGAAAAACATGCCACAAGCAATTAAAATAAATTAAAAATAAAAAAAATATATAAGAAAGAAATGGGTCAGGCAGCATAACAGCCTCACAAGTTTACAATTAAAAGTGTCCCAAATGATATTAATATCAAAATAAATTTGTGAAATAACTTAAGTTAAACATCTTAGGTATGAAAATAGATTTAAGAACGGGAAGTTATTATATAATATAACTAAATTATATGGTTAATAAGATGAAAAAAGCAACTATTTTAAGGAATTTTAATTTTAGATTAATTATTAAGAAATTAAGTTAAAAGTAGATCTAAGATGGTATTAATATCAAAATATCATTTCAGTGATATTTTGATATTAATAAATTAAGTTGATATTAATAACTTAACTAAGGCTGGATCACTTTTAATATTTCTAACATTTAATATAGAATCCATTGGGATTTAGCTTCAAGCTATTTCTTTTGAATTTATAACTAATATATCAGTTAGTCAGTTAAGTGCCATACGTGATACACGCTTGGGTGATCATGTCTCGAAAGAGACATGACTGACTGGGCAGAAGATTATCCCGCAGTAGGTTGGCATTGCTTTCTGCGGTAGACTGGTTGCCAACCAAGGCTATAGAACCCAATCTGATCTGTTATTTAACCCATAACTGGAAGGAATAGACGGATTAATACCTTTCCCAAGGGTATTTGCGTGTAAGTGAATGCAATGAATTCGGCTGGAATTCGAACTCGGCTCCCCGATTTCTCGTTCCGAGCCAATATCCACTGCACCACAATGCACATCCCCATATATATATAATTATTAAGATATTTAGTTTTTGGTAATATTTAAATTAGACTTGTACACAGTTGTATTAAAAAGTTATATTGTAGAACTTTTGAATATTTTCCATTTGTAAATAAGTTAGTATGCAACCCAGGTTTCTACCTTTCAATGTCTTCAGGCAATTTATAATAACTGATTTTACCATGGAGAAGTCAGAACATTTTCATCCATGATGTTCTAACTTCTAATTTTGAAAATTGTACATTCATAAAAAATCCATTACATGAGTGTTTAAAAAAAAACAGTAAAATCAGTTGTTATAAATTGCCTTAAAATATCAAAAAGTAGTAACAAGTCATTTACAAATTATATATATATATATATATATATTTGGACAGCAATCTCTCTTTTTTGCAAGTTTCATTAAAAATGACAGACATGGTGTGGAAGTTAAGTTTTTTATGTAATTTTTCATGTGATCTGAAGATTTTTTTCTTTTGAGGAGATAAATTGTCAAAATTGTCCAGATGTTTTGTATATCTGAGTGCTTTTGGCTATACTTTTAGCCATTTTCAAGGATTACTATTATTTTATCTGTAACATAATGTTTGTGGTGTTATCTATGATAACATTACATGTACTCATATATTCTTTTTACATATTGAAACAGTGGTTCTCACTTGATCACCAAAGGTAAACCTGATCAGTAGCTATATGGTGACCACTGTGGAATACCAGGTGCTGTAATCTAGATGTACAGGTAATGTAATTAATAATGGCTTGCAATTGTTAATCAGAGAGCCAAGTTTGAATACCTGCTGAGTTTTGTTACTATCACTTATGTGCAAATACTCTTCACACCCTTTTTTTTAAACATTTCACCCCAAGCAAAGTGATACTGGGGGCTACATAAGAGTTAAAGTTTTAGACAGGAAAAGAGTGAAGAGAAAGACGAACCAGCTACATGGAGTGAAAGAGAAAGGGCAAGAGAAGGATATGAACACAGGAGTGAAGACAGTTATCAAGGTAGAGAGAAAGGAAAAGAACAAGATACATGAAGTGATGTAGAAAGGGCTAGAGTTAAGTGGATAAGAGATGGGAATTAACTTTGCATTTAAATTCTTGGAGTTTATAGCCATCAGGAAAGCAAGTATATGCAAAGGAGTTCCACAGATGGGAAGTGCAAGAAAAGAAGCTACTGGGGTAGAATTGTCGCCTGCATTTGGTTGATCTAACTGTAAAAGGGCGGGACCTTGATGCCAGTCTGGTTGCCTGAGTAAATTCTTGTAGAGGGGACACCAGTGACCTAAGTTCTTCAGAGCAGAAGCCATGAAAAAAATTGTAGAAGATACAGAGGAAATCCACATCCCCTCGATGAGTGATTAATTAGTAGAACTTTTTATCAATAAATCATTATAATCTCCAAAATGTTTTTACAGTCTAAAAATGTTTTAAAACATTTTGAATAACCTACAAAAGGTTGATAATCTATACAAAATCACTCAATCCATAGAAATTCCTCAGATAATATAGTTACACCTAACCAATTAAGCCACAAAATCATAATTTTAATCAGAGAACTGAGTATCAATTTCTTTCTGGATTATTATATTTATTTCTGAGCAAGTATCTTTGGGAAATGTATTTATCTACCTCTTCTCTCCCAGCTATGGGTTAATTAGTAAAACTTGTATCATTAACTCATTATTTTTGCAATCTAAAAATATTTTCTGGCTTAAGATAACTTGCAAAGAGTTGATAAGCCATAAAAAACAAATCAACCAATCCAACTACTTTATAGCTTGCAATATTATTTTAATGAATTTATTTAAATTCGACATTTTTATGTTGTGTGTCAATTAGGAAGGTTTTCCAAATGATGAGAAAACTGAAAAGAATAAAATCAAATTAGAAACAAGTGAATGTAATGAAGTTTGAGTTATGTATGGCTGTTTTTCTCTCTGTAAATTACATTTCATCTGCTTACAAACTGAAAACCAGATGAAAAATTTTTCCAGAAAATCTGATTGTATCCAGAAACTGTCGTGCTTGAAAAATGGAGAAAACAGACAAACATTCTCATGTATTTTTCTGATATTTTAATTTGTTTAAATCCAATTTTTCTTTGTCTCGATAACATGTATTTGTTGTTTGAAACATGCTTTGAAATAACATTTTCCTTTGTTTTTTATATCATTTAACTAATAATAATAATAGTAGTAAATGACAGACATTCAATTATCTTTGATATTTCTATTGATAATTAAGTTATAGTGAATAGAGTTGAATGTACTGGGGTAGCTTATGTAACAAGCTCGGGAAACTTGATGCAACTGAGGGAAAAAATTCAAAGTATAATAATATGTTGAGAAAGGAAAGACAAAAGAGAAATAAAGCAAACCTATTAATTATATCTGAATAATAAATTGGTTTTAAGACTTTGTTTTCAATGAATAATATATTGTCTCTCAGTAATGCTTGTGTAAAGCGGGTAGAGCTAGGGAAGAAAGATTTATTCTCCCCTTTACATTTTCCTTGTTATGGGCATTATTATATCTGTGATATAATAACACTATTGTCCATGGATGAAACAGAATGGCCAAAAGGAAGAACAACAAACATACTTTGTTCTCAGAGAAACTTTTGTATTACTAAGATATACAAAAAACTATATATACATATATATAAACATGCCTCATGCAGATAATAGTATATCATATATATCTACTCAGCAAAGCTAAATGTAAAGTGGAACAAAAAGGAAGTGATTTATATATAATATGGAGATACTCTAGTAACTGGAGAAGCAATTTTTAAGACTCTGGATTCATCTATGTCCCTGACAAGAACTTGAATGGGAAACAGTGAGTGTTAACCAAACTGAGAACTGCAAAATGGAGTTTCATTCTCTATCTTGGAAAGATATATTCCCAAAGAGAAATGGCACCATGTGCTTGTAAGCAGCTAGAGAGGCAGCCCTGACACTTTGGTCCAGATTAAAAAAATGCAACCTTACCACTTGGTTGTTGTCAATGAAGTGAAACTGACTGGTACTTTTGTCACTGTAGGGAGTGATATCATTAAGCAGCTCTCATGTGTCCCACATGACTTATCTTCACCAAAGGGAGATAAGTGCCTTCTATATCCTTATACTTGCTTTAATTCTTAACTGCTTACTCATTTTCAATGTAATTCTATAGTAACAGCTACTATAATTAATTCTATTATAAAATCATTTACAATGCATTTCTAAAATGAAACTAACTGCAAAGCTTGATTTTTTTTTTTTTTTTTTTTTTAATCATTTCACCCCGAGCAAGGCAGAAACGCCACTGATGTGCAGGGGGTTACATAAGTGTAGAAAGATTAATTAGAAAAGAGTGAGGAGTACAAGCTAGTTAGAAAGGAACAATAGAAAACTGAGAAAGCAGGTGCAATGACAGGTACATGGGCGGAGAGAAAGGGAAGCTTATACAGGGGAGGGGAGAGAGAGCTAGAGGCCAGTGGTTAGTAGGTGAGTATTAACTTTGCTTTTAAATTTCTGGAGGTCGTAGCCGTCAGGAAAGCAAGAATACGGGAGTGAGTTCCACAGGCGGGAAGTGCGAGAGAGGAAGCTGCAGGAGTAGAATTGTCGTCTGCGTTTGGCTAACCTGACTGTGAATGGGTGGGACCCAGTTGCCAGTCTGGTTGAACGGGTAAACACCTGTTGAGGAGGCATCAGTGACTTAAGCTCATCCGAGCAGAAGCCATGAAAGTATTTATAGAAGAGACAGAGGGAGGCCACATTTCGACGATGGGAAAGTGGCTGCAGACGAGTCGCCAGATCAGTACCTATCACATTACAGACTCTCCTTTGGAGCTTGTCAAGAACACTGAGGAGAACGGCAGGGGCACCTGACCATAAATGGCAGCAGTACTCCATGCACGGACGGATGGTTGACTTGTATATATGCAGGATGGATTCAGGTGGAAAAAACATCCTGGATCGACATAGTGACCCAATCTTCTTAGCAGTAGATTTTGCTATGGATTCAATATAGTGCTTCCATTTGAGGTCTGAGGACAGGGTAAGTCCGAGGAGGCGTAGTGTATTACTCTCCGGGAGAATCATCTGGTCCATGCTTATGGGAGGCAGAAGAGGTTGCCTGTAATGGTTGACAGACAACAGCTTGGTCTTAGAGGAATTAAAGTTGACAAGCCACTTCTTGCCCCAGTTCACCACAGAGTGTAGATCCCGCTCAAGGTCAGCAGCGAGATTATGTCTGTCCGCCACGACAGGTTTCTTACTGGAGCGGGAGTATATTGTAGTGTCATCTGCGTAGATGCCTACTTGGGACCTGATCTCATCTGGGAGGTCGTTGATGAAAATAAGGAAGAGCGTTGGGCCCAGGATAGAGCCTTGTGGGACACCAGCATTCGTGCTGTAGGACGAAGAGGCACGCCCATTCAGAACGACCTTCATTTTGCGGTTATTTAAGAAAGATTGGATTAGGTCAAGCAGGCGACCGGTAATACCATAACCGCGTAGTTTGCATAGGAGGCCAGGGTACCAAACCCTGTCGAAAGCCTTGGAGATATCCAGAGCAACCGCGCGAGCCTCGTCAGACTCATCAAGGGCCTGTAGCATGTACTCCGTTACAGTAGTTAGCAGGTCGGCTGTGGACCTGTCAAATCGGAATCCATATTGCCTGTCGGAGAACAGCTTGTGGGCGGTGAGATGATGAACTATTTCAGCATTTATTATAGCCTCGAACACTTTCCCGAATATTGGTAGGAGACTGATAGGGCGATAGTTGGATGGGTCCGAGGGTTCACCACAATTCTTAAAGACAGGAACGACTGAGGAGAATTTCCAGCATGCAGGAAAGCAGGAAGCAGAAAGGCAGTAGTTAAACAGTTTAGAGAGGACAGGGGAAAGTTCAGGGGCACACCTCTTAAGGACTATCACCGGGATTCCATCGTCTCCACACGCCTTATGGGGGTCGAGTTTTGAAATTACTCTGGATACTATTGTCGGGGTAATATACACGTCATGCAGTTTGGCCTCAGTTCTAATAGGGAAGTCGGGTGGGTGCACTCCGGACGAGTCGAGTGTGGAGTTGGATGAGAATCTGCGGGCAAAGCACTCAGCTTTCTCAGCAGATGACGTGAGAACGTCAAATCCATGGATTAAAGGAGGTATTGAGGATTTCCTATTGTTGAGCACTCGTTTACAAATCCTCCAATAGTCCTTGGAGCCGAACTTGCGGTCAGCTATGTGCTGTCGCATTCTCTCCGCAAACAACTGTTTGGCGTCATTTAGAGTTCTCTTGCACTCACTGCGAGCGGATGTGAACAGGCGCCTATTGTGATCAGTTGGCTGTCTCTGGAATAGATGGAAGTAATGGTTCCTGTGGGCAATGGCGGCTGAGCAGGCTGGAGAGAACCACGGAGGGGAATGAGGTTTTAAGCAATACTTCCTGGTGGGTATGAAGGCATCAATGCCAGCTTTCACCCATGACGAGACCTCAGAGGCACAGTCATCAACTGATAGGTCAAACACTTTTCCCCAAGGGACGTCGCAGAGGAAATCGCGAAAGGCTTCCCAGTCAGCTTTTTGGTAGAGGTAGGAGGTTCTATGAGTAGGGGGATCCTGGGGGGAGTGAGATTGGAAAGAAATACTGAGGGAGACTACAGCGTGGTCGGAGTTGCCGAGAGGGCAAAGCTGCGAGACTTGACAGGCGTCGGGCGCAGAGGTGAAAATGCACTTGCATGAAACATTCTTTTATCATCTTTGATAGAAAATGTTCTAAAAAGCTACATTCCTTTGTCCCACCAGCCAAACTTGCCATGTACCCTGGAACAAATTATTTCCATTCTCTTCGTATTTTATTCATATGAAAGAAATTCCATTCAGACAACTTCAACACTTATTGTCTTTGTCTGTTTCCAAGTAGATTTTCCCATTCCTTAAAACTTTGCTCAATTTCTGAAAGGCATCTTTCACTATTCCTATACACCTTCAGATTTCTGTGACATATTTTTTATCTGTTGCAATACTTCCCAGGACAGCAATAAAACCTGAAACTTCACTTTTTTATGATTGAAATGTATTCACTAATAAAATAAATCCATGAACTCTGTCCTTTCAGGACATGTACAATCAAAGCTCTCCACCACTTCCTGTCTCTTGTTGCTCTAAACCACATTTGATTCTTTATCATCCCTCTTTCTCCCCACTTTGTCATCAATTCATCCAAACTCATTAGCTGTTTACCTCTACCCATTTAAACTTTTATATGTCCTTTGAGTGTTAAACTTTCCCAGCCCTTATTTCTCGGAAGTTTCAAATTTAGCACCCATCTGTACAAGTGTATCTTTGTTGCTTTGAGTGTGTTCTTCATCTGTACAGCATTCACTGACATACAGGAGAACAGATATAATACCGCAGTTTTTTTCTTTACTTCTAATTAAATTTTTGTTGTGGCCTGTTGAGGGGCCAAGAAGAAAGACACAAAAACAAGAAGGTAGGTTCAAACAGTGTATTATAATAACAGAACATACATATATATATATATATACATATATATACAATAATAATTGTTAGTAATCAGCAATTAGAAGTGTAAGTCCAAAGGGTATAGTTACACTGCATTTTGACTGTCTCTAGACTGTCTCTCAGCTGTGTTTCCAGAAGTCACTCAGGTTATTATTTACTGAGAGAGGAAGAGTCCACTCCTTGTAGATAGGGCACCATAACAATGTTTAAATCTTTGATTTAGTGTTTAGACGGTATATTTCACTTTACCAATATGCCTTCAAGTACTAGTAGAATTATGTTTAATCATTAGAATAAAAAAAACTTTTTACTAATAGTTACCTAAAAACCTTTCACATGTTCTCACAGCAGAAACACACATCAAGAAATGCCTGCTTTTTTCTTCATAATCTAATATGGTTTTAATGTTTCACTCTTACTTTCAAAAGAGAATTTTGGGTTATTAATATTTGTATAGAGCCGATATATTTATGATCCCTTTAAGATGAAATGGTAAATTTTGCATTGGTAAACTTTAATTTAGAGACATTACTCTGTTTTTAATGGAATTCTAACAATGCAATGAAAATTCAGTTAAAAGTAAATAGAAAAAAGTATCCAATTGCAAAGTTATCAGATGTAAATAAAAAAATATTTGTTTTGACTTAAACAATAGTAGACATATATGCATTCTTCCCAAGATAAACCTTAGCAACAATGACTTATTGGATCCAAAATATCATGACAATCTTCTCTGGCCCCAAGGAAGATTAACATTAACTTAGAAAATATCAATGTTTTGTGAAGAATTTTTTAAGGAAGACAAAATGAGTGGGGATATAAAATTTGCTCACATTTAATAAACAAAAAATTTTAGCAAGTCAAAATCTACTTCCGAATCATGGTAAAGGTTCAGCTCTATATCATCTTCTCAAAAATGAATAAATATACACACTGCTGAAAGCTACAAAACTGAAAGTCATCAACAGTTGATATTTTTCATATTCTGTTTGCTGTGTCTTTTTATAATGTATGCAATCATGGTTTTCCACAACTTCCTGTTCTTTGTTTTAGTCATCTAGTTGTTTTGTTTTTATGGTATATCAACCTCGGCAGGTCATTTATTGCCAACTAAATTTTATTTATTTATCGCTGATAATACCTTTTCATTTCAACAATTTATTGTTGTTGTTTTTTTTTCATATAAGTTTTGTGTCTAGTAATACTTTTTCTTTTCGAGTATCAAGATTCATTGGGATTTGTTTTTAAGGGCAGGGTTCCCAAGTCCTACCCTTGTTATCTAACCAATAACTGGAGGGAAGGAATGGATTAATACCTTTCCTAAGGGTACCAGTGCTTAAGTGAATGCAGGGTATTCAACTGGAATTCAAACTCGGCTCACCGATTTTTCTTTCTGTGCTGATATCCACTGCACCACAATGCACACCTGTCACTAAACACTTACAGCACCTGGTATTCCAAAGCGGTCACCCATCTAAGTACTGATCAGGCTCAACGCTGCTTAACTTTGGTGATTGAGCGAGAACTGGTGCATTCAACGTGATATGGCCATAAGCACGCATATCCGTCACTAAACGCTTACAGCACTTGGTATTCCCAAGTGGTCACCCATGTAAATACTGACCAGGCTCAACGTTGCTTAACTTCAGTGATTGAGCAAGAACTGGTGTATTCAACGTGATAGGCCGTAAGCATCGACATCCGTCACAAAACACTTACAGCACCTGGTATTCCCAAGCGGTCACCCATCTAAGTACTGACCAGGCTCAACATTGCTTAACTTCGGTGATCGAGCAAGAACCGGTGTATTCAACATGATATGGCCATAAGCCCCCTGTTCTTTGTAGCTTATTAATAAATGTAGTTATTCTGTTATCTTTCCTAAACCTTATTTTACTATCCATTTACTCAAGCTTACTAGGTCTATTTTACGTTGTTTTTCTTTGCTTCTGTTCACTTCAGTCTGTTCTGTAAGTATCAAATTTCCAAACACTCTTTCCTCATTATGTGCCCTAGAAATTCCAACAATCTCTTCCTGATGTTAAGTATAAGTATCCTCTTTCATTTTATATTCTACTAAAACTTCATTGTTACCCACATGTTCAGTCTCTTGTATTCTCAGCATATTTCTGTAGAACCATATTTCTTAACCCTTGAAAAGATTTTCCAACACTTACTTCTATATAGTAGGAATGATATTAATTAACAGTTAAGTACACATTTTTTTCTGTTTCTTAATAAGTTTCTTAGCTATTGGTATGCATCTTTGGCTATGTGCTTTCAGATTTCATTGATGCACTTTTTACTCACTGTGAAAATATTTCCCAGATATTTAAATTGTTGTACTTGTTTGATTTTGATATCTCCACACCAAATGCAAAGTTGTTAGCAAAAGAAAGATGTTGGCATTTTTTATTTTATGATTTTTATCTTTATATTGAGACCGTAGGGAGCTGGTTAATGTTTCTTTGATTCAGCCTTGTGTCAGACATGATCAAACTCCCTACAGCTTACAAGTTTTATGCTGAATTATCATTATCAGAATTATAAGAAGGTTGGTTGTTGGCAGGTTGGAATGTGTAGAATAGTGTGGAATAGTGTAAGAATAAAATATATTTTTCATGTTAAAATAAAAATTTATTTAAAGAAAAGAATAACAAAAGTTGTAGAAGTTAAGGTTCAATCAGAAACATTATTAAGAAGTTAAGGGTAGAGTTTGTGTTCAATGATAAAGTTATGGGTATCAGGACTTGCAGAAAATGTTTGCAGTTGTAATTGTTGAAAGAGATAAGAAGAAAGAGAACAAAGTGCGACCTGACCTTATCTCCAATCAATTTGAAGCTGAAGTTACATTTTAGTTTTTTTGTCTCACAGCTCCCATCTGACTCTCTCTGACTGACTGATGCTGGTGAAGTTCTTTCATTGTAATCTATATTTTTTTCACACTTACTTGTGAAGTCTTTTTGGTCTTGCAAATTGCTCCCATTGGTTAAAATTCAATTTAACATCTACTTGCAAATTCTGGGTTTGACCTTTTTTTAAACATATGGTCAATCCTTTTTCTATTTGGGAAAAGTAGGATTTCAGATGTCTTGAATTTTTGTAAAAGTGAAGAAGAGAGTTGATTTTAACTCTTTTCTTATTCCTAGAATATTGTCTTATAAAAAAACTGGAAGAAAAACGACTATTTATTATTGGTGGTCATGAATTTAACAACATAAGATATGCAAATGATACAGAACTTTTATTTGTGGCAGCATTTATCCTGACCAGGTGGAACCAGCTTGTTCTTTAGAAACTTCATGGGACTATTTTTGGCTCGACAAGTTGTTCTTACAGCATGTGCTGACTGAAGATTTTTCCACAGTCTTCTTCTTCTTCTTCTTCTTCTTCTTCTTCTTCTATGCGCCTTGTTTTTTCAGAATGTAGGCAATCCCTGGTGGTTCCTAGCATGCTTCCTCCTGTTACACAATGCAACCACCATTCTGTTATTCACCTGTTCAGGCCCTTCAAATATATTATCTGCTGCTTTCCCCTGTTTCTTTTTCCCTCTATCTGGCCTGTTAGTATCAGGTTCTCCAAGACCTTCTTTCTCATCACATGTCACAGGAACTTTACCTGTCTCTTCCTGATGCTTAGTATTAATTTCCTTTTCATTTCCATCCTTTCTAAAACCTTATCATTGTTCACATGCTCAATCCATAATATCCGCAGCATCCTTCTGTAGAACTGCATTTCAGTTGCTTCAAGTTTTTCCTTCATCTTTGATGATATTGTCCAGATTCACTGCCATATTGAAGAACTAACATCACATAGCAATCCAGTACTTTCTTCTTTGTTTCTAAGAAAAAATTTTCCTGTTTCTTAATACTCTACTCAGCTTCTGGAACTCGTCTTTTGCCATGCCAATTTGCCTTCGGATCTCTGCAGTAGGTTGCCAGTTCTTACTGAAGTAGACTGCTTGCCAACGATGGCTATAGAACTCAGTCTATCTTTTTATTTAACTATAGTTGGGGAGAAAAGATGGGTTCATACATTTCCCAAGGGTATTAGCATATAAATAAATATGATGAGTTCAACTGGAATTCAAGCTTGGCTCTCTGAGTCTTCAGTCTAAACCACTAATCATTGATCCACCATTTTGTTGTAAATGATAATGTGTTGGTGGTTGATTCAAAAAGGAAACAGAAAGAACTGTTGGAAATAGTAGTAACAGAAAACAAGAAGCCAGGATTAATTACCAGAAGATAGAATGCAATGTCATAAGCCAAAGGTGAGCTATATATTGAGATTGTTACAATCAACCAGCTACAGAAATGAAAAATCTGTAGTGATGAAAAATATGGCATAAATCTGAAAGGAAAGAAGAATAATGAAAAACACTTTCTAGAATTTCAAAAAAAAATATTAAGACAGAGGAAAACATCATAAAAAATGACAAAAGAGTACTGAGTTGCTATGTGATATCTAATTTTTTATATGGCAGTAAATACTAAACAAACTCCATACTGAAAGAATATAAGAACAATAAAGTAATGTGTATGCTTACAGTCACAAAGAAAGAGCTGAAAAATAAGGGACAAATACCCGCAAAAAAAGGGAATTTAACACAAACAGGATATACAGAGAACAAGAGAAGTAAAGTGAAATGTAATGAGGTTTATAGTTTTGAGGTAGCAAGGAATGGTAAAGGGTAAAAAAATTACTTAGATTAATAAAAGACTGGAAGTTGTGGAGAGCCATGATCATCTACATCCTGAAATGACTTGGAGCATGAAAGAAGATTGCAGTATTACAAACACTAACTTTTAGGGTTCAATAAACAGTATGAAGATTGTGAGATTCCAGATGTCTTTTGTTATTTCGTGGATTTTTTTATCTCTGAGGGAGATGGTTGAGCAGTCTGCAGAAAGTTTGTCATTGGTGCAAAGAAAATATTAAGATGATATGGCAGGATCTGAATAGAAAGAATTTCTTGCCCTGGAGAAACAAAATGTTTACAGTATTTCATTTTCATTCTTCCTGTCATCTTCAGTAAGTTGGTAATCATGACATGACACAATTTCCTCTTCTTTGTAACTCTTAATAAATCTTATCTTTTTTTTTATTTATCTTAAACATTGCTCTGCCTTCCATAGGTAGTTTATGCATTGTTTTCCTCTGCCCCTTTTGCCTTCAATATGTTCTGTGAGTATCCAACCCCTTTTTCCTCATTATTTCCCTAGAAATTTCAACTTTCTCTTTCTGATGTTAATTATAAGTTCACTTTTTGCTTCCATTTTCTTTAAAACTTCATTGTTGTTCCATATTCAGTAGATCGTATTCTCAGTATCCTTCTGTAGAACCACATTTCTGTTACTTCAACTCTTCACATAAGACTGATATTACATGACAGTTATGCACTATCTTTTATTTCTAACAATTTTTTTCTGGCCTCTGATTGAGAGATTGTGAGGAGCATGGAACCACATCTTAATTACTGTTGTTCTCAGATCCACCATGACCTGAGGTGGTAGCACCTGTTAGGGTCCTAGCTATGGGCAAATAGTTAACCCCCAAACTGGGGTCAAAACACTATGAAAGTATAAAAATAGACTTTTATAGAAAAATATACATTTGTGAAGAAAAAATATTATTACCATAATACATTTTCAGAAGAAAAAAATTATTACCATAAAACATTTTTAAAGAACAAAAATATTACCAGCAGTACATTTCTTAGTACAAAACTACAAGACATCTTCAGTTTTCTAAAATAAAAATGTTTTTTTAAATTTTCATCAAAATCTGACAAAATCAACCTTGTCAATCTAACCAAACATGAAAAAAATACCTTAAAACCCTACCTTTTTGGCATTAAATAACTCACAGAGGTTGATATGCCATTAAACAAAACTCACTCACTCTAACAATTTTTTCTTTCTTAATACTTTTTTTAACATTTGAAAGGCATCTTTTGTTATCCCAATGTATCTTCATGTTTCAATGTTAGACTTTTTACCCTCTGTTAAAACAATTCCCAGATATTTCAATTGTTGCCCTTGTTTGATTTTATTATTTCAAATTTGTAATTTGCCTGTTGTAGTGTTCCTTTTGCTAACAACCATGCATTCTGCCTTTGATATCTAGTCATTTCTTTCACTGCCTTCTGTACGAGTTCTAGTCATTTCCTTTCTGTCTTTGTTATAAACACTGTCATATTCATATCTTATGTTCATATTTTTCCCTGCCAAATTTGTTAAACTTTCCCTTGGAGAGTAGATATATCAATATTTTCCCTTGTAAAATCTGTGATATTTCAAATAATACCAATATCATGATATGTACCAATTTGGAGAAGTTTGACCTCTAGCCAAATTGTGGTGTAAAAATAACCTGCCATAAATATTTAGACTTTGGTGTGTTATATAAACAATTGTTTCTGCGAATCTTTCCATGTGGTTTCTAAAATAACATTTTTGGTTGTTTTGTTTTTATGGCATATCAACCTCGGCAGGTCATTTATTGCCAACTAAATTTTATTTATTGCTGGTAATACCTTTTTCTTTCAACAATTTATTGTTGTTTTTATATAAGTTTTGTGTCTAGTAATACTTTTTTCTTTTCGAGTATCAAGATTCATTGGGATATGTTTTTAAGGTTCCAAAGTCCTACCTTGTTATTTAACCCATAACTGGAGGGAAGGGACAGATTAATACCTTTCCCAAGGGTACCAGTGCTTAAGTGAATGCAGGGTATTCAACTGGAATTTGAACTCGGCTCACCGATTTCTCTTTCCGAGCCGATAGTCACTGCACCGCAACGCACATCTGTCACTAAACGCTTACAGCACCTGGTATTCCCAAGCAGTCACCCATCTAAGTACTGATCAGGCTCAACATTGCTTAACTTTGGTGATCAAGCCACTAAAATAACAGTTAGATGAAGTATAAAGTTGCAATTTCTGTGCTATTCTTCAGAAAAGCAAGAGAATTACAGACCAATATTATTAAAATCTCTTTGCTCAGCAGCCACCCTAATACCATCAATTACTGCAATTTTGACATCTTTTAAATGTCAGTAAGGGATGCAGATGTGCATGCCATGCTAGTTTTATAGTATCCTCATCATCATTCAGTAGAACCACATTTCTGTTGCTTCAAGTCTCTTTTTCATCTGTTTGTCTAGCATTCACTGCAATAAAGTAAGACTGATATTATGTAACAGTTCATTCTCTTTTTCTTTTTTTCTAAGAATTTTTTTTCTACAGTACTTATTTTTTGATTGATCTTGGGGTATAGATAGTGGAGTAGTATCCTGTTGCCTTCTCCACAGTGATTTATTTTGACACCACCACTAGTTTGCTAGCTATTGACTCTTTAAGGGTTCTTCTGCCCTTTGTAGATATAATTTTTATCCTACTGAGTTGCTAACATCCTGTTAAAAAAAAAATTAAAATTAAAAATATTAAAAAAATAAAATAAAAAATGAATAAATAAATGAAAGGACAAGACATATAGAAGACTTATTTTTCAAAGGCAACTTTCATTAATTTAATGTGCCTTTGTATTTAGGTGTCACAGATATTTAAACTTCTGTACTTGTTTGATTTTGGTATCTTCAATTTGTAATGTGCCTGTTAGGCAGATTTGTTTTTGCTAAAAAACATACATTCTATCTTATTGTTGTTTAGTACTTTATTCTTACTTTCTTTCACTACTTTTGTACAAGTTATTATAGTTTCTTTTCTGTATCAGCTATCAGCACTGTGTCATCTATATATTATATGTTAAGATTGTGGCAGCCAATAGTAAAACACCATATATTATGAATGAAAACCACAAAATTTTCCATCATATTTCATTAAAGTTTTCCCTTTGAAAATTATGATTATAGCTTAGATATATAAATAAAAACAATGTCTCAGTTTAAAGTGATGTCTACTTTTTCTCATTTATTTGACCATTTTTCTTAAAGTTTATATATTTTCTTGATTTCAGATGAAAATTTGGAAATTTTCCAACATATTTCAGTGAAATTTCCAAAATTATAGATTATAATTATGGTTGAGATATATGGAAAAAAAGAATGCAGAAATGAAGACAATTATTCTATCTAAAGTAATGGCAAATGTCCAACACTTCCACCCTTAATTCAATTCAGTTTAGATTCATCTTTTGTTGGCTTCTTTTCTTTCAGCAAGTTAAATACACAATGTAGTGTATTTATATTACCAGCATTCATTTAACCAAATGTACCACTTGAAATGACCCCAAATTCCAAGAGTCAAATATATTAGTCTTTCCGTTTTTCTTTCCACAAAAAGAGATAAGGTTGTGTTTCTCAGAATAAAACCTTTTAATAAGAAGAGAGATAATAACTACTAAAACTTCTGACATTAAAAAGGCAAAATTCCAAGAATAAAAATGCATATGAACTAAAAAAAAATCCTATAATGAAAAAGCAATATTCTAAATTTAGGGAAAATAAAAATACATTTTATACAAAAGAAAGGAATATTCTCTCTAAAGGAAATAAAGATTTCTGGCTTTTCCTGCTATAATTCATTATGATTTAGGTTCATCTCTGCTTTGCTTTGTTTCTGATAAACAAACACAATAGAATATTATTTTGTTTATATTTCATTGTTTATTCATGTCATCTTCAGGAGATTTTTGTGCATCAAATATTGATTACTCACAAGTATATTTTCATTGTTAAAACCATCTGGTCGACAAGTACACATATATAGAAATCATCTATTAATAGATCTTATATTTAAGATTTTGATATAGATTAAAAAGGCTCATCATGGTTTTTTTTATTAATAAACAAAAACTTTATTAGATCCAAAGGAGTTAAATTTAACTCTAACACTTTACTTATTGTTTAATTACCTGGAATTAATTAATACATTTGGTTTAGTTTAGACTTTGTTGATTTGCTCAAAATAATTAATTTCAACCAACCCAAATACTTAATCTAATCACTATTAGAATTAATAATCTAATTAGATTATTATTACTATGAAAGCTAATCATCTGTACCAACCAATTTACAATGATTAAAACATCTAAATAAGAAGCATTGAAAATTTCTAGAACTTGAATTTGATTAGCTCTTCAGCTTCTTTGATAATCATATTTTATCAACAAGATTTTTTAAATTTGTAAACTACATCCATATTTTCTTTTTTTAGCCATATATGGAGGAGGTTTGAATTATTCAGTAGATTTTCAATTCACAGATTTTCTAGGATGCTTACCAGCTCAGGTGCAATTTTAAAATTGACCTATCAGAAAGCAAAAATGTGAGATAAATGAACTGAGAAATTAAGAAAGTGTAGAGTGAATGATTAAATAGATTAAATACTAGTGGTGTTGACCAGAGACATTATGCAGTGAGTAAAAGTAATGGTTAATCAAGACAGAGAGGTTTCCTTGTGATGATTGTTAATCCCGCCTGTGGAACTCACTCCCGTATTCTTGCTTTCCTGACGGCTACGACCTCCAGAAATTTAAAAGCAAAGTTAATACTCACCTACTAACCACTGGACTCTAGCTCTCTCCCCTCCCCTGTATAATCTTCACGTTCTCTCCGCCCATGTCTCTGTCATTGCACCTGCTTTCTCAGCTTTCTATTGTTCCTTTCTAACTAGCTTGTACTCCTCACTCTTTTCTAATTAATCTTTCTACATTTATGTAGCCCCCTGCACATCAGTGGCGTTTCTGCCTTGCTCGGGGTGAAATGATTAAAAAAAAAAAAAAAAAAAAAAAAAATTTATGTGAACATATTTTCTCCTTTTTTGATGTACCATATTTCTCTAGAATGTAGGTAATGATGAATTTCTACAACTTCCTGTCTATATCTCTTAATAAATTTTGTCTTTTATTTTTCCAAAGCTCCATTCCACTGTCTAATTACTCAAGTTCATTATATATTTTATATGCTGCTTTTCTGTGTTGCTCTCATTCTCTATCCGTTCCATGAGTATCAGATATTCCAAGCCCCAACTTCCTCATGATCTTCTTCTTCTATGTGACCTGTTCCTTCAGGATGTAGGCGGTCATGGTTCTCCACATCTCCCTATCCCTTGTGGCTCTTAGTATGTTTGCTCCTGTTACTCCTGGCAACCCCTGTTCCGTCATCCACCTGATCAGGCCCTGCAAATATGTTATCCGCTGCCTTCCTCTGTCTCTTTTTCCTTTTATCTGGCCTGTAAGTATCAGGTTCTCTGAGCCCTCCCTCCTCATTGCGTGTCCCAGGAACTTCAGTTGTCTCTTCTTGATGCTCAGTATTAATTTCCTTTTTGTTGCCATTCTTTCCTCATAATACATCTCAGAAATCTAGTCAGTCTAATCGTAGAAAGTAGAAACAAAGTCAGACTGTGTGACGGGATAGAGGATGGCATTGCAGGCAAAGATAGAGTTATGAGACCAAAGTTGAGAGAAACCCAGATGAGTTTTATTCTTCTACCCTTGGACTGCTATTTAACCCAGAAGAATTAATGGATTTAACTTCTTCTTCTATGTGCTGTGTTCCTTCAGGGCATAGGTGATCATGGCCTCCCATATCTCCCTATTCCTTATAGAACTTAATACTTTTTCTCTTCTTTCTCCTCCCAAATCCTTTTTTGCTATCTATTTACTTAAGCCCAGCAAGAATTTCTAATAGTTTTCCTGTCTCTCTTTTCTTTTTTCTGGTGTGTGAGATTTTCTGGTGCTCCAAGCCTTCCTTCCTTATTAGTTAGTTAAGTGCCATATGTAATACACATTGGGCGATCATGTCTTGAAAGGGACATGACTGACTGGGCAGAAGATTATCTTGCAGTAGGTTGCCATTACATTTTGTGATAGACTGATTGCCAGTCAAGGCTATAGAACCCAAACTGTCCTGCTATTTAACCCATAACTGGAGGTAAGTGAAGGATTAATACTTTTCTTAAGGGTATTTGCATGTAATTGAACACAGAGAATTCAACTGGAACTTGAACTCGGCACCCTGATTTTTCATTCCAAGTTGATATCCACTGCATGACAATGTACGTACAATACTATATCAAATAAACTGTAATAAGTGTTTTCAAATATGAAAAGTATTAAACATTAAGAAACAAACAACTGAATATCAATACAGTGCTACTAAATGTAGGAACAAACATACAAAATATATTACACAACTAAAAATAACCAAACATGAACTGACATGAAAAGGTGCAAATTCTTTTTCTTCTGTGAGATATATCTCTTCAGGTCATAGGCAATCATGGTCTTCCACATCTCCCTATCCCTTGTTGCTCTTAATACCTCTTCTCCTATTATTCCACTCAGTCCTCGCTCCACCATTCATCTGCTTAAGTCCATCAAGTATGTCATACATTGCTTTCCCTTGCCCCTCTTCCCCTCTATTCATTCCATGAGCATCAGGTTCTCCAAGCCTTTCTTCCTCATCACATGTCCCAAGAACTTCAGCTGTCTTTTCCTGATGTTAAGTATCAGTTTCCTCTTTGTCTTCTTCTCCAAGACCTTATGAAATGGTGACAATTTACCTATCGCACTTCGCATATCAGTCAGTTAAGTGTCATTTGTGATACACGCTTAGGCAATCATATCTCAAAAAAGATGTAACTGGCTTGGCAGAAGATTATCCTGCAGTAGGTTGACATTATGTTCTGTGGTAGACTGGTTGCCAGCTAAGGTTATAAAACCCAACCTGTTTTGTTATTTAACCCATAACTGAAAGGAAGAGATAGATTAATACCTTTTTCCAAGGGTATTTGCACATAAGTGAACATAGAGAATTCAACTGGAATTCGAACTCGGCTCCCCGATTTCTCATTCCGAGCCAATATCTACTGCACGACAACGCAGTCTTACTTAGATTAATTTGAGACACTGGCTGGAATGATTTATCAAATAATAAGATAGAAAAAGATTAGTTTTAATGTAAATAATATAAAGTTTTTCAGTTTCTGGAAGAAATATATTTTTCTACTTCAAGTCAACTCAGAGCTGCAACATAACAAACTCACAAATTGTAGGACATTTTAAGAATGGTTTAGATAAATCTTGTCTTCTGTATTAGTAGTTTTGATATGCTTTTCAGGCATTTTTCTACTCCTTCAGGTGTAAATTTTGTATGCAGGGACTTTTTCTGAAAACTATTTAACACATATCAATCCGAAATTTTTTAGCTGAGTTAATGCGAAGAAAAATATTTAGGAGGTTATAGCAAATAATTTCAGAACATTTGAGCATTTTTTAAACATTTTTTTTTTCAAGAAATGTTTTTGTATGATTTAAGACCTGAAACTTTCCAACCTAAATTCCTTGTATCCTTTTAGTTTTAAAAATGTAAAAGCCTTTTTAAAGACCTGTTGTCTGAAAAAAAAATCTTCTGAAAGACTAATGTCAGTAGAAAAATATACTAAGATCATTTAAATTTATCATTCAGTGAATCTTGTCTGTCTTTCAATTTCTACTTTTTTAAAAGCTATTTTTAAGCCATCAGTTCATTTTTATTGAGCGACCATTCTTTTTCTTGGATCCTTTCATATTATTTTTTTCTTTTGTTTAAATGCTGGGGTCAGTGTCACTAATAGAAAAATTGAAGTCTGCCAAAAATATTTTACTGAATGCTGCAAAGAATGTATCATTTAGAATGCAAAAGAAACAAAAAAGCAAGAATGTAAAATTTGCCCTGGTGACATTTAAAAACTTCAAGAAAGAAAGTGGACAAAAAATACGTTACAAGCATTTTTAATGTCAACAGAAGTGCTAAAAGGCACTTAAATTCTCAAGTAATACCCAAACGAGTGATTTTTCACACATATATGACTATATAAATATATATCTGAACACAAATATATGCACTTATACACACACACACACACACACACATCTAAACTTATTTATAAATAGAACTTTGTATGTGTGTGTGTGTGTGTGTCTGTGTCTGTGTGTGTGTGTGTCTGTGTATGTGTGTGTCCATTACCTATAGACTCTGAAATGGCTGAACTGATTTTCTTGAAAATTTACACAGTTGTACTATAAGTGTCAGTGAGTTTTCTTAGCTAGGTTTTGTGTCGAGGTACCCCCGATAAATATTGAAAATCGATAATCGAAAAAATCGGGTTATAAAAGGTGTGGTACAATTTTAATCAAATTTGATACACTCATAAACAAAGGCATAAGAAACGGTATTCAGAAGTTTCAAGGTTGCAGTTCTTACAATAGTGCAGAAAATTGATAATACATGTATATATATATATAAAAGGCAAGATGTTTGTATGTGTGTCTGTTTATCTGCCTGTATGTTTGTATTTTTTTTCAGCCCTTTCATTTTAGTTTTTGCTTTGGGTTTGGCTCTATGTAGGTATAATTGTAGTTCTTAGTCTCAGCCATGATACCATTTTCTTAGAAGACTTATTTAACCTTCAAAATTCAGTTTATGACCAAAAAACTTATTTGATATCAATACCAGGAAATCAAAATTTGACTTACATCTATTCATTTCTCTTTCAGTCTACAGTTTCGCTTTAACTGGAAACAACTATTGCTTTTTAGTCTTTCATGCCAATGTCCAAAGTGTCTGAGCTCCAGGACCATGGATTAGTTTTAAAGCTTTCATTACATCCAAGCAATGCTGGGCTATACTGCCAGTTTATGAATAATTATTTACCCATGCAAAAAGGAGACCCATGTGTTATAGCCTGTCAGCACCCACACATTTTTTTTAAATGACTATAAGAAAAAGCTTAATCACTATTGTGGTAAGACTGATTCAGGATATAAAGAGGCTTCAAAAGCAACAAAAACAAGTGTTCCTACCACAGACAAAGACAAGATACAACTAGCTGAGACTAGCTTAGAACCCAGTCGTCACATATGCGGGGACTTAGCAATTTTTTACCAGCTGCCAAGTATATATGCTCAGGTTCTCCCATTAAAAACTGACCTTGTATCACAACTTATTTCAGTGGGTGAGGGCAGGGTAAATACTGATCAGCTCAAACAAGCTTAGACAAGTTTAGTAGCCAATCATTGCACATGCAGGGGCTGCGTAAATTTTGACCCTTACCCTGAGTGTATGTGATAGATTTTCCTATATTAAAAACCAACCTTGTGTTACAACTCACTCTATTTGGTTGTAAATACTGACTAGCTAAGACAAGCTTTGTGCCTAATTCTTGCATATGCATGGGGTGCATAAATTTATAACATTTTGGCCTAAGTGTCCTGCTTTTAACATGGGGACCTGCTTAGGTCCCAATGCTAAAAATAACTCACCTTGTGTCATATCATACACCAGTGTGGAGGGCATGAGCTAATACTTGAATGTTCAACACCACAGACCAGCTAAGACAAGCTTTGTACCCAATCTCAGCATATGTAGGTCCTGGATAAATTTTGACTCTTGGCCCGAGGATATATGCTAAGGTCCCCATGTTAAATAACTGACCTTGTGTTGCATTCCACTCCAGTAAGGGGGGCATTGTTAAATACCCAAGCATTCCATGCCACGGACTGGCTAAGACAAGCTTAGTACCCAATTCCCAGGGCAGGGTAAATTTTGAAACTTGCTCGAGGATATGCACTTGGGAACCCACATTAAATAACTGACCTTGTGTTACATCCTGCCCTATTGGTGGCAGTATAGATACACAAGCATTCTGCAGCTTTGCCAGGGGATGCTTTTCATCTCTCAGTTATCCCTCTGTCTTTAGGCAGTGTGTGACTCAGTTTTGCCCGCTGTCTGCAGAGGTGTATCTGAGGAAAATACACACTGTCAGGTGTCCAGTTAAGAGGAACATCTGTCCAAGGCTTCAACCCTTTTTTGAACTAGAGATAAGGGATTGGTAGTCATTATCAAGGCTGATACAATTGACAGTAGGCTGAGACATTTTTGTAACTGGCCTGAGTGTACACATTCAGATTCTCACAGTAAACAAGGCCTTGTGTCACATTCCTTCTCAGTGCAGAGACAAATATGTAAGTGTTTCATGGTCCAGATGTCTAGGATCAAAGTGAAGTATCCTCCAGCAACAGCAGCCAATAACACTAGCTATCAGTTGAAGTTCCAGCTAGCCACCCATCATCACCTCCAGCTTGCCATTGACCATCACTCCAGCAATCTCCAGTAGACCTCCAGCTCTAAATCGCTGTGACATACTTGCCACTCCAGCCATTCTTGCCAACAATATACAATAATTTATCTTTTTCAGGACAACACTCTTCAGCAACCACAAACTGTTCTTTTTAGTACAATGATCTTCAGTGACTAACAAAACTGTCCTTCTTGGAAACAAATTCTCAAGGCCCAATTTTGACCTAGGGTCACAAGTTGCCAAAAATGGATGACAGTATTATGACTATACTTTTAGGTAAAAAGCTTTGATAAATTCACTTACTTCTGCCAACAAAAACAATTGTATTCTTTGTATTTTTCAATTTTATCACTTTGGCTATTTATCCTGACAAAAATAATTGTATTCTCCAATTTTAGAAAAATCTCTTCTTATCTTTAAAATTGATAAAAATTAATACCAGCCATCTGGAAATAAAGTTACATCACTCCCAATGTCACTTGTCATTTACTTCATAAATGACACTATAATTACCAGTTACAATATTTGCATGTGTATTAATTTTTAAGCTCTAAAAAAAGACAATTTCCATGTCATCATGTATCGAACATTTTAGTTTTAAGCAATATTAACAAGTAAACAATTTCCATGCATAACAGAA
>JBBBDQ010001484.1:862500-867500 GCA_037127315.1 Ascarosepion bandense
CAGAATATCTCATTAATATTTAACAGCACTAAATTTTGCATGCATGGTTTTTTATTTCTTTTGTGGTAGCATTATATTTTACATTTAAAGATATAAAAACAGAATTTTTTCTTATGTTAATCACTTCTCAGCAGACTGTTGTAGTCAATACTTCTCGACCCCACTCTCATGTGTTCATGTGAGATGTCACAAGCTGTAGTGTGATTTTCACTTCCAGCATGCACGCACATGTTCGCCAATCCTCTACACAAACAAAATAGACAAGTATTACTATCTTTCGTCCACGAACTCTCCATTACAACCAACACTATTTTCATCTTTGATAATGGCTGATGTAAACCGAAAGCTCAGAAAGGATTAAATAAAAACAAGTATCAATACTGTGATTTTCTTTCCTCTTTCACTGATAATGATGTTAAGCTTATCAGACGATATGAAAAAAAATTTGCATAAAATAAATCGACAAAACTTGTCTGTATTATTTTATGAAACATGCATATATATATATATATATAAAGAAAAACAAATATATATATATATATATATATATATATATTTTTGTTTTTCTTTAATCCGAAGTGGAAGAGTAGGAAGGTAAAAAATTTTTAACATTAAAAAGTGATGCAGGAAGAGAGCTCAATGTATTAAGAATACAGAGCCAATATAAATTAGAGAAAATTTTCAAAATTCAAAGGAATTTTCGTGATAGGTGCTGTCTATGTTTACGGGAAAAAATTTCAATATTAAAATACCCCACCAACACCGGCTACTGAATCTTAGGAGGGAATTCATCAGTAAGTGCCGCCACAAGGCAAATTATTCGAATACTTAAATTTAGAATTTAAATCTCCGTTAAGTAGATGTTAGAATATAAATTAAAAGGATTCAATTTAAGTTTTAATCTTAATTTTACCCTAACATTAACCTTAAAAAGTATTTTAACCATCCTACCTTCCTATCCCAAGCTCCTTTAATTGCCTATCTTTAGAAAATATGGATTCTTTTACTAAACCTCTTTTTCCTTGGTTAACACATATATGTATATATATATTTTTTTTTCTGTAATATTTTTTTCTCTAATATTTTTTCTCTAATAATTTTTAAACTGATAACTTCCTGTAATTGGCATTTAACTCGCTTCTACCTAAAAGTTTTAATCAAATAAGCTTAAAAAAAAATTTTTTAATCTTATATTGAAACCCATTCCTTCTCACCTAAATACACCTCTTCAAACAGCCCAAAATCTTAACTTTAAAAAGTAATTTAACTCATTTAGTTGTCTATCTTTATAAAATATGAACTCCTATTCCTCCCCTTCCTCAATATATCATTTCAACACCCTGTAACCCTGCGACTACCAGCTCTGTCCTTTTCCACTTTGTGACCATTGTTAACCAAAAACCCCTCTACACTCTAACTCAGGGCCTTCGCCAATTGGAAAAACAATGTCGCTGACGTGATGTAGAGTCTCTATTAGAGATCCTATGTCGAAATGTACATCCAACAACTTTAAATTTTAAAAATTTTCTCTAATTTAATATATATATATATATATATATATATATACACACATAATGTATGTATGTAAATGTCAGTTTCATAATAAAAATTATTTAAATATATTTGTATTATCAGCATCATTTTCTTTCTACAGTTTATCTTTCAACATTTTTTTATTTTGTTATCAGAGGAAATTTTCTTTTCATTCATAACCTTTATATAAAAATACAAGGAAAAAAGTGTTCATCTATCTAACATGGCATAAATGTGACTGACGTGTTTTAAAACTAAAAACTTTGGACCAAGAAAAAATTCTTGATTTCTTTTTCAATCCACATGAGGTATTTTAAATTCTCTCAGCAATAAATTTCGTTTAGTATGGGTAAAATATATTTTTACATTATTCCTTCATTTTGTATTTTTGTTTTATCATTTGGTGTATAAAACTTGCAGTGCATTTAAAACTGAAATGTTACAAAATTGAAAGAAAAAATTTCACACATTCCTTGGTAATTTCATTACAATTGTACAACTGCCAAATTTTTATATGGATTTTTATATAATAACATTGTGTCTTAATTTTACAAGCGATAAAAAGCAACAAAACATTCATGAAGCAAAGTTTAAACAAGTTACAATGTTCACCTGACAAAGGCTAAAGAATCTATCAACCAAAACATTGAATGAAAAGCAACACAAATGACGACAATGATAATGGCAATATTAGCTGTTTCCAGATAAGGAAACATTTGGTATTCATTAATCAAGCAGCCAGTACTACTGCTGACTGAAGTTTATAAAATCTTTCTCTTAAAACAATTTTTCAGGAAAACAGGTTTCTCCAATCCAGTAATTGTCATTGCTTTTTTCTTGTATTGTATTATTTCTTGTATCTTTCCTAACCGTTTATTTGAAGTGGTGTGGAGTATCAACAGTTATTTATAAATCTCTAGAAGCTATATGGCTTCTGTTATTTGCTACAGTTATTTATAAATCTCTAGAAGCTATATGGCTTCTGTTATTTGCTACAGTTATTTATAAATCTCTAGAAGCTATATGGCTTCTGTTATTTGCTACAGTTATTTATAAATCTCTAGAAGCTATATGGCTTCTGTTATTTGGTACAGTTATTTATAAATCTCTAGAAGCTATATGGCTTCTGTTATTTGGTACAGTTATTTATAAATCTCTAGAAGCTATATGGCTTCTGTTATTTGCTACAGTTATTTATAAATCTCTAGAAGCTATATGGCTTCTGTTATTTGGTACAGTTATTTATAAATCTCTAGAAGCTATATGGCTTCTGTTATTTGGTACAGTTATTTATAAATCTCTAGAAGCTATATGGCTTCTGTTATTTGGTACAGTTATTTATAAATCTCTAGAAGCTATATGGCTTCTGTTATTTGCTACAGTTATTTATAAATCTCTAGCACCAGTCTACAAGATTTTAAGGTTCTCACTAAAACCCATAGGCATCATTTCTCACTAAAACCCATAGGCATCATTTCTCACTAAAACCCATAGGCATCATTTCTATGAAGTTATTTTAAACCATTGATCTGAGAAAGTGATTGTATATAGTTGACAATTTTGATATTTCTGAATAAGTGAGCAAAAATATATCTTATGCAGAATATCTATAATAGATTTATGTTATTTTTATTTTACTATACAAGTCCATGATCCACCCAAGGAGGAGGGTTACTAAATGAAATGTCTGTAACAGTATACAAGGGCAGACCAAGTGGTGCATATTATGAGGATATGTAGGATAGATAACTTTTGATAAGTAGAGGAATTAAGATTTTAAGTATTTGCTTAAATTCTGATATAAATTTATAAAATTTTTCAAATTATCTACTGATTAACATCCCGTTCTTTGATTTTTTTGTCACTACATTGTTGTATATTTTCTCTTTCTACTTTTTAGGCTTGCTTGAATTTCTAACTTAGTTTAGTTATTATTTTAGGAAGTCTTTAAGTAATGGACTTAAGTTTTTTTATATTTTGGTTGATGCATTCTCTTGCCTTACATTTCAGAGAGTTTTTATTATTTATCACATTCTCACTTGGTAGGTTTTCTCATTGGCTTTCATAGTGTTATCTGAAATTGTGAGATCATGTATTTTCATTGTCCCAGAATATATTTGAACAAGCAGCTTTCAGTTTTATTTGTAAATCATAATCTTTTAACCAAGACTTTCTCTCGTCTTCATAGTATTAAATAAATTATTGTATTTGAAGAATTCAGATGTGCATCCACAAAATTTGAACACACATTGGAAGAGCAAAATATATATTTAAAAAACAACAAGCAGCTTTCAATTATATTTGTAAATCATAATCTTTTAACCAAGTTTTTCTCTCATCTTCATAGTATTAAATAAATTACTGTATTTGAAGAATTCAGATGTGCATTATCAAAATGCATCACTAAAATTTGAACACATGTTGGAAGAGCAAAATATGTAATTCAAAATTACTGTGAAATAGCAAAATTTCATGAGAAATAAGGAAAACAGTACTGAAATGTTATGTAATTGTTATGAATAATCAAGAGTGGTCTCCCCTTTTTTTGTCACTCTCCACTTTGAGAGAGCTATTAATGTTTGCTGAGACTATAAAATAACACTATATTTCAACCTTGCATTTTCAGTTTCATAAAGCATTCTTAAAGACTACACCTGCATTCTTTTGTCATCACAGTAATATCGATCTTCTTGTATGGCCACGAGAAATAGTTTTTTTGAGCCTTCAATGAATTTATTATAGAATGTTTTCCGATGGATATCTTCAAATTAATTTTTAGAAACTTCATATTGAATAGATTTCTAAAACAAAATATTGTCATATTTCCATGAACTATTTGAATAAATATCTCCATTTTTGTAAAGTTTTATCCATTATATTATTTAACCTGAGTAGTTTAATCTAAATCTCAGAGATTAATATTATTAACTTTATTTAGACAAGTACTATTGTTTTCATTTGCTGATTAGAATGTTTGAATTGTAGCCTATCTGGTCTTGAAGCTAATGTCATATGCTTGAAGAAGAGCAGATAAACTACAATTTAAATGAAACTTTAGTGCAGTACTTTTTGTTTTATTATTGTCTGCTCAATACATTTGAGTATAAGAGTATTATGTTGAACAACTATAATAGATGAATAAGTTCTTTTGTTAGTAATGTTTACACAAAACAGTTCCCAAAAGTCAATCAAGGTGGAGAGCTTTAAAATAAGGTTGTTGTAAGACTATGCAAAAAATGACAAAGAAGTACATATTATGAGGATATGTAAGATAAATAACTTTTGGTGATTGCTATAATAGAAGAATTATAGTTTCTGATATTACATTATAATATTTTAAGTTGTATTTTTATTATTGTTTGCCCAAAGATACAGGGTTAATGAATGTGTCCCAAAAATCAATCAAGGTGGAGAATTATAAAATAACGTTGTTGTAAGACTATGCAAAAAATGACAAAGAAGTACAT
>JBBBDQ010001484.1:872500-1002500 GCA_037127315.1 Ascarosepion bandense
GTTCCATGAACCTGTTGAAATGGCTATGCCTCAAATGTAAAATATTGAATTTACATATCAAAGAAATAAACATTTGCTCTGTAAATTAAATTTACATCAAGCTCTCTACTGAATCAATTTTCATATTTAACCTAATATTACTAAGATCCATTCAGATAATTTGCCAAATCTTCTCATTGTTATATATATATATATATATATTTGCATGTTAGTATGTAGTGTGTGTGTGTGTGTGTATTTAAATATATATTTATGTGTGTATTTATATATACACTACTGGACATAATTATTAGGCCATGCCATTTTCTTAAAAGAAATGATGTATTTCATACTATTTTTAATGTTTATTGCCAAGTGGATAATTCTAAATGAAAATAGAATGGTTCTTTTGTTATTATTAATTTGCAAAATTTTACAAGGCATAGAAGCAAAGATGAACTCATCCAAATACCTCGAAATTTTTTTTATTCTTTCATTGATGAAACTGAAATAGAGGTAATTATTAAATATTTATAAATTCATTTGATGCACATGTTATTGTGCAGTATTAACAGAAGGACAATTCTATTTTTATTTACAATTATTCACTTAGCAATAAATACTAAAAAATAGTATGAAATACATAATTTTTTTAGAACACTGGGGTGGCCTAATAATTATGGCCAGGAGTGTAATATATATATATATATATATATATATATATATATATAAATATGAAAACATATAAATATATATCCAATTTATGCTTTTGTTTCTATATGTTTCTTACGTATATATACAGTGTCTTGTGAAAGTTTACACCCCGTTTGAAAATATATATATTTTTCATAATTTAACAGAGAACAACAAACATTTCAATTCCAATTATTGTTAAATAATAAACAGATTCATCACACTTTCCTTTGACATCAAAATTAAATTTTGAAAGTTTTAAACTGATTTTTAAAATCATATTACTTAGAAAAATGTATTTGCAAAAGTTTACATCCCCTTTGGAATGTCTTCAGCTAATACTTTGTGGTTGATTATACTGTATCAATTACAGCCTGCAGACACCTTGCTAGCCTTCCACAAACTTGCTGCTGACAGTTTTTGCCATTCTTCATTGCAGAACTCTTCAAGCTGTGTTAGATTGGATGGGGAATGTCGGTGTACAGCCAGCTTTAGATCTCACCATAGATGTTCTGTAGGACCGAGGTCTGGAGACTGGCTGGGCCACTCCAAAAGTGATTTTCTTGCTAGCAAACCAAACTTTAGTGTTTTTTGACACAAGCTTGGGGTTATTATCTTGTTGAAAATTGAAATTGCAATCCAAGCACAGATCTTTAGCAGACTTTAGCAGGTTTGCCTCTAATATTTTTTGGTACTTGACACTGTCCATGACACGTTGGATGGTTACCAGCTCTCCAGGCCCTGCAGCTGAAAAACAGTCCTAAACCATGATCAAGTTACTGCCCTGCTTTACAGTGGGGATGTGTGGTTGGTAAGCAGTGCCTTTTTTCTGCCAAACATTGCATTTTGTATTTTTTCCAAATAACTCAACTTTGATCTCATCTCACCACAAAATCTTTTGGAATCATTGATGTGATTTTTTGCAAAGTTTAGCCTTGCTTACTTGTGCATAGGTTTCAGGAGGGGCTTTTTTTCTAGCTACCCTTCCTTGCAGGCTAGACTGGTGTAATACTCTGGAAATTGTAGAGGCATAGACATTTTGCCATGTCCTGGAAACTGAAGCTTTCAAGTCTTCCAGTGTTACACTAGGGTTGGAGGTTGCCCCAGTTTTAATTTTGCTCTTCTGGGTAGTTTGTTCAGACTCCCAGATCTTGGTACAGTAGCAGTGGTTTTGTATACTAACCACTTCTTAACTACTGTTCTAACAGTGCTTAGAGGCAATTCTAAAGTTTTTGTAATCTTTTTATAAACATTTTTTTCATTGTACTATTTATTATATAAATACACACATAAGGTTTTTAAGTTCCTGAGACAGAGGCTGACCCATTTTCTTTTTTGAGTATGACACCTTGTGTTTACCAGAGTCCAAAGACCAACATACCAAAAAATCCATGGGGTGGATGATTTTCTAGGCAGTTAAATCACCTTGTATAGCAAAATATTAGACCCAGCGAAGTTTGTTTGTTATGGTAGAATGCATGTCACTTTTGACTGTTCTGGATTGTATACATCAATGATAAACTATGTCATAAAACAGTATAATATCTGGTGGGTGTAGACATTTGCAAAGACAATTTTTGTAAGTTATATGATTTTAAGAATCAGTGTGAAATTTTTAAAATGTAATTTTTATACCAGAGGAAAACGTGATGGATCTGTTTATTATTCAACAATCATTTGAATTGAAAAAATGTGTTGTTCCCTGTTAAATTATACAAAATGTGTACATTTTCAAAGGGGGTGTAGACTTTCACAAGCTACTGTATGTGTGCTTATGTTTATATCTATATATGTGTATATACATGTTTATATATATATATATAAACATGAATATACTCATTTAAAAATGAAAAATATTCAAAAGTTCGACAATATAATTGTATAGAACACTTTTTAATACAAATGTGTACAGGTCTAACCCTATTAGGACCAAAAACTAAGTATTAAACAATCAATATATATATATATCTGTGTGTGTGTGTGTGTGTGTGTGTGTGTGTGTGTGCGCATGTCTGTATCAAGAAGCTGATCTGATTTTTAATTATGTTTTAACACTTTAGAGTCTTTCAAATTTTGTCAATAGATATAATCTGCTTAAATATCTGTTGAGAGCACACTATCTTTTGAGAATGAAAGTTTAAGATCACATTATCTGTGTCAGTATTGTTTTCCTTTGAAAATGGTGATTTTATTCAATAATCTTACTGTTTACTAATTTAAGACATTTTTGCATAATTTTTGTATATATATCTGTTAAAATGAGATTTCTGTGCTTCCTCATTTGTGCTTAATTTAGATGATATGTTATGCATTACATTCTGTATATACAAAATTGTAGAAAGTTGGATTCATAATAACATTGTGATTTATAATGTATTTATTTTTTGTTTTAGAATAAAACAATTCCCAAATTAAACTCTGCCATAATTCAATATTATACCATATTTATAATATGTACAAAAAAGTGCAATAAAAAAAAATAATAACAATTATAACAATAATGATAATAATTTTGACATAATAATGGGTAATAATGATGGTGCAGAGGTATGCAAACTCATAAACATATACATTATCAATAAACTAACAAATAGTATTAATGTAAAGTCAATAGTCATCTCATGTCTCACTAACTTACATCCTCTCTCTCATGCTTTTCTACATCCACCCCACTCTCATCAGTAATCTCTTCCCTCTCCTACTCTCTTCCTGACACTCCCTGCAACCTCTCACTCCTCAAAATTTCTCCTATGTAACCCCCTGCACAACAGTGGCAGTAAAATGCCTTGCTTGGGGCGACATGATTATAAAAAAAAAATAAATGAAATAAAAAAAACATAATAAACTGTAACGGCAGAATTGCAGAAAAAAATAACAAAACAATTTTTTTTTTTTTTTAATTATTTCACCCCAAGCAAGGCATTCCACTGCCACTATTGCGCTTGGGGCTACAAAGGGGGAGGTAAATAGGAAGAGTGGTTAGATTTAGGAAATGTCAGAAGCGGGGGTGATAGATAGTTGTGTGGGTGGGAAGCGTGTTTGAAAGAATGGAAGTTAGTTTGTTAGGAGGTGTCTATTGACCTTACATTTAAACTCTTGGAGATTGTAGCCGTCGGGGAAGCAGTTATGTGGAAGAGAATTCCACAGTCAGGAAATGCGAGAAAAGAAAATGTTGGAGTAGAAGTTGCGGTTACAAAAACTTTCAAAACACTAGGATTTAAAATAGATACAAAATCCACACAGTGTAGCGTACTGTTTCCTCATTTTTGGTGGAGTAAATTGAGTCATGGTGCTCTTTTTCTTGCAGATACTGTCCCATTGACCCTGCTACACAGTACAATTAAAAAGAATAAAAAAATAAACAATGTGCATGTGTGAAATTATAAATATGAAATGGTGACAATTTACCTATCGCACTTCGTATATCAGTCAGTTAAGGTGCCATAGAAAGAGACATAACTGACTGGGCAGAAGATTATACCGCAGTAGGTTGCCATTGGTTTCTGCGGAAGACTGATTGCCAGTCAAGGCTACAGAACCTAATCTATCCTATTATTTAACCCACAACTGGAGGGAAGAGATGTATTAATAACTTTCCCAAGAGTATTTGTGCATAAATGTATGCAAGGAATTCAACTGGAATTCAAACTCAGCTCCTCAATTTGTCGTTTCAAGTTGATATCCACTGCACCACAATGCACATCCACTTCATATATACAGTGCAATAATGATCAGACACATTAGTTTAATATGGATTTAAAAAGTCATTCTGTAATATCCTATCTATATGATTGATCATCATCAACATACTAATAATGAAGCAGTTTGTGTTTAAATATGAATATATGTTGTGTAAAATAAGTACTTTTTCTTTTACAAATTATAATATTATAAAATGTATTTATTTTATAGTTCTGCCCAAATATTCCTGCACCATGTCTAGGGAAACTAAAAGCTGATTGCTCAGTTGAAAATTCTTTTATTGCTGGAAACTTTTACATGCATAATTTAAGTAAAATACATCTACGTCTATGCAATCATTTATAAATACACATACAAACCCTCAAATATATATATATATATATATAGAGAGAGAGAGAGAGAGAAAGCAAGAGACGTATATAATTCATATTATATACCATATACACATATATATATATATATATATATATATATGTCTATACTAGTTATAAATGCCTACCATATATATATATATATATATAGATAGATAGAGAGAGAGAGAGAGAGAGAGAAAGCAAGAGATGTATATAATTCATATTATATACCATATATATATATATATACTAGTTATAAATGGCTACCATATATATATATATATATCTGATATGATACAATACATTAATGCATACACATTCGTAGCAATACAATCATGGGTATGCTTTTAGCAAGCCATGAGGCTTTCATAGGAATTCATAATTACGTCTCTTTTGGAATAATATTGTTTGGTTATTTGCTGTAATTTAATGAACACATAATTCTGTCGCCGTAATTCTTTGGTTATTTTGGAATAAGAAAAGATCTGAAGCACAGTTTTGTAACAATGAACAAACACATACGTTCCTTGTGTCATTTTATCTGCTTTCTTGTGGTAATTTGAAATAGGACTTTAAGTAATGCATTATATCTTAGGTGAGATTTGCTATCTAGTGAGAAATATGAAAATATCCCTTATATTATGCAAATTCTAGCATCAAAGAGTTTGTTTCTCGAGTTAAATGGTAAAAAAAGATTAACTCCTAATGTTGCTGTCACATTATTGGCAACAAAAAAGAAAAGAAAGAAAATAGATTTTATTTATCATATTTTCTGGTAGATAATATATATCTATAATTTGGAAAACAATATTTACGAAAAAATCAAATAATATTATTTGATTTTTTTCTAAATATTGTTTTCCAGATTATAGGTGCATATTATATCACAGAAAATATGATAAATAAAATCTATTTTATATATCAAATAATATTCAATTCATATGTATATTCATCGACTAAGCAAACATTCCTGCTTTTGGATCAAATTTATAAAATCTTTCTCAAAAACAATTTGTCAATAATTGCCAGCTGTAGTTTGAATTGGTGCTGCCAGCTCCTATTTGATGTTAGTTTTAAATATTTTAAGATATTTAGGGGGTCAAAACAAGTAAACAAAAATGTATATCTCCAGAATAGAGAGGTAGACATAATTATTTCTCATAAAAACCACATTGAGTTTTATTGAAATTTTTTTCCAAACCAGTATCATAATTTTGTTGTATTGAAAACAAAGTTTTAATGAGTGTCAGTGATAATGGTATCTGTGTTCATGTTAATATTAACCATTTCCTTATAAGGAAAAGTTTTGCATTCAATGACTGAGAAGCCAGTGCTACTTTCAGTTGAAATTTATAAAAATCTTTTCCTTCAAACAACTTTTCAGGAAAATATGTTTCTCAAGTCCAGTATCTGTTATTGCACCTATCAGTATTCATGGCAGGTTTCCTTTCTAATCTTTTACTTGAAGCTCTGTAGAAAATCAACATCTTAATTATATTCTTATTTTCTTTTCAAAATACATGTCATAGTCATTTTAGCTGTTGTTGCCATTGAAGTCCTCAAGTGATGTGGCTTCTGTTATTTGTGATTCTGTAGCATTTATGCAATTAAGATTACACCCAATCATAAGGTTGTTTGTGATGTAATCACCCAATCATAAGGTTGTTTGTGATGTAATCACCCAATCATAAGGTTGTTTGTGATGTAATCACCCAATCATAAGGTTGTTGTGATGTAATCTTAATTGCATAAATGTTACAACATTTATGCAATTAAGATTACATCCAATCATTAGGTTGTTTGTGATTCTGTAGCATTTATGCAATTAAGATTACACCCAATCATAAGGGTCATTGTGATTATGTAGCATTTATGCAATTAAAATTACACCCAATCATAAGGTTCTTTGTGATTCTGTAGCATTTATGCAATTAAGATTACACCCAATCATAAGGTTGTTTGTGATGTAATCACCCAATCATAAGGTTGTTTGTGATGTAATCACCCAATCATAAGGTTGTTGTGATGTAATCTTAATTGCATAAATGTTACAACATTTATGCATTTAAGATTACATCCAATCATTAGGTTGTTTGTGATTCTGTAGCATTTATGCAATTAAGATTACACCCAATCATAAGGGTCATTGTGATTATGTAGCATTTATGCAATTAAGATTACACCCAATCATAAGGTTGTTTGTGATTCTGTAGCATTTATGCAATTAAGATTACACCCAATCAATATAAACTACCCAACCAATGTGTGAAAGAAATTCATAACAAGGGAAGGTAGATGTGGTAAAGATGCTTTCTCCTGCTAATTTGAAATAGGACTTTAAACAGTGCATTCTATTTTAGGTGACATTTGCTATCTAGTGAGTAATATGCAAATATCTCTTACATTATTTAAATTCTAGCATCAAAGACTTTGCTTGTGTTAAATGGTAAAAATATGATAAACTCTTAATCTTGCTATCACATTGACATTAGCGAAAAAGAAAAGAAAGAAAAATTTAAATCAAAATCACTTTCTTTTCAATTCATTCATCATATTTTGTGGGATATAATATACATCTATAATTTGGAAAACAATATTTAAAAGGGTCAAATAATATAAAAATATCCAAATAATATTCAGTTCATTTGTACATTCATTGACCGAACAGCCACTATTGCTTTTGGTTGAAATCATAAAATCTTACTCTTTAAAACAATTTTACAGGAAAATAATGTCCAGTAGCTGTTATTGCTCTTTCCAATATTAATAGAGGTTTCCTTTCTAGCCTTTTATTTGAAGTCATGTAGAATGTTAAGATCTTCATTATATTATTTTCTATTCAAACAACATGTTCATATCCCTTTTAGTTGTTGCTGCTGTTGGAAGTCCTTAAGTTATGTGTTTTCTGTTATTTGATACATTTCTTTGTGATTTTGTAGCATTTATGTGATTAAGATAACATCCATTCATAAACTACCCAACCAATATGTGAAAGAAATTCAGAACCAGCAAAAAAAGAAATGATAAAGAATCATTTATTGCTCACAGCTATAAGTGAGAGGAAGTTGTGGAGAATAATTTCTGCCAATGTTCTAAAGGGAAATGTTACATAAAAAATCTTAATGAATGATTTGGCAAGAGACACAGAAGAAACCTCCTTGACAACTTTGAGCCAATGGATAAAGAAGTATGGGCCACAACGTTGCGAAGAAGTTTAGATCAATAAAAAAGAGAAAGCTATGGAAAAAAAAAAGTTCAACTACTCTCTGAAGAGACATAACACATGAAAGAAAGAATGAGATGGAGAAAAAGAGATTGTTGTGTCAAAATGGTGACAAACAAAGTTTAGAATTCATTATTTATGGCTTTTGAGAGGCCCAAATTGATTAGTTTTTGAGTGTGTTTTCCCTATTTTTATTGTTTGAACTACATTGCTTGTTTTGTGTTCATAGTCAAAAGATTGTATTTTTATGAAGGACATAAAATTTTTTTTCTGAGGTGTTTTCAGCCTATGTATTTTAGAAAAGTAATTTTTGTCCATTTGCAGTCTCAAAGTGATAATATCGATGTCTGATGCTATAAATTTTTCATTCTGATACAGTAATTGTTAAATTCTGTAATATTTTTGTATTTATAAAATCAAATATTACCAAATTGACAAATTGGAAACTGAAATTGATAGGGTATAAAAGTTTTCTTTCATAAAATTCTGAACTATTATAAACAAAGAAAGTAAGACAAACATCTATTCACTGCAGAAAGACAGGACATATAGTAATCAGCAAAAGAGACTGTGTGAGCTACATTTTGGTGTTGTAACCCTAAAAGGTCACTGACTAATCACCAAAATGAAGGTTGGGATTAATAGCATATCATTAAGTACAAGATTTGCACTCTGGATGAAGTAGATTAGTTAGTCAGTTAAGTGCCATATGTGATATATGCTTGGGTGATCAAAAGAGACATGACTGATTGGGCAGAAGATTATCCCGCAGCTTGCCATTACTTTCCGCGGTAGACTGGTTGCCAACCAAGGCTATAGAACCCAATCTTTCCTGTTATTTAACCCATAACCGGAGGGAAGAGATGGATTAATACTTTTCCCAAGGGTATTTGTGCGGAAGTGAAAGCAAGGAATTCAAACTCAGTTCCCCGATTTCTCGTTGCAAGCTGATATCCACTGCATCACAAGGCAGTACATACATGAAGTAGATACACTGCTAAAAAATGCTAGTCAATATCATCACTCTGTATTTATCTGCCTCCCTACATCAGCAGTGGGTGGGGGGCTATTTTTAAAGTGAGCTTTCTAAGCCCTTAAGCTCAGCCCAAAATATCCCATTGACCCTGCAAAAGGCCAGGTCAAGGCTGCAATCAATTTTTCCTAGTAGAGGCTCCACCATTCAGCAGAACCCTGTCTAGGTTCCTCCTGCCTGTAGGCAGTGAGGAAGATGGAGAGTGGCAAATGCTAGTCAGTATAATCACTCTCTCTACTCTACAATATTGTCCATGTATTTAACAGGATGTGCGTTGTGGTGCAGTGGATATCGGCTCGGAACGAGAAATTGGGGAACCGAGTTCAAATTCCAATTGAATTCATTGCATTCCATTAAGTGCAAATACCCTTGGGAAAGGTATTAATCCATCTCTTTTTACCAGTTATGGGTTAAATAACAGGACAGATTGGTTCTATAGCCTTGGCTGGCAACCAGTCTACCGCAGAAAGCAATGGCAACCTACTGTGGGATAATCTTCTGACCAGTCAGTCATGTCTCTTTCAAGACATGATTGCCCAAGTGTGTTTCACATATGGCACTTAACTGACTGATTTAACAGTATAGGAACATTCCATTGTTGTACACAGGTAGGAATACAACAATTGTAAAAATCAAAATCAATCCAATACTTAAATTTAACTGAGTAGTGTAATAACAGACAATAGAAAATGTGTAAAAGTTAATATAGAGCAATATAGAAATAGGGAAAAATGTTTTGTTAGTTAAGTCCCATACTTAATACATGTTTGGGTAAACATGCCTCTTTTGATTCATGACTGACTAGGCAGAAGAATTCCCATAATATGCTCATGTTTCTTACTGTGGCAGACAAGAGATAGAACCTGGGACAAGCACAACTGTTTGCGACTTGCCTTGTCCCCACCAAAAAAGAGCCTGTATTTGCTTAGCATGTAAAGCTACTGCAGTTAAAATGAAGGAGAAAGAAAAAGCCCTTACTGCTCTGCCATAATCCATCCTCGACCAGATAACATAAAAGAATAAGTGGGACTTGCATTGCATTTTCATACAATAAAAGATGCAATGCATTATGGGATTGCAGGAAGACGCAAAGGATTATGGGTATATGGACAAATATAAAAGCAACTAATTTTTCCCAGTGCAGAGCAGGGGAGCAACGTTAACAGTTGGTGGCTGAAACGTCTGTTAGTGCGATTTTGAGACAGAACTCGAGAAGAAACGACTCTGGATTGGAATACTGGCTAGGAGAGCCATAATTCACTCATTGGTTGCTGTTTTCACTTTATTTTGCCACAGCTGGTTGCGAAACCAAGGCTATAATACTTAACCTGACCTGCTATTCAACCATAGTTAGGTAAAGAAGAGATGGATTCATACCTCTTTCAAGGGTATTTGTGCATAAGGGAATATAGCACAGCTATAATAAGACACAGGGAAATATAATTATAAACAAAAAATCAGTGCCCTGTTGCTATGTAATATCTGATTCTATGTATGGTCATGAATACTGAACAATCTACTCACAAATGAAGATGAAAGTTGAAACAGTATGGATTTGGTTTGCAGATGAATACTGAGATTACAAATGAAGAGAAAGAGACTGGAACAGATAATGATGCAAGAAGGACCAGAAAATTTAACACTCACAAGATATATTGAAGGTAAGAGAAGCTAAAATTTCTTAAACACATGGTGAAGAAAGACGAGCTAGAAAATCTAATGCTCACAAGATATATCAAAGGAAAGTGAAGCAGGAAAAAACAGCTATTAACAAACTTTTTTTAATAATTTTATCTCAAGCAAGGCAATAAAGCCATTATGAAACAGTGGGGGGGGGTTACTGAGTAATAAAACACATAAGGAAAACATTAAGGATAAAAAATAATAAAAGAATAAAGACTAAGGGGACAAAATATAGGGACTGACATTGTGTTTAAATTTTTGAAGATCAAACTTGACTGGGAAGCAAGGAACTAGAAGAGAATTCCACTAGTGAGAAGTGAAAAATAAAATAAACTGTTAGGAAAGGAGTTAGTTAAATTTTAACTGTAAAATAATAAAACCCTGCCATCTAGTGCTGTGTTTAAATTCATAAAGTCTAGGTAACATTGAGGAAAGTTAATCAGAACAATTCGCATTAAAATATTTATAGAAAAGCACAGAGAAGTTATATTATGGATACCAGGTGAGCACCAAGTAAAATGTGATGGCAATATTTAAAACATGGATGAATACATATGATCAGTTTGAGTCTGAAAAATTATCTGGCAACACACAGTAAGCCTGTGGTGAATACAAAATAAAAATTATTCTTTTCTTCACTGTTTTCAAATTTGCGTGCCAGTGCAAAAATCTATTTTTGGCTCCGAGCTGAAAAAAAGACCAAGGCAAAGTGTAGTGAGCCTATGTGAACATATACTCAGACCAACAAAAAAAGTGTGCGTCTTACAAACTGAGAAAAAGTAAAATGGCCTTTTTGATATAAATAAAAGAAGAGAGCGAAAAGAAAGAGAACACCAATCACAATGTAGCAGAAAATTCTCAGGTTACTGATCAGACACAAATGTGCTATTGATCCACATTTGCAACCTCTCACTTCCTCTCTCATGCTGATTTCTTTATCGCTCCTTCTTCCTCTTCACCTACTCACCATCCACAAAAAGAAAAACAAAGGCAGTAGTACTTGATACACACAGTAAAACACAGGTTGGTAAGTCAACCTCAGTGGGTCATTTATTGCCAACTAAATTTTATTTATTTATTGCTGGTAATACCTTTTTCTTTCAACAATTTATTGTTTTTTTTTTTATATAAGTTTTGTGTCGAGTAATACTTTTTTCTTTTTGAGTAACAAGATTCATTGAGGCTTGTTTTTTAAGGGCAGGGTCCCCAAGTCCTACCCTTGTTATTTAACCCATAACTGACAGATTAATACCTTTCCCAAGGGTACCAGTGCTTAAGTGAATGCAGGGTATTCAACTGGAATTCGAACTCGGCTCACGGATTTCTCTTTCCGAGCCGATATCAACTGCACCACAACACACATCCATCACTAAATGCTTACAGCACCTGGTATTCCTAAGTGGTCACTCATCTAAGTACTGACCAGGCTCAACGTTGCTTAACTTCGGTGATCGAGCAAGAACCAGTGTATTCAGCGTGATAGGGCTGTAAGCCAAATATGTTTGGGGTATATAATCTAACCAATTTAATTTATATTTGTTTTCTTTTTGTTTATGTTTTTACCAAATTTGTTATAAAACATCTCACATTGTAAAAAGAGAAGATCTGGCAAGAATGGTGAAATATTAGAAGAACCTAAACACAAATTTGTTGTGGTTGATCGAGTGATTAAAGCAAGGACACATGGCTCAGGCTATAAAAGTGATGGTTAGGTCCAGCTTAGAAACAGTGACTTGACTCAAAGAATTGTGTTTTCAATAAATGTCTACAGCAGTGGTAAACAAAATCTTAGTGACTTGTGTTAAAAGGGAGGTAACTAAAATATCCAGAAGTGGCATGACTCATGGAACAAGAAAAATCTACCCTAGTGATTGAAATAAAGAGTTCAGCTTGAGATTCCATTCACTTAATGAATACATCAGCCAAAACATTGTGAATAGAGCAATAAAGATGAGAACAACAGTCTGAACAATGTAAGTGGTTACAATACCCAATCTCAGAAATACAGACAAATGATTAAAACAATTTCTAAACATTTTCATCAAAATAAATAATTTTCTCTTTTAATTAGAGTAACATTATATAAAATCAAAATCGTGGTCCAGGTCATTATGGTGAGCAACTAATTCATTTAATGTGTTGCTTTGTAAAATTATTTATTTAAATTTCTTGAGGTTTCTCTTATGGATTTTTTGTGGCAATTACAGGTGCTGGAGTAGAATTCTCCTTCTAACATTCGCTTCTGATTTTGTTTTACTTTAATTTAGTCTTTTATTGATTTTAGCTGTGATAAATTTGATGAAGTTAAATGAATTTATCTGAACCTAACATAAAATTGATGTGAATTCTATTTAACCAATGAACAACGACACGAAAACTAACATTACCAGATTTTTCTTTTCTTTTCCAATGAAGCTCAAATAAAAGTGAAACCTATGAAATTCATAAAAAACACTTCCTATCTGTTCATCATGCTCTCCTTTTGTTATATTCTAATCCATATATGATCCCAATACATAATATTTATATACAGTTATCATATAAACTTATTCATATATGCATTTATAGTTTTTGGCAAGACTGAAATATATCCTTAATAATGAAAAATAAATAAAAGAATTATTTTCTTACTTTTTAGCTGACGTTAAACACACTCTCTTTCTTTGTATTCAGTCTACTTAAAACACAAAATAGCATTTTAATGAAATGTTATCTCTGTCTCTGTCTCTCTCACTCTATATATATATAGAGAGAGAGTGTGTATATATATATATATGTACATATATATATACACACATATATATACCATAAACATACACACACATGCTCTAATGCAATTACACACACACATGCTCCAACACACTTATACACACACACATGCTCTAACACACTTACACACACATACACACACACATACTACAATTAACGACAGTAGCAGCAGCAGCAGCAGCAGCAGCCAGGAATGACCATTCCATGAAAGGCACAAACTTATTCGGACAGACACACACTGCTCTGCCATTCTGAAGATGAGATTTTGATCTCAAAATATTAATGTATAATAAATAGGTAATATCCAACAACTTCTTTACCTTCCTTTATTTTACTTAACGCATTGTGACAGCCTTCAAGACCTAACCATACACCTAATATACACAATGCTTCAACCAAATTACAAAGCTTTACTATATATATAAATTAGACAACTACACATTTTTATTAAAAAGTGTTCAATACAATTACATTGTAAATCTTTTGAATATTCTTCATTTGTAAATGAGTTATTACACTGGAAGGCCATGATTGACTACATCCGGAAGGGACATGGAAAACAGAGGAAGAAGAAGAAGAAGAAGATTCATTAAATATAATGTTTATATATACATATAACATTATATTTAATGAATAATGTTTATATATATATATATATAAACATTATATTTTATTAATCTTCTTCTTCTTCTTTTTCTGTGCCATGCCCCTTCAGAATGCAGTCAATCATGGCCTTCCACATCTCTATATCCCTTGTAGATCTTAACATCCCTTCTTTTGTTATCCCATTCAACCCTAACTTTGCTCAAGTCTATCAAGTATGTCTCATGTTGCTTTCCCATGTTTCTCCTTCCCTCTATCCATTCTAGGAACATCAGATTCTCCAAACCTTCCTTCCTCACAACATGTTCTACAAACTTCAGCTCTCTTTTCCTCGTGTTAAGCGCCATTTTCTTTTTTGTGTCCATTCTCTCCAAAACCTTGTGATACCTGCGTTTGAATAACCATATCTGTCTCTTGTCTTTTAAACTTTCAAAACATATGTACTTAAAACATAAAATATATACCATTTTACTAGAGTCTTATATATATATATATATATATATATATAGGCAACAAATAAAGTCAGTTTCATACTTACAGGCATTTATAGATGGTAGAATAATGATAGATGTTATAAAAAATGAATTTATTTTTTATAAAATCAATTGTTATTCTACCATCTATAAATGCCTGTAAGTACGAAATTGACTTTATTTGTTGCCATTATAGAATTTTGTGCCTATAACAATCTGTTTAAATATATATATATATATTCCTCATTATTTTAAACATTCTATTTAATGGATATATGTGTTTGAATAGAATTACCTGGTTTTTAAAACAATATAAATATACATCACCCAGCCTGTGCATTTGTTTTGAGTCTTCATAAAAAAAGTCTTTTCTGGCAGAGTCAGAACAAACACCCACTTTATAGAAGAAACCATCTGGCCCATTGTACTTTAGACTGCTTAGCTAAGGAAGCTTTCACAGAGCAACAATGTTCAATTAACGTTTTTTAAGAAAGTACATTCCTTGTTTAAATATCTTAAGATCATATCTGCTAATATTTATTTTCATATATGAAATATAAACAATGTAATTTCTAAATAATTAAGGGATTTTATTTATAATCTGATATCATTTCTTATTACTTTAATTATTATATTTAATGGATTCATTTGTTAGTCAACATCTTTTTTTCAAGTAGTATAAATAAAATCCATAATAATATGCATTTAAGAGTTTTAAAGAAAATATGCATTCTGGAAGATTTTAAACTTGTGTCTATTTATTAACAAAAAACAACTTTGGTATTGCATATAATTAAAAATAAAAGCATAATTGTAATTAGTTAAAGATCTAATTTCTGTAAGGATACATCAAACAACAAACTGATTAATGTGAATCCCATCTCATTTTGCTAACGTATATTTTGTTCTTACAAAATGAAATTAATTTTCTGATAATTTCAGATTATTGGTAAAACATGTCAAAAGAAAAAATTTTCCAAATTTTTCTCCCATTTTACTTCTACCAAGAAACAAAGACTCCTCAAAATTAAAGGCCTGTGCTAACTGAAGCACACCTGCTCTTCTCTCTTCTGGTCTGTACACACATGTATACTTATATGCATACATTAATGTATACACATAACTAGCTCACATATCACAAATAATTATATACACATATTATCATTACCGTCCAACATACACCTAAGCAGACGAGCATTTCTATACAAACATACAAATACACTATTATGCACTTTGCCATGCAAAATATTCTATGCACATACATTAAAAATACAAAAATAATTATCTATTTCTTTAATACATGTGATACATATCTGACCAACAAGAATTAACCTCACATCACAACATACCAATATACTGTCTCTTTGTCATTTTATTAATTTTTTTTCCTCAAAGTCTGAAAAAATTTTTATAAAAGTGAAACATTTTAGATTGAGATACATTTTCAATTTTGTTCTTTTACTTTATTCTATCATCTTATTGGATTCCGATCCATATATTCAACTCCCATATATATTAACTCAGTTAAGTGCAATACTGATTGGGCAGAAGATTATCACGCAGTAGGTTGTCATTACTTTCTGCGGGAGACTGGTTGCCAGCCAAGTCTATAGAACCCAATCTGTCTTATTATTTAACCCATAACTGGAGGGAAGAGACAGATTAATACCTTTCTCAAGGGTATTTGTGCGTAAGTAAATGCAAGGAATTCAACTGGAATATCAAACTTGGCTCCCCAATTTCTTGTTCCAAGTTGATATCCACTGCACCAGAATGCACATCCATATATATTCTTCTTCTATGTGCCCTGTCCCTTCAGGACGTAGGCGATCATGGCTTTCCAGGTCTCCCTATCCCTGGTGGCTCTTAGCACGCATTTTCCTGTTACACTGTGCAACACTTGTTCCATCATCCACCTGATTAGGTCCTTCAAATATGTTATCCATTGCTTTCCCCTGTCACTTTTTCCCTCTCTCTGGCCTGTTAGTATCAGGGCATCAGTAAGGTGTGACAGAAAAGGAAAAAGAGAAAGAAAGAAAGAAGTGAAGAAGAGTGAAAGAGAAAAAAGAAATGGAAAAAGAGACTGGGTGAAAGGGAGAATGAAAAGAAGGAAGATAGAGTGGAAGAAAGAAGAAAAACGATGTAGAGAAAGTGATGACTTATACAAAAAAAAAAAGAAAAAGAGAGAGTGGAAACTATGAAAAAAGTTGAAAAATTATTTTAAAATAATTAATGGGCTGATCTGATATGGATAATTAAATAATCAAAATATTTTAGTCAGCAAATCCTTAAATTTAAAACGAAGAATAACCCCACAAATTTTATACAAATACTTTTACGGCTTCTGCTTCGATGAACTTAGCTCACTGGTGCCTACTATATATAAATTTACTCGAGCCACAAGATTAGCAATTAGGTCCCACCCTTTTATTGTGAACCCAATAAATTTTAAATAGAAATTCTACTCCAGCAGCTTCTTTTCTTGCATTCCCTGCCTGTGGAATTCCTTTCCATTTACCTGCTTTCCCAACAGCTATAATCTCCAAGAATTTAAATGTAAAGTCAATAGTCATCTCCTATCTCACTAACCTGCATCCTCTCTCTCATGCTCCTTTCTCTGTCCACTCCACTTTTGTCAGTATTCTCATCCTTCTCTTACCCACTTCCAGACACCCCCTATAACTTGTCACTCTTTCTCATAACTTTCCTCCTATGTAACCCCCTGCAAAACAGTGGCAATAAAATACCTTGCTTGGGGCGATATGATTATAAAAAAAATACTCAAAATATTTTGTTCAGCAAATCCTCAAATATAAAATGAAGAATAGTCCCACAAATTGTCAAACTATAGAAAATTGTCAATTTATAAAAAAAATAAGAGAGAGAGTGAGAACTATAGAAAGAAGCTGAAAAATTATATAAAAATAATTAATGTGCTGATCTGATATGGGTAATTAAATAATCAAAATATTTTGGTCAGCAAATCCTCAAATGTAAAATGAAGAATAGCCCCACAAATTGTCAATGAAGAAGACGCATGGCTGAACCAGCATCCGAGAGGCAGAAATAAGCGAAACAGTCACAAGGAATTAAAGGAGAGGAAGCAAGGGATGGAAGAAGGAAAAGTGGAGACAATAGTCATTTGCCTATTTGCTTTGGTCTACTGGTCAAGACTGAGTTCCTCAAATGTCCCACAGGTGGCATTAATGAGAGCATTTATAGTCAAGATGAAATGAAAATGAACCATGGTTTGGCAGTTCTTTAAGCAGAGTGCATCGGGGCTGAAAATAACAGGCATGTGCTCGACCCAGAGTCGACTTATCTGAATGATCAGTTATTAGCCAAGGTCAATGATGAATGTCACTGAAATAAATGGAAGCACAGATAAGGCATGAGTGAATGGAGATATCATTTGCATAGAAACCTGCTTCCATTTTAAAAACTGACTGGGCAAGAATAAGTGCTGAATTAATGTGTGACCTGCTTTGGGGCTGAGATAATTGCATATTTTCTACTAGCTTGGGAACTTATGACCATATCCTGTTGAAATACTAGTTCCTGTGTGATAATCAAAGTTAAGCAACATTGAGCCTGGTCAGTATCTAGATGGGCGACTGCTTGAGAGTACTAGATATGGTAAGCTTGAATGTGTGGTTGGTGTAATGGATAATGGCTTGGAAATTGTTAATCAGAAAACTGAGTTTTAGTTTGCATTGAGTATGTTATATTTATTTACCCACAAATAACCTTGGGAAAAGATATGAACCCACCTTTTTCCTCATCAGCTATGGATTAAATAGTAAGAATTAAGCCATTATTATCTAAAAAAATTCTTAAATCTTAAATAACCTTCTACGTGTGGATAAGCCTTAGAGAAAAAAATACTAGTGTCAGTTTTTGGTAGGCATGAACCAATTTTGAATGTTCAGTTCTAGGACTGGTATAAATTGGAGCTACACATTCAAACTAATTACACACATCTATTTTGGCATGATCTCCACTTGGCTAGATTTAATAAATAACAGTGTGAGCTGGTTTATTAGTGAAAGAGCTAATATTTCTGAGAAATGCCAATGATCTGTAGTACCACTCTTTTCATATAACAACTGTGCTGTGTTCGAATGAGTTGGTCATTGAAAAGTTTTACCTGATTGCTATTTCTTGCATATTATATGTGTAATGGATTGTCAACTAGATATCTAAACTTATTTATAAATGAATCTTTGTCTGTGTGTGTGTGTCTGTGTCTGTGTCTGTGTGTGTCCGTTACCTATAGACTCCAAAACGGCTGAACGGATTTTCTTGAAAATTTACACAGCTGTACTATAAGCGTCTGCGAGTGTTCTTAGCTAGGTTTTGTGTCAAGGTATCCCCGATAAATATTGAAAATCGTGCCTTTGTAGTGGATATATATAGAATGATTATGTACATGTTCTAAAATATAATTTGTAATAAATATATATACATATATATATATATATATATTTTTTTTTTTTTTTCCATTTGTAAACAAGTTATTACACTACCTAGGTTTCTACCATGAGTGTTTTTGGGCAATTTTCAATGACTAATTTTATTGTTTACTTTTTTTTTTTTAAAGAATGCTTAAGTAACGTGAAAAAAAAAGTTAAACGGTAAAATGAGTTATTGAAAATCACCTGAAACCTAGGCATGTAATAATTCTTTTACAAACAGAAAATGTTCAAAAGTTCTTCAATATAATTGTATTCAACACTTTTTAATACAAATGTGTTCTGGTCAAATCTTATTATGACCAGAAAATAAGTAATTAAGTAATCAATATATATATATATATATATATACACATATATATTGTTGTTCATTCAGTAATGAATTAGAACACTCAGTTACTGGCATATGTTTATATGGTATATCACATGCTAAACATCTGCCTCCTTCTACTGAGTGCCCATAGCTCAGATGTAGAATTGCTGACTGATGTCAATTCGCTCAGGTTTCAATGCTACCTAAAAGCAATCTGATGTCTAACCGTACAGATGAACTGTGATACAGTGAAACAGTACTGCGGATGACTATATATATATATATATATATATATATATATATTATAAATTATGTTTTAGAACATGTACATAATTTCTTCTGTATATGTCCTCTTCCCTACAATCATAGGATTTCTAAGGGGGCGCTGTTGAGTGGTCATTTTTATGGTGGGCTATCATTTAATTGGTTGTTGTCTGCTGTTAGTGGACCTAATTTATGTATTTACTTTGATCCTGTGTCTAGGTTTTCATAGACGAGATAGAAATCCTAACCAAAAGATATACACAACCATAAAAAGATAAAACATTCATTCCAACAGATAATACCATTAATCAACAATTTCACACTTACACACCAAATTCCTCAAAAGTCTAAAGATCAAAATGAGACATTCACTTAATTACCAATAACTCCAACCAACCCACATGACAACAATGAACCAAATATAAACAGAGAATGATTCCAAACCTTTATTTCCCCTGAGGAAGTGTTTAAATCCAAACACTGAAACAAACATATGATTGTAGGGAAGAGGACATATATAGAAGAAATTATGTACATATTCTAAAACAATTTATAATAAATATTCACTGCTCTATACATCATATATCAAGCACTGTTTTAAATTAATATTTTGGACGGAAAAAATTTTTCTTTTTTCTCTCCTCATTCTATACTCACTCGGATATATATATATATATATATATATATATAAGTATGGGGTTGGTATAGATGGAATAAAATTCTGTATCCAAAAAAACACGACTTTTAAAAATTAAAGCAAATAATATTTATTTAAAATTTATGACTTGAATATGTTATAATATGACTCATAACATACTCATAATAAAACATAATATAACACTCATTATATACTAGTATAATATAACATATGTTATGAATTTTTTATAGATGTTATATATATATATATATATATATATATATATATATATATATAATATCTATGTATATAAATGCTAATTCAGAATATCAGCTGATTACACTACCTTGATTTCAATCTTTTCGTATCCTCATGTATTATATATTAACGGTTTATCCAAACACATTGTTGGACATATAACAGGAGGTTGAAAATAAGGGAGAACTTAGTTAACAGTAGGAAATTAATATTGTAAACATTTTTACTTTTATATATATTAAGAATAATGAAAGAGCAATAGCAGATAGAATTATTTATTCATTTGCTTAAAAATCTGCTGACATATATATATATATAAATAAAAGTGTATGTGAAAATATTATGTATTATAGACAATATTGCCATTATTTGATAGTGAGTGTCTAAAAACATTTTCCTCTTGATTTACAGGTGTAGAGGCTCATCTCTTGTTCACTGTTTAGGATGTGGTTTCCGGCTTTCTCTTTTCCAATCTTTTCACTTTTCTTTTCTTTTTTCTTTTTTTTTTTTTCAATTGGAGTAGATAGACTGAACTATTGCCCAGTTCACATTCCACCCACGTCTATTGAACAGGTGTAGAGGCTCATCCCTTGTTCCCTGTTTAGGATGTGGTTTCCGGCTTTCTCTTTTCCAATCTTTCCACTTTTCTCTTTTGTTATTTTTTTTTTCAATTGGAGTAGATAGACTGAACTATCGCTCAGTTCACACTCCACCCACGTCTATTGAACAGGTGTAGAGGCTCATCCTTTGTTCCCTGTTTAGGATGTGGTTTCCAGCTTCCTCTTTTTCCAATCTTTTCACTTTCTTTTTTGTTTATTTTTTTTAAATTGGAGTAGATAGACTGAACTATCGCCCGGTTCACACTCCACCCATGTTTATTGAACAGGTGTAGAGGCTCATCCCTTGTTCCCTGCTTAAGATGTGGTTTCCGGCTTTCTCTTTTCCAATCTATTCACTCTTACATAGCCCCCTTCACACCAGTGGCCTTACCGCCTTGCTTGGGGTGATGTGATTAAAAAAAAAAAAATTAAGAAGCACTGATGATTACAGTGCTTATAATGATAAAAAAAAGATTAAGACCTTAGTCTGAATGTAAATAACAATAACTACTAATCTCAGAAATTCAGAGAGAAGACAATCAGCTGATGATAACAAAAAGATGAAGACAGTAGTTGAAATGTAAATAATAATAACTACTAATCACAGGAATTCAGAGAGAAGGTGATCTGGTGATAATAACAAAAATTGTGAGGACCTATGTCTGAATATAAATAATGATAGCTTCTCATCCCAGAAATTTATTTACTATATTTCTTTGTGCATAAATCCTGCACATATACAAATCTACCATTCTCCTGTGCATTGAATATTGCTGCCATATCTGGTCGAGTGCTCCTGCTATCCACTTAGGTGTCCTCGGCCAAATCCAACGAAGAATCTGTAATGTGATTGATCCCAACTTGGCAGCTAGGATACAGTCGCTTTCGCACCGACACAGTGTGGTTTCCCCGTGTCTCTTCTACAAATACTTTCACGGCTTCTGCTTCGATGAACTTAGCTCACTGGTACCACCTATATATGAATTTCCTTGAGCCACAAGATTAGCAACTAGGTCCCACACTTTTACTGTGAAACCAATAAATTGTAAATGCAAATTCTACTCTAACAGTTTTTTTTCTCGCACTTCCCATCTGTGGAATTCCCTTCCGCATACTTGCTTTCCTGACACCTATAATCTCCAAGAATTTAAATGTAAAATCAATAGTCATCTCCTGTCTCACTAACTTACATCCTCTCTCTCATGCTCTTTTCTCTGTCCACTCCACTCTCATCAGTATTCTCATCCTTCTCCTACTCTCTTCCTGACACCCCCTGCAACCTCTCATTCATTGAACAGGTGAAGAAGCTCATCCCTTGTTCCCTGATTAGGATGTGGTTTCCGGCTTTCTCTTTTCCAATCTTTTTACTCTTTACTTTTTTTTTTTTTTTTTTTAATTGCAGTAGGTAGACTAAACTATCGCCCGGTTCAAACTCTACCCACGTCTATTGAACAGGTGAAGAGGCTCATTACTTGTTCCCTGTTTAGGATATGGTTTCTGGTTTTCTCTTTTCCAATCGTTTTACTCTTTTTTTTTTTTAATTTTTTTTTTTTTTACAATTGCAGTAGATAGACTAAACTATCGCCCGGTTCACACTCCACCCACGTCTATTGAACAGGTGAAGAGGCTCATCCCCTGTTCTCTGTTTAGGATGTGGTTTCCGGCTTTCTCTTTTCCAATCTTTTTACTCTTACGTAGCCCCCTGCGCATCAGTGGCGTTACCGCCTTGCTTGGGGTGATATAATTAAAAAAAAAAAAAGATTCCTTCTCATAACATTCCTCCTATGTAACCCCCTGCACAACAGTGTCAGTAAAATGCTTTGCTTGGGGCGACACAATTTAAAAAAATAAATAAATAAATAAATAAACAAAACTAGGGGTGAAAGATAAAAGGTAGGAAAATGCAGCCATTTTGTTCAGCTTTCAAAAGAGAAGAAGTAAACATTTTCAGAAAGTTTTATGCAGCTTGAAAATTTTCCTATTTGAAAGAGAAAGCGTACACATACATTATTTTACTCATAAGATGATATTTATTTATATTTTGAGTTTCTTGCTTTTTTACACAGTTTTGTCTTCAGTCTTAATGAAAGCCAATATGGTTTGTTATTTTCTTAGTTTATTAATATATAGAAATATAATAGTCATGAAAAACAGAAAAGTATGATAGATTAATTCACACCTTAGAATATATTATCTGGTATGTCTAGTTAGCACCTTTAGTTGAATTCTCAAAAATAAATTTTGTAAAACAATTAGAAGAAATATGCAATGGCTAAATATATGTTTTGTTTCTATCCTTTAATACCAATAAAAATTAAATATTTTAGTGAAATATATGTGCAGCATCAACATTTTAATAGATAACTAGCGGTATAGCCCGGCGTTGCTTGGGTGGAATGAAAGCTTTAAAACTAATCCATGGTCCTGGAGCTCAGACTCAGCTGAAAGAATATTTGTGTGAAGTTTGGTGAAAATCAGATAAAAATTGTGGATTTGTATAAAGGACATACAGACAGATAAACAGACACATACACATACACAATACACAAACATCTTGCCTTTTATATTATCGATTTTCTGCACTATTGTAAGAACTGCAACCTTGAAACTTCTGAATATCATTTCTTATGCTTTGTCTATGAGTGTATCAAATTTGATTAAAATCGGACCACTCCTTCTATAACTTGATTTTTTTCGATTATCAATTTTCAATATTTATTGGGGATACCTCAACACAAAACCTAGCTAAGAACACTTGCAGACGTTTATAGTACAACTTTGTAAATTTTCAAGAAAATCGGTTCAGCTGTTTCGGAGTCTATAGGTAACGGACACACACAAACACAGACACAGACACACACACACACACAGACAAAGTTCCATTTATAAATAAGTTTAGATTTAGATAGATTTAGATTTAGATTAGATACAGTACATTTAAAAAATATTACATAGGAATGATGGCAGTGTATGTTCATATTATAATCAAGCATGCAATTTCTTCCCTGTTTTTATCTTCAGAAACATGTATTGTACACAAACACAAAAAATACAGCAAATCTGTTTTTCTAGAATCTACCAATATTTTGTATCACCAATGTTTCTATTAATGCATCCACTTGATTTAATTTCATGTTTTATTTCTTTTCTAGCACAGACATGACCATCCCCCTACATCAGTTTGCAAGCATATTTGTGTTCATTTCTTTTACTGCACATCATGTCTTCTTCTTCTTCTATGTGTCTTGTTGTTTCAGGACGTAGGTGATCATGGTCTTCCACGTCTCCCTATCCCTAGTGGCTCTTAGCATGATTTCTCCTGTAATATCTCGCAGACCCTGTTCTGTCATCCACCTGATCAGGCCCTTCAAATATCTGCTGCTTTTCTCTGTCTTTTTTCCCCTCTCTCTGGCCTGTTAGTATCAGTTTCTCCAAGCCCTCCTTCCTCACTGCATGTCTCCAAAACTTCAGTTGTCGCTTCCTGATGATCAACATTAATTTTCTTTTTGTTTCCATTCTTCCCCAACACCTCATCATTGTTCACACACTTGGCTCATGATATTCGCAGCATCCTTCTATAGAACCATATTCACATCATGTCAGGTTACTTAAATACTGTCACTGATCTTCCTGTCATCTAACCCTGAATTTCTCAATCACTCTCTCACAAAAGTTGGTGGATTTCTGCAAACATTCCCCTAGTATCACTGAAAGACACACTTCTCTCCTAGATCTCTTTTTTACCTTTATCCCTGACTCATGTTGTGCTATACAGCTCTGCCCTCTTGGCAACACTGATCATGTGGTGGTGTCTGTAAACCTCTTTTTCTGCTCCCCTCTAACCAGGAACTTTCTACTAATATCTTTCTGTTATCAACGTGCAAACTTTCCCTCATGATGTCACTTTGGAACAAATTTTTTAGTCTTCCTGTTCAAAACTGTGCCTCTGAGGTCTCTTCCTGGGTAAAAGTTGGCATTAATGCTTTCATTCCAAAAGAAATTTTTAACTGCTTGCTTGTCTGCTATTGCACAAATGAATCACTTCTTCTTGCTTTACCAGGGTGGCACATCTGACTACAATAGATGCCTTTTTCTTTGTCTCTGGTCATAATTATTATAAGCCTGTCCTAAATGGTGCAAAATTATTATTTACTGATAGAATAAAACAACGTATAGCATCTCCCAAGTTCAGTTCTAGAGATTACTGGTTGCTTTGAACAACAGCAAACCCTCAATATCTCTTCTATTTAATCAGTTCAAAGTCCTCACATCTACAGGAGACAAAGTTGGATGCTTCACTCAAAGATTCTTTTCCAACTCTACACTTGACTCTTCTGGAGTAATCATACCTGATTTCCCACCTAGAACAGAAGCTTAACTGAGTGATAAAAATATAATCTTGTCTCTGGTCTTGGAGATTACTTCTAAATTAGACTCTTTATAAGGTGATTGAATCCCAGTCATTGTTCTTCAGAAATGTGCCCTTGAGCTGGCTCCAGTCCTCTCCAAACACTACAGCTATTGCTTTTCTGCTTTCTGCTTGTTGGAAGTCCTCATTCCTAGATCCTGTTTTTAAGAACCCTGGTAAACTCTGATCCCTCTAACTATTGTCCTATTAGCCTCTTATTTTTTTTGGTAAAATATTTGAGGCCCTAAACAATCCTGTAGTAGTTAAGTGTCACACCTCTCATGACTGACTCTATGACAAACAATATGACTTCCGCATTGCCAGGTCTACACTGCAGATGTGCTAATGGCCATCACTGAATATGTATACCCCGCTCTTGATAATAATTGCTCAAGATATTTCAAGAGCATTTGACAGGGTTTTGCAGGCTGGCATTCTGCACAGACTCCAGGGCTACAGTATTACAGGATGATTGTTTGATTTAATCCAATCATTCCTATCAAATTATGAAATAAAGTTAGTTTTGAATGGGCAAGCCTTCCTGATCTTTTCACGTAACTATGGTTGTCCCTTAAGTATCTGCTGTCTTTAACCTTCATCTATGATCTTTTTGATGTCATCAGTTCCTAGGTATGCATGACACTACTATTTATTTCTATTTCAATAGAAAATCAGGGCTGACAAAGTAAACCTGGCTGCTATTATTCAAATGGACCTCCAATCAGTGGTTAACTCAGGTAGGAAATGGCTTGTAAATTTTAATGGCTCTAAAATAAATTCTTTCTACTTTCTAACCACAATGGACAAACTTTCCTGCCCTCCAACAGCAAAGTGAATGCTAGTCACCTGGGCAGCAGCACACTGAGCCTCTTTGGCCTCACTTTTTTTAGAAACTAGATCCCACCCTTTTACAGTGAAACTGATAAAATGCAACCGCAACTTCTACTCCAACAGTTTCTTTCATCGCACTTCCCAACTTGCTTCCCCGAAGGATACAATCTCCAGGAGTTTAAATGTAAGGTCAATAGACACCTCCTAACACACTAACCTGCTCCCATTCCTCCTGATATTCCCTATGTCTAACATTCATTCCTCCTGACATTCCCTATGTCTAACCACTCCTTCTCTTTACCTTCCCCTATGTAGCCGCATGCGCAATAGTGGCAGTGGAATGCCTTGCTTGGGGTGAGATGATTAAAAAAAAACAAAAAAAAAAACTTACTCTGCTGATATGGAGTGGAAAGATTATTTCAAATCAGTATTGGAATATTGGCTCACTGTTTCATGTCAGAAAGTTCTTACCAGCAGAGACTATCTGACACATTTATAAATCAACCATTCATATATACAGTGAATACTGTTGCCATATTTAGTCTGGTGCTCTTGCTATTCATCTTGAGGTTTTTGACAAAATCCAAAAAAGTATCTGCAATGAAGTTGATCCTGACTTGGCATCTCAACTTTCTTACCAATGTGATGTCGCTTCGATCTGTGTTTTCTACAAATATTTGCATGGTAAAATCCAAAAAAGTATCTGCAATGAAATTGATCCTGACTTGGCATCTTAACTTTCTTACCAATGTGATGTGACTTTGATCTGTCTTTTCTACAAATATTTGCATGGCAACTATTCTGATGAAATTTTTTTTTCCTTGGTGCTCTGGAATTGAAGCATGCTAATAGGTTGGCTTCCATGTCAATAGTTGAATGTAACTGCAACTTCTACTCCAACAGCTTGTTTTCTTGCACTTCCCATCTGCAGAACTCCCTTTCATTTAATTGCTTCTCTGATAAATACAATCTTTAAAAATTTAAGTCTAGCATCAATTGCAGTTTTCTATCTTCTTGAATCCTGTTCATCTTTTATCCTTTTCTCAGTACCTACTATAACCAATCTTTTCTCTTTTCCAGTCTCTGTGACTATATACTAATAGCTATACTAATAGCATTTCCACTTTGCTTGAGGTGAATTGATTAAACAAAACCAAAAAAATAAAAAATAAAACTGTGAAAAGTAGGTATTTATTTTTTTACCTTACAATATTGGAAAAAGTATAAGAATAAAAGAAACCTTGTTTAAACAACTTGCCTCCCAGATATTTAGCACACAAATCTTGTAAATTTCTTTAGAGCTGGCCATAAGTTTTAATCCTGCTAAATCTATTTTCTAAACAAATTGCCTAAAACGTTTGAGCAGACATTTCTTTTAAATCCCAGCTCAAATATTTCAAAATGCATATCCTTATATGTGCCATACATGAACAAAACAAGATAGAAATCATATGTTTCTAAATAAAAAAAAATTGTTGCTGTGACAGATTGATTTAACTCAGCAGGAAATTCCGTTGTTTAGGATTTTTTTATATTAAGAATCTGAATGTCCACATTTCAAACAATAAAAATAAAGAAAAAAATGGGTGTACCTGTTCAATAAATCATTTGTATGAAAAAACATATATACGAGGGCCATTCAATAAATAAGGTAAAATTTTCTAATACAGATAGAAGCTTACTTTTTATTTTTATTTTTATTTTTCAACGTAGCCTCCCAGCAGTGTCACACACTTTTCCCATCTGTGCACGAGCTTCCTGTATTCCTTCAGCGTAAAAATCCTTGGACTGATGTCTCAGCCAATCGCTCACAGCACTTTTGACTTTATCGTCACTTTCAAACTTCTTTAAACAATTTAGCCCACTTGTAGACATTTTTTGGCTGAAACATGTGGCACCATACACAGTTGACATTCTCCTATGAATTTCAACTGGTTTGCATCTTCAGCAACCAAAAACTTGATAGCTGACCTCTGTTCAATCCTGGAGCATGCTTCTTGGTCAGCCATCTTTGTCAATCTCCAAAACTCTCAAAGTTTTTTTTGAATCTGCAAAAAAATTAAATCCCTTTGAAAAAGAAGTAAAGGGGGAAAAAAAATAAAAAAAGCTTCTATCTGTATTAGAAGTCCTTATTCTGAAAAATTCACCTTATTTATTGAATGACCCTTGTACATGTATTCAAAAAAAAGTAAAATTAGTCTTTAGTTGAGTTAGTTTTTTTCTTGGGACCAACTACCCAAAGACTATCATCTAAAAAATGCTTTAAATAGATAGCCAATAGTCAAAGCTATGGTTGAAAAATGACTTTTGATCATCAGCAAAGATTCACTGACTGTCCATGCTGTTGTTGAAAATGATTTCCTAGAAGTTGCTTACAAATGTTTCTTTCAGCATGCATTGGGGGAAGGAAAATGCTATGTAGTCACATCTTCTATTGTGTTGGAATTGTGTGAAGAGAGTTGTATCTTAAAATCTCTGAATGTTTAAAAGAAATTTAAAAAAAAATAGGCTTGAGATGTGCATTGTGGTACAGTAAATATTGACTTGGAACGGCAAACCGAGGAGCTGAGTTTGAATTTCAGTTGAATTCCTCGCATTCACTTATGCACAAATAGTCTTGGGAAAGTTATTTTTCCTTCGCTTTTCTCCAGTTATAGGTTAAATCACAGGACAGATTGGGTTTTGTAGCCTTGGCTGGCAACCAGTCTACCACAGAAAGCAATAGCAACCTACTGCAGGATAATCTTCTGCCCAGTCAGTCATGTCTCTTTCAAGACATGATTGCCCAAAACGTGTATCATGTATGCCATTTAACTGAGGCTTGAGAAAAATAGGTTTTTGTTTTCTCTGACTCGTCAAATATTTCACATGATGATGTTAATTTTTAAACAATACTAACTTTCATTTAAATGATGGATGTTGTACTGTGGTATCTTGGCATGTTTGAAAATAATGTCTGTTATTGGATAGAAAATATAATTTAGATGTGTTCTAATATGCTAAATATGTGGGTATGTAATTGTGTTGGAAGTCGGCTCTCTTTCCTATAACTCTGTTAGTCAAACTGACAAGAAATTATGAACTTCTCACTGTGCAATTAATGAGAAACATTTTCTGTCATGTGAGTGTTCAATTTTCAAACATTCTTTCTAATGTATTCAAGAAATTTCAACCCTGTCTTTCTGTTATTTATATTATTTACATGGTTCAATATTTACATCTACATTATTTACAAGAAATTGAAGAGTTGAATTCAAAATCTAGTTGAATTCTTTGCATGAACTTACACGCAAACAGCCTTGAGAAAGGAATTAATCAATCATTCCTCCCTCCAGCTGTGAACAAAATAAGTAGACAAATTGTGTTCTATAGCCTTGGTTGGCAGCAAGTCTACTGCAGGAAGTACTCAAAACCTTACTGTGGGAAAATCTTCTACCCAGTTGTTCATGTCTCAAGAGCACGTATCATATATGGCACTTAACTGACATATTATTCACACAAACATATATGCAAACTGTATGGGGCTTGGCATATATATGTATATGTGTGCCATTGTGCACATACATACGTATTCGGTTGGTGTATTCAAATAGTGTAGCGATGTCAACGCACGGACAGTTGCCGATTTCTTGTACGTACATATGTACGTATGATGGGGCCTTTGTGAAACTATGATAGGTAAAAATTGCTATTATTTTTTAAGGCTGGACTTTTATCTTTTATTTTACAGTCAGTTATTAGCTTGTATTTAGTATTTGCGCATATTTAAATGGTAGAAATTCTAATTTGTAATGCTTGTGGTGGTATTAATTTTACTGCAGAAGAGAGGAGTCAGTCAGTTAAGTGCCATGTGCGATACACGCTTTGGGCGATCATGTCTTGAAAGAGACATGACTGACTGGGCAGAAAGTTATCCCGCAGTAGGTTGCCATTGCTTTCTGTGGTAGACTGGTTGCCGACCAAGACTATAGAACCCAATCTGTCCTATTATTTAACCCATAACTGGAGGGAAGAGGCGGATTAATACCTTTCCCAAGGGTATTTGCGCGTAAGTGAATGCAATGAATTCAACTGGAATTCGAACTCGGTTCCCCGATTTCTTGTTCCGAGCTGATATCCACTGCGTCACAACGCACATTACAGAGAGAAGTAATTTACTTTAATAATGATTGTGGACTAATATGGCGATAGTAATATTTTATGATAAGAACAGTTGTGGTAGGAAATAGTTATTGTAAATTGATAGCAGTGATTAGTAATGGTGGTGTAATGATAATAACAATAAATACAATTATTATGCATACACTTTTCACATATTTATATATATATATGTATGTGATTACTCAGAGTGATACATGTTTGTGTAGGTGTGCATATATTTTCAAACATACGCACCATAGTGGGGGTGCTAGAGGGTGTCATTAGTGATGTCATTGCGTGGATCACTAGGGGGTTTCGAGTCTCTCAACATCATACCCAGCTCACTGCGCTGACCCGACCAGAGATGATCAGTTTCTGGTCCACCCTTGATAAGCGCTTTCAGACACTGGAAAAATTTATAATGTTTGGGCCCAGTACGAAACCTTGCAAATGCTTCTGATTGGCGACAGTCAGAGCCACTTTCCATTTAGAAGCGAACCATACATTAGCTAATCCAAAAATGTGAAACAATTTACCTATAGAGAATATATTTCAAGTTTTGAATAATTGTGTTAAGTATTCATGATATAATCAGAGAATTATATAGGAAATTCTGCTCACTATAATTTCTGCTACATAAGGAATGCGATATGTTTTCTTCTGGGCTTGTCTTGGGGTACATTAAAGTAAAGTGAACTGCATTTGTGCCAGTATACTCCACTTAATTTCAACAATGACCTTTATGACCTCCATGATGTAATGAAAAGTTTGATTTAAAGTAAAATGGATGAAAAATATGAACTCTATGTTAGAAAGTAAGTGATAAAAACCTACTCATTATATATCTTCAATGATAAAGAAGAATAAATTCTTAAAACTATTTAAATCAACTCGTCTCCTCATAAAAACAAGAAATAATTTTTTTTTATCAATTTTTGTCAGTGAACATTTATTAGACTTTCTTCTAAACACATCATTTGTCAGAATATAAAAATAGTGATTGTTCATCATTTTACATGAGAAGTTTCTATTCATAATATAGATACAGTGTAAAATTGATCTATATTTTGAAACTCAGTGTGTATGACCAATGTCACCATTTTTTCTAACTTCATAATAGTATAAATTTGGTATTTCTTTAGGTTTATGGATTAATTTGTTTCCATGTGTAAAAGAAAACTATATAACTTTCTAAATTTAAAATGGAAACAAAAAGGTCATTTATATGCAGAATCAGAAAGTGTTGCAATTTCTGGCAGATATAATAAAAAAAGACTTAGCGAATGTGACACTCACATGACACACTGAAAACAATGAATAACTTACAATGGTTTCTATAAGTATTCACCCCTTGAACTTTTAAAAATTTTGTCATGTAACAACCACCAATTTAAATGTATTTTGGATAGGTTATGTATGTTGTGGTGCAGTTGATATCAACTTAGAAAGACAAATTGGGGAACTGAGTTCGAATTCCAGTTGAATCCATTGCATTCACTTGCGCAGAAATACCCTTGGGAAAGGTATTAATCCACCTCTTCCCTCCAGTTATGTGTTAAATAATAGGACATGGGCAGAATATTTCCCATAGTAGGTTGCCATTACTTTTTGCAGTAGACAGGTTGCCAACCAAGGCTATAGAACCCAATCTCTCCTGCTATTTAGCCTATAGATGGAGGGAAAGATTAATATCTTTTCTAAGGGTATTTGCATGTAAGTAAATGCAACAAATTCAACAGTAATTTGAAAAAAGCTCTCTGATTTCTTGTTCTATCCATTGCCCCACAATGCACCTTCCTGTTAAGGAATAAACGAAAATGCACAAATGGAATACATTAATTTCTTATCAGTTTCACATAGCTTTAATAGAACATGGGAATAATGGTAATTTCTAATGATTTCCATGGAGCTTAAAACTAAAAAAACTTTAAGTAAAAAGTAAATAAAATGGCTTTTATAATTTCATCAGCTAGTTAAAGCTTATCATATGAGTTTTGAGGAATTGAACATACAGACCAGAAATAAGACAAGAACAGTGCACTTTCATTAAAAACACTAAAAAAAAAAAGGAATGTGATATTTATGCCCAGAATGTTTTCAGAATGAGCAATACAAATGCAGAAGGATGTGTACCTGGGTTTTATAGATTAGGTAAAAAATGTCTGTAAATCACAGATTGCTGCTACAACTGCTTGGTGACCTTGACATATTTAGGAAGGCTATTAAAAAAATCAGAATCTATACTGGCTGCAAAATGCTTGCATACGGATAGAAAATTAATTCTGTAGATATACCAAAATAGAGGTGCAAGACAAGGATGTGTCTTCTCACCACAGTTATTCAAATTTTACAATGAGGTGATTCTGACAAAATAAGAAGTCCTACCAGGATTCATTATTGGTAGCCACAGTCTTAATACCATATGATATGCAGATGACATAGTGTTGATTGCAGATACAAAAAAGCACTACAAGAAGGTAGTAAAGAAAAGCAAGAAGAAAGAACTAAGCATAGACTACAAGAAGATGGAATCCATGGTTGTTAGCAAAAAGAACAGCCCTCATGAAAAATTACAAATTTGGTGATAACGTAATCCAACAAGTGGATGTGTATTGTGATGCAGCAGATATTGGTTTGGAATGAAAAATCACAGAGCTGAGATTAAATTTCAGTTGAATTTATTTCATTCATTTTTGAGCAAATACCCTTGAGAAAAATATGAATCCAACTATTCTCCCTCTAGTTATGGGTTAAATAGCAGAGCATATTGGGTTCTATAACCTAGGATGACAACTAGTCTACCACTGAAAGAAATGGCAACCTACTGTGGGAAAACCTTCTGCCTAGTAAGCTATATCTTGAAAGAGACAAATGTGTATCACGTGTGACACTTGACTGACAGACAATTTAAATATCTGGAATGTGTTTTGATAGAGGATGTAATGTGTAACACTGAAATCCAAAGGTCTTTTGGGATACACAATGATTCATTCCAAAAGCTAAGCAAAGTTTTAAGAAACAGAAAATTTTCATTAGAAACCAAGAAAACAGTACTAAACTGTTATATAATACCATTTCTCCTGTATGACACTTAATGCTGTACAATGTCATTACACATGAAGAGCAGGCATTAGGTCAAAGAAATGTTGTTCTGCAGGAGGATGCTGAGAAACCCATGGACCAAACATATGAACAACAACATTTTAGAGAAATTAGAAACAAGGAACTTATGCTTAACATCAGTAAAAGATAGTTGACGTCACTAGGGCACATAATGAGGAAAGACAGATTAGAAAATTTGATACTCACAGGTCAGACTAAAGTCAAGAGAGACTGAGGGAAACAATGTGTACCACACCTTGTGAGCTCAGATAAATAGAAGGGGGAACAAGGTTTCAGAGAAATAACAAAAATAGTAAAAATTAATGAAGAGCTGCAAAGAACAGGAAATTTTTGAGAGCCATGGTAACCGATATCCTAAAGGAACATGGCACATAGAAAAAAATTTGTTCAATCAGATAATTCATGACAAAAAAGGCTGCCTGCCATATTTTTTCTCATGCTTATGTCCTTCTGTAATCTAATCTAAATCTAAATCTAAACTTATTTATAAATGGAACTTTGTCTCTGTGTGTGTGTGTGTGTGTGTGTGTGTTACCTATAGACTCCAAAATGGCTGAACCGATGTCTTGAAAATTTACACAGTTGTACTATGAGTGTCTGCGATTGTTCTTAGCTAGGTTTTGTGTTGAGTTACCCCCAATAAATTTCGATAATCGAAAAAATCGTGTTATAGAAGGAGTGGTTTGATTTTAATCAAATTTGATACACTCATAGAAAAAGACAGGAGAAACAATATTCAGAAGTTTCAAGGTTGCAGTTCTTACAATAGTGCAGGAAATCAATAATATATATATATATATATATATAAAAGGCAAGATGTTTATGTGTATGTCTGTTTGTCTGCCTGTATGTCTGTATTTTTTTCAGCTCTTTTACTTTAGATTTTACTTCGGGTTTGACTCTAAGTAGGTATAATGGTAGTTCTTAGTCTCAGCCGTGATACCATTTAGTTAGAGGACTTATTTAGCCTTCAAAATTCAGTTTACGACAAAAAAAACTTATTTGATATCAATACCTGGAAATCAAAATTTGACTTACATCCATTCATTTTTCTTTCAGTCTACGGTTTCACTTTAACTGGAAACAACTATTACTTTGTAGTCTTTTGTGCCAATGTCCAAAGTGTCTGAGCTCCAGGATCATGGATTAGTTTTAAAGCTTTCATTACACCCGAGCAATGCCGGGTTATACTGCTGGTGATTTATAACTATGCTTACACTCAGAAAATGACAGGTGAAATTTCTGATACATATAAAAAGGAAAGAGTAGCTAACAGAATTTAACACTCAAAGGATATTCTGGATACAAGAGAAAAAGGTGGAAAGAGTGAGTTACCATGCTTAAGTGATTTATCCGAATGAATGACAAGTTGCTCTGCACCTACATGACTGTGTGTGTGGGTGTTTGTAGCCCTTATAAGTATCTGAACAGATAACAGATTTGCTTCTAATCACTTCATTTTTGGCAGTTGAAAACATGAATATTATACAATGACAAACAAATATTATTTCAATCAGCAGAATTTTGCTTTTAGTCATGTTTTGTTCTTTTGCATGTTAAATATCTGGAAAAACATTTTTTCATCAAATTAGTTTGTTCCATCATTCTGAAAATCATATTCAGATTTGAACAAAGAGATTGAAAAGGCAAATACATATCATTGTTTGGAAGAGTCATTCAATTATTAAGTTAATTGGGAGCACCACAATTCAAAATATCTAACAGACTCCTGCATTTTTCAAACAGTTATTAATAAAATGCTCAATAAAATTGTGCCTAAATATTGAATCAATAGTAATTTCCAATACACACACACACACACACACACACACACATATATATATATATATATATATATAGAGAGAGAGAGAGAGAGAGAGAGATAGAGAGATATTGTTATTGTCATAATAATAGCATACTGCAACTCAAAAGTTATCAAGTTTTGGTGCTCAGTGCACCTTCATCAGGCAGTGAAATATCATATAAGCAAAACTTAAAATTAAGTGTATGTCATTTTGCTGAAGTTTAAACAACTTTGTTTTTAAAAGCATAAAACCTGTCAGATTCATGCCAAAGAAAGTGTATTTGCAGGGAATTTTACTCCACTATTTTATTCAAAAGAAATCTGCAGCTGAATCATACAGAATACTTGTTGAGACTTATGGCAGCCCTGTTCTGCTAGAAACAACATGAAGAGATTGGTTTAGACAGTTCAAATATAATGATATTGGTATTGAAGATAAAGAATGCACTAGCACACCAAAAATATTTGAAAGTGAAGAATTTGAGGCATTATTTGATGAAGATTCATGTCAGACATAAGCTGAATTGCTGAACCATTATAAGTTGATCACACAACATCTTTGAAAAGTTTGAAAGCATTAGGAATGATTCAAACGCAAAAAACATTTGGTGTTGTACAAGACAAAGCAAGAGGTGTTGAATGACATCTTATCATGTGGCAACAGCTGCTTCAATGGTAGAAAAGAAAATGTTTTTGCATTGTATCATGATTGGCAATGAACAGTGGATACATTATGATAACCCTAAGTGAATAGCCATGATTCAAAACTTCTGCATTTGGTGGGATCAGCTAGGTGTAGTTTGTAGCTCAAACCAATTGAAACCATCACAAGAGACTGTTATCAACTACAGCTGATGTGTTTGACAAAAAATGGCTGCAATATGAGCAGAGATATGCCAAAGTGATTTTGCAACATGACAATGCAAGGCCACATGTTCCAACATGTATGAAATCTTACTTACCATATTCACCAGACATTGCACCGTCTGATTATCACTTGCTTGAATTGATGGCACATGGCCTGACTGAGCAGCACTCTCATTCTTATGATAATGCCTAAAATAGCTTGACTTGTGGTTAGCCTTAAAAGATGTGTCATTTAAATGCTGCCAGGAAGATGGGGAAAGGTAGTGGCTAGTGATGGACAATACTTTCACTGACATGTTTTTTACTAATCTTTGTAAATAAAACATTATTTTTCATGAAAATCAGTGAGAACTTAATCAAGGTCCTTATATGTATAGTCATCCGCAGACAGATCTGTTTCACTGTATCACAGCTCATCAGTATGGTTAGACAGCCAATTGCGTTTTTCCCAGGATTGAAACCTGACCGAACTTGCGTCAGTCAGCAATTCTACCTCTGAGCTACGGGCGCTTGGTAGAAGGGGGCAGACTTTTTAGCCTGTATATTATCATTATACAAGCCCAATAGCTGAGAGTGTTCTAATTCATTGCTGAATAAACGATGTGTAGATGTCAGAATAGCTACTGTTTTTCAAAGTCTACCATTCCTTCAGAGTGCTCAATCAGGGTGTGAGAGCAGAAATAGTCATCCGCATATATATATATATATATACACACAAACACACACACACACACACACACACACACACACATATATATATATATGAATCAAGTTCCATTATAGTTAAAGTTCTGTTTACAAATTTTGACACTTACTTATGTTATATTATTCTTAACAAACATGTTTACAGTATATAGTGTTAACAATTTAATATTTGGATGGCTTCTGTAAGATAAACCCTTGTTCAATCCAAATGAGCATGCGAGTTTGTAACTGGAACAAGACCAAGAAGATATTTTGAACTAAATCTATTAGACAGAAATTATCTTCAGCTATTTGAACTTATGGCGGAGAAGAAAATGAGATTTGCTTTATAAAGAAATGAATTCCATGCTACCAGGACATAAAAAACTTTTCCAGATCAATTTTTTAAAATAGCAATTATGCATGGATTATCTGGAATAACTGCAGCCAAAAAAAATAAAGTTCTTAATGAGAAATCATAAAACCCAATGGCTCAAAATTTTCCAGAATATACAGAAATTGGTCTATAGACTAGTAGCAAAATGTTCTTTGGAGAGAGATAAAGCCAAATTTCATCTGTTTGCTTATAATTACAGGCAGTGTATTGGGAAGAAGGCAAAAGGGTAATAATATCCAAAGTGCATTTTCCTATCTATTAAGTATTTTGGATGCAGTGTTATGATTTGAGCTTGCTTGTCTCTTGAAAGTACCAAAATTATCTACTTAATAAATAGTACACAAAATAAAATATAGCCAGATCCTAAATAAGAAAACTGTGCCAAGCTGTCTTCAACATATAAACTGAGTCTTTTAATATTAAGATGTTAGTTATTCAAAGCACAGTTCTCATCTATTTTTAAACTATTTGGCAAAAAATAAAAGGTAAAAAGTGTGGCAAATCATAGACAGTCAGTCAGTTAAGTGCTGTATATGACATACGCTTTGGGCAATCATGTCTCAAAAGAGACATGACTGACTGGGCTGAAGATTTTCCCGAATAATTGCCATTGCTTTCTTCAGAAGACTGGCTGCCAGCCAAAACTATAGAACCCAATCTGTTGTATTATTTAACCCATAACTGCAGGGAAGAGATGGAGTGATACCTTTCTCAAGGGTATTTGTGTGTAAGTGAATGCAAGGAATTCAACTGGAATTCAAACTTGGCTCCCCAGTTTGTCATTTCGAGTTGATATCCACTGCACCACAATGCACATCCGTAGACAAAGAAAAGCACATATCCATAAACTATAGACAAGCCACCACAAAACCGAAACTCAAGACATTTTTAAAAGATGTGGGTATGGAAGAAACATTATGGCCACAAATTTAATTTTTCTAAAATATTGGAAAGTAAACTTAAATGTGCTGAATATTATCCACAGTAGATATTGAATTTAGATTTTAAGTTATTTTCACCTAGTTGTTCTGACTGCAAAAAATTGGTAAATATTTTGTTTTTTAATTCTTAAAATCAAACTATGTATGTAAATTTTATGTTAGCTCAAATACCTATTAGCAGCAATTTCTACATGATATTCTTCTTAAGGCTTTTAACAAGCACATCTGTTTGTATTGCCTAAGATTGCAGGGGGCAATTAAGAATTTTGAACAGTAGGTATCCAAATTAAGTTACTAAATTTAATGTGATTTTGCCTTTTTCTTTTTTCTTGATTTTAGAGAAGATTTTATAAGGATAGAACAATTTTTAGTGAAGAAATTCATTATATATATATATATATATATATATATATATATATATATGTCTACGGCTATATTGTGTTGAATACACTGGTTCTCGTCCAATCACTGAAGTTAAGCAACATCGAGCCTGGTCAGTACTTCGATGAGTGACCGTTTGGGAATACAAGGTGCTGTAAACATAGGCACCAAGAATGGTCTACTGATCCTCCAGGTTTGGTTTGGGGTTTGGGTGCAGGACTAACAACCCTGCCCCATAAAAAAAACAGTTTGTTATGTGACCGTTTGGGAATACAAGGTGCTGTAAACATAGGCACCAAGAATGGTCCACTGATCCTCCAGGTTTGGTTTGGGGTTTGGGTGCAGGACTAACAACCCTGCCCCATAAAAAAACAGTTTGTTATGGAAACAGTAACAAAAAGTTGCTGCCCTACATACCATTGGGTGTAACGGTTGAGATGATGATGATGATATATAGATATATATATATACATTCAGATTTCCTAGAAATTTATCATTTAGAACCCCAGCTCAATACTAATTAAATACCTTATGTTGATTGTAATTAAATTAGCTTCTTTTTTCTTAATGTTCATGCTTTTGACACTTAAATCAAAAGGATTAGAAGAAAAATATATATTTAAAGACTTATGACAAATATATTAATAATTATATTCACACACATATTTAGGGAAAAACAGTAATAATGGTAAAGATTAGGCACACTTTTTAAATGAATTTGTCTTCAAAGGAGGTAGGTAAGTTAATTAAATGTTGGACTTAATTAAAGAGCAAATAAAATACTGAATGAAAGGTAAGAAATTAAGAATGAGGTAGACTCAAAGAAAAAGATCCCCATGATGCAACTCACTCCACCAGAAATTTTGAAAAAACATGTACTGCTTGGAATTCATGCCAGAAGTTTCAATACGAACATTTCAGAGTGTTAAGGTGGCAATTTGATTACAGTACAGAGGATTTGGAATAAGTTGGCTGAGTTTAACAGTAATTACAGATGTATGACATCTAAAATAACTCATTCTGATTATTCTGATAAAAAAAGAACTTCCAAATTTGTTAATGAGGTCCTCAGACTCAACACAGACCTACATCAAGTGCCTTGGGGAGCTAGTGCAGCTTTGGGTCAAGAGGGTGGCTGCTGGAAGACACTATGTCTCTCAGAAAGATTCTCTGCCATGTCACACATGCAGGAGAACCCAGTCATGGTTGTTAGATAATTTCTGCAACCACATCATCCATTACATCTGGGAACCTAACTCACCAAACTACAACCCCCTTGATTATTTTTTGTGGGGTGCAGCTGAATGAGGGACCAACAAAACACCTTGTAACACCAAAGATGAACTAAGCAGAAAGGATTATGGCAGCATTCACCAACTTAAACAATAAAACTGCCCAGAAGAAATGCAGGACATTCAGAAGTCATCTGAAGGCCACGATTGAACCAAATTTTGATTTTATTGAATAATTTTACTCTGAAAATATTTTTGTGTAATTTTATTGAAATATATCTGTCAAAATGAGACGTCAGTGTTATTTTCATGTTTGCCTAATTTAAACGACAATTTATCCATCGCACCCTGTACACACACACACACACACACACATATACACACACACACACACACACACTAAAAACAAAACTTATTTTGGTGTGACCAACAGACAACTTGCCAGAAGGCCTAACACTTTAGACAAGAAAAACTCCCAAACATGGAAAGAGAAACAAATCAAAATGTTTAGCACCAAGATTGTTGTTTTTCAGTAGTTTTACTAATAAAAGGTATTTTGCAAGACCAACTTTTTATGATAAAGTGTTTGATATTAAGGTTGATATAGAGTGTTGATATTAGAAAAAGTTGGCAAGAAACCCAGCCCTGATGAGTGAAGATATCATAAGGTTGTCCTCACAAAACTTCTAAGTTGGCACAAACCTACTCAGTTAAAGTGAAAAAATTTTTTACCCTAAAACTATATATATATAAACTTATCACTATACTCGTTTCAAAAAACCCTCCAAGTATATAAGGAAAAAAATGGATGTAAAAAAGAAAGAGCTAAGCACATGAACATCAGTCAAAGTACATAGCCCAAAGAAAATAAACCAAGACGAGTAATCTATAACAAAATAGCGCTCAATACGTAAGCAGAGCCGACAAAATAGATAACCTAAAGAGCCAACAAACCTACCTAGGTTTCACCTAACCGGATCTTCAGGGAAGGCTTGCCAGTAGCTCAGAGGTAGAATCGCTGACTGAAGCCAATTCATTCGAGTTTCAGTCCTGGGTAAAAAGCAATTGGCTGTCTAACTGTACTGATGAGCTTTGATACCGCAAAACAGATCTGTCTGCGGATGACTATATATATATATATATATATATATATATATATATATATATATCTTTTTTTAATAGTCTGACAATTTCTTTAGGTCTTAAACTGAATGTTGACATGAAGTGTTAATTTCTGAATTCACAATGTTTCAATTTTTATGCATATAGTAATTTCCTAAAGTTTGCCATAATATTGTCCTTGTGCAAGCCTATAAGTTTGTGGCAGAAAGTAATGGTCAAATTTATATAAAATGATTTCTGATAAAATTATGCACCTTTCATATTTTAATTCAAATGATAAAAAGATGATGATGACCTTCCTCAAATGCTACTGAGACATTGTGTTACATTTAAACAGTTATTTTATGCTACAATCTAATATAAAAATATACTGAAGTATTTTTCAATACATTATCCAAATAGAATTTACCACTTTCTTTGATGTCATATTCATAAAATATCTAACCAACAGCTCCAGGCTAATTTCTGATTTCCTACCCTTCATCACCATTTATGATTGTTTTTTTTTCTTAATTAATGGCCATGGAAGCTGAATGTAGTAAAAGAAAGCAAGGGTAAGGGATTAAACATTATTTGTGAAAAGACAGAATGTATAGTTATCGGCAAATGGAACAACCCAAGATACGAACTCCAAATTGGAGACACCAAAATCAAGCAAGTACAAAAATTTAAATATCTAAGAAGCATTTTAACAGAGAATGGAAAGTGGACATCAGATTTAATGTCAAGTTACAGTGGGATACAGACGAGTCTCTCAGTTGTCTGAAGAACTGAAATGAGATTTAATTATAATTCAGAAGTTTTCCAAATTTTTTTATAGCCTGAACATCACAATGTGTCAGCAGGTTGTTTCGGCAAATTTCTTTATGTAAATTTTTGTCTGCTTGTCTAAATCTATCAGATGATACTTTTAAAACTTAGATTCGACAAAATTGTCTTAAAGTGTCAAATGACTGGAGAAAAAATCTTTTTTCAGTAATGTAGCACTAAGGAGTTGCAATTATCTGTTCTGAAGAGAAAAATAAGGAAGTAAGTCTAAATGTTGTAGTGAAATATCCTGTCTTACCCAGGAATGGGTATGTCCCGGATTATAAAAGACCTAGACGGGCATGAACTACAGAGTGATCGAGTGTGATCAGGAGTGTTCGTGACTAGACAAAAGTCTTCGTCATTACATGGGAGTTATCGAGAGTCTTTGTCATTATACAAGAGATCGAGAGCCATCGGCCTTAGATGAGAGTTAGACATCACGAGATGGAAGCTTTCTTCTCAAGGCAGACGCATACACCCTATACAGAGACATTGCCTCCTTAAATGTTATTCTTGTTAACTGTTTGTTGGTATACTTGTATTTGGTTTATTGTACTGAGGTATAATAAATCTCTATTTATATGCTCAGTGTTAAGAGTTATTTTTGCACTATTCTTTCTCTGTTTATCCCTTCCCGGGATACAACACTAAAGCACAAAAAATGAATAATAAATTTAAAAAAAAGGAAAAGACACTTAGAATTAGAAAGTGATAGATAAATTAATTGTAATCATGAAGAAAAAGTGTTTAGAGAATTTAACACATACAAGATATATTAAAGGTAAGTGGATAGAGGAAAACAGTGAGTAATCTACAAAACAATCTAAAAAGACAAATATAGGAAATTATAGAGAGTCATGATCACCTTCATCTTTAAGACAGATAGATACAGACAACTCCTAAATTTAACATCGCTATACCATTTAATTTTTTGGGTGAATGCTTTTAGTTAAAATGTAATTATATGATGCTCAGTTAAGCACTGTCATGTATACCATTTAATATTTTGGGTGAATGCTTTGAGTTAAAATGTTATTATTATATGATGCTCAGTTAAGCACTGTCATGTATACCATTTCATTTTTAGTGCGAATATTTTTAGATGAAATGTTATTATTATATGATGCTCAGTCAAGCACTGTCATGTATACCATTTCATTTTTAGTGCGAATATTTTTAGATGAAATGTCATTATTATATGATGCTCAGTCAAGCACTGTCATGTATACCATTTCATTTTTAGTGCGAATATTTTTAGATGAAATGTCATTATTATATGATGCTCAGTCAAGCACTGTCATTTATACCATTTCATTTTTAGTGCGAATATTTTTAGATGAAATGTTATTATTATATGATGCTCAGTCAAGCACTGTCATGTATACCATTTCATTTTTAGTGCGAATATTTTTAGATGAAATGTCATTATTATATGATGCTCAGTCAAGCACTGTCATGTATACCATTTCATTTTTAGTGTGAATATTTTTAGATGAAATGTTATTATTATATGATGCTCAGTTAAGCACTGTCATGTATACCATTTCATTTTTAGTGGGAATATTTTTAGATGAAATGTTATTATTGTATGATGCTCAGTTAAGCACTGTCATGTATACCATTTCATTTTTAGTGCGAATATTTTTAGATGAAATGTTATTATTATATGATGCTCAGTTAAGCACTGTCATGTATACCATTTCATTTTTAGTGCGAATATTTTTAGATGAAATGTTATTATTATATGATGCTCAGTTAAGCACTGTCATGTATACCATTTCATTTTTAGTGCGAATATTTTTAGATGAAATGTTATTATTATATGATGCTCAGTCAAGCACTGTCATGTATACCATTTCATTTTTAGTGTGAATATTTTTAGATGAAATGTCATTATTATATGATGCTCAGTCAAGCACTGTCATGTATACCATTTCATTTTTAGTGCGAATATTTTTAGATGAAATGTTATTATTATATGATGCTCAGTCAAGCACTGTCATGTATACCATTTAATTTTTAGTGCGAATATTTTTAGATGAAATGTTATTATTATATGATGCTCAGTCAAGCACTGTCATGTATACCATTTCATTTTTAGTGCGAATATTTTTAGATGAAATGTTATTATTATATGATGCTCAGTTAAGCACTGTCATCTATACCATTTCATTTTTAGTGTGAATATTTTTAGATGAAATGTTATTATTATATGATGCTCAGTCAAGCACTGTCATGTATACCATTTCATTTTTAGTGCGAATATTTTTAGATGAAATGTCATTATTATATGATGCTCAGTCAAGCACTGTCATGTATACCATTTCATTTTTAGTGCGAATATTTTTAGATGAAATGTCATTATTATATGATGCTCAGTCAAGCACTGTCATGTATACCATTTCATTTTTAGTGCGAATATTTTTAGATGAAATGTTATTATTATATGATGCTCAGTCAAGCACTGTCATGTATACCATTTCATTTTTAGTGCGAATATTTTTAGATGAAATGTCATTATTATATGATGCTCAGTCAAGCACTGTCATGTATACCATTTCATTTTTAGTGTGAATATTTTTAGATGAAATGTTATTATTATATGATGCTCAGTTAAGCACTGTCATGTATACCATTTCATTTTTAGTGCGAATATTTTTAGATGAAATGTTATTATTATATGATGCTCAGTTAAGCACTGTCATGTATACCATTTCATTTTTAGTGCGAATATTTTTAGATGAAATGTTATTATTATATGATGCTCAGTTAAGCACTGTCATGTATACCATTTCATTTTTAGTGCGAATATTTTTAGATGAAATGTTATTATTATATGATGCTCAGTTAAGCACTGTCATGTATACCATTTCATTTTTAGTGTGAATATTTTTAGATGAAATGTCATTATTATATGATGCTCAGTTAAGCACTGTCATGTATACCATTTCATTTTTAGTGCGAATATTTTTAGATGAAATGTTATTATTATATGATGCTCAGTCAAGCACTGTCATGTATACCATTTAATTTTTAGTGCGAATATTTTTAGATGAAATGTTATTATTATATGATGCTCAGTCAAGCACTGTCATGTATACCATTTCATTTTTAGTGCGAATATTTTTAGATGAAATGTTATTATTATATGATGCTCAGTTAAGCACTGTCATCTATACCATTTCATTTTTAGTGTGAATATTTTTAGATGAAATGTTATTATTATATGATGCTCAGTTAAGCACTGTCATGTATACCATTTCATTTTTAGTGCGAATATTTTTAGATGAAATGTTATTATTATATGATGCTCAGTCAAGCACTGTCATGTATAACATTTCATTTTTAGTGCGAATATTTTTAGATGAAATGTTATTATTATATGATGCTCAGTTAAGCACTGTCATGTATACCATTTCATTTTTAGTGCGAATATTTTTAGATGAAATGTTATTATTATATGATGCTCAGTTAAGCACTGTCATGTATACCATTTCATTTTTAGTGCGAATATTTTTAGATGAAATGTTATTATTATATGATGCTCAGTCAAGCACTGTCATGTATAGCATTTAATTTTTAGTGCGAATATTTTAGATGAAATATTATTATTATATGATGCTCAGTTAAGCACTGTCATGTATACCATTTCATTTTTAGTGCGAATATTTTTAGATGAAATGTTATTATTATATGATGCTCAGTCAAGCACTGTCATGTATACCATTTCATTTTTAGTGCGAATATTTTTAGAAGAAATGTTATTATTATATGATGCCTTGGTTAAGCACTGTCATGTATACCATTTTAATTTTAGTATGTTATTTTTAATGAAATGTTATTATTATTTGATGCTCAGTCAAGCACTGTCATGTATACCATTTCATTTTTAGTGCAAATATTTCTTAGATGAAATGTTATTATTAGTGATGTCAGTTACACTATTTATGTATACTATTTCATTTTTAGTGCTGTATTTTTAGATGAAATGTTATTATTATATGATGCTCAGTTACAATTTCGTTTTTATACCATTTCATTTTTAGTGCGTAATATTTTTAGATGAAATGTGTTATTATTATATGACGCTCTGCTACATTGTCATGTATACCATTTCATTTTCTTAGTGCGATCATTTTTAGATGAATGTTATTATTATATGATGCCTGTGTTACACTGTCATGTATACCATTTCATTTTTAGTGTTGAATATTTTTAGATGAAATGTTATTATTATATGACGCTCAGTTAGCACTGTCATGTATATCATTTCATTTTAGTGCAAATATTTTTAGATGAAATGTTATTATTATATGATGGCTCAGTTACACTGTCATGTATACCATTTCATTTTTAGTGCAAATATTTCTTTTAGATGAAATATTATTATTATATGATGCTCAGTTACATCATTATGTATACCATTTCATTTTTAGTGCAAATATTTTTAGATGAAATGTTATTATTATATGATGCTCAGTTAGCACCATGTATACCATTTCATTTTAGTGCTAATATTTTTAGATTAAAATGTTATTATTATATGATGCTCAGTCAGCACTGTCATGTATACCATTTCATTTTTAGTGCGAATATTTTTAGATGAAATGTTATTATTATATGATGCTCAGTTACATCATTGTGTATACCATTTCATTTAGTGGGAATATTTTTAGATGAAATATTATTATTATACATACCAGTTACACTGTCATGTATACTATTTCATTTTAGTGGAATATTTTTTGATGAAATGTTATTATATGATGCTCAGTTACACTGTCATGTATACCATTTCATTTTTAGTGCGAATATTTTTAGATGAAATGTTATTATTATATGATGCTCAGTTAAGCACTGTCATGTATAAATACTACTTTTAGCAAAATAATATTTTTAGATGAAATGTTATTATATGATGCCTAGTCAAGCACTGGTCATGTATAATGTATTCTATATTTTAGTGGGAATATTTTTAGATGAAATGTTATTATTATATGATGCCAAGAAAAATTGTCATGTATACCATTTCATTTTTAGTGCTAATATTTTTAGATGAAATGTTATTATTATATGATGCTCAGTTACACTGTCATGTATACCATTTCATTTTTAGTGCGAATATTTTTAGATGAAATGTTATTATTATATGATGCTCAGTCAAGCACTGTCATGTATACCATTTCATTTTTAGTGGGAATATTTTTAGATGAAATGTTATTATTATATGATGCTCAGTTACATCAAATAACAGTGTATACTCATTTCCATTTTAGTGCGAATATTTTAGATGAAATGTTATTATTATATGATGCTCAGTTAAGCACTGTCATGTATACCAGTTTCATTTTTAGTGCGTAACATAGATGAAATGTTATTATTATATGATGCTCAGTCAAGCACTGTCATGTATAGCATTTAATTTTTAGTGCGAATATTTTAGATGAAATATTATTATTATATGATGCCTGCTAAGTACTGTCATGTATACCATTTCATTTTTAGTGCGAATATTTTTAGATGAAATGTTATTATTATATGATGCTCAGTCAAGCACTGTCATGTATACCATTTCATTTTTAAAAATAATATTTTTAGAAGAAATGTTATTATTATATGATGCTCAGTTAAGCACTGTCATGTATACCATTTAATTTTTAGTGCGAATATTTTAGATGAAATGTTATTATTATTTGATGCTCAGTCAAGCACTGTCATGTATACCATTTCATTTTTAATTTAATATTTTTAGATGTGAAATGTTATTATTATATGATGCTCAGTTAAGCACTGTCATGTATACCATTTCATTTTTAGTGTGAATATTTTTAGATGAAATGTTATTATTATATGATGCTCAGTTAAGCACTGTCATGTATACCATTTCATTTTAGTGCGAATATTTTTAGATGAAATGTTATTATTATATGACGCTCAGTTAAGCACTGTCATGTATACCATTTCATTTTTAGTGCGAATATTTTTAGATGAAATGTTATTATTATATGATGCTCAGTTAAGCACTGTCATGTATACCATTTCATTTTTAGTGCGAATATTTTTAGATGAAATGTTATTATTATATGATGCTCAGTTAGCACTGTCATGTATACCATTTCATTTTTTTAGTGCGAATATTTTTAGATGAAATGTTATTATTATATGACGCTCAGTTAAGCACTGTCATGTATACCATTTCATGTTTAGTGCGAATATTTTTAGATGAAATGTTATTATTATATGATGCTCAGTTAAGCACTGTCATGTATACCATTTCATTTTTAGTGCGAATATTTTTAGATGAAATGTTATTATTATATGATGCTCAGTCAAGCACTGTCATGTATAGCATTTAATTTTTGAGTGCGAATATTTTAGATGAAATGTTATTATTATATAGGTACTCAGTTAAGCACTGTCATGTATACCATTTCATTTAGTGCGAATATTTTTAGATAAAATGTTATTATTATATGATGCTCAGTCAAGCACTGTCATGTATACAATTTCATTTTTAGTGCGAATATTTTTTTAGATGAAATGTTATTATTATATGATGCTCAGTTAAGCACTGTCATGTATACCATTTAATTTTTTAGTGCGAATATTTTTAGATGAAATGTTATTATATGATGCTCAGTTAACACTGTCTTAATGTATACATTTCATTTTTAGTGCAAATATTTTTAGATGAAATGTTATTATTATATGATGCTCAGTTAAGCACTGTCATGTATACCATTTCATTTTTAGTGCAAATATTTTTAGATGAAATATTGTATTAACTATAAGTGCTCAGTTAAGCACTGTCATGTATACCATTTCATTTTTAGTGCAAATATTTTTAGATGAAATGTTATTATTATATGATGTCAGTTAAGCACTGTCATGTATACCATTTCATTTTAGTGCAAATATTTTTAGATAGAAATATTATTATTATATGATGCTCAGTTAGCACTGTCATATACATTTCATTTTTGTGCAAAATCTTTTAGATGAAATGTTATTTATTATATGATGTCAGTTAACTTTGTCATGTATACCATTTCATTTTCAGTGAATATTTTAGATGAATATTATTATTATATGATGCTCAGTTAAGCACTGTCGTGCTATACCATTTCATTTTTAGTGCAAATATTTTTAGATGAAATATTGTGTATATGATGCTCAGTTAGCTTTTCATATTGTATGTATTCATTTTTAGTGCAAATATTTTAGATGAAATATTTATTATTATATGATGCTCAGTTAAGCACTGTCATGTATACCATTTCATTTTTAGTGCAAATATTTTTAGATGAAATGTTATTATTATATGATGCTCAGTTAAGCACTGTCATGTATACCATTTCATTTTTAGTGCGAATATTTTTAGATGAAATGTTATTATTATATGATGCTCAGTCAAGCACTGTCATGTATACCATTTCATTTTTGGTGCGAATATTTTTTAGATGAAATGTTATTATTATATGATGCTCAGTTAAGCACTGTCATGTATACCATTTCATTTTGAGTAGAATATTTTTAGATGAAATGTTTTATTATTATATGATGCTCAGTTAAGCACATATGTGTATACATTTCATTTTAATTAGAATATTTTTAGATGAAATGTTATTATTATATGATGCTCAGTTAAGCACTGTCATGTATACCATTTCATTTTTAGTGCGAATATTTTTAGATGAAATGTTATTATTATATGATGCTCAGTTAAGCACTGTCATGTATACCATTTCATTTTTAGTGCGAATATTTTTAGATGAAATATTATTATATGATGCTCAGTCAAGCACTGTCATGTATAGCATTTAATTTTTAGTGCGAATATTTTAGATGAAATATTATTATTATATGATGCTCAGTTAAGCACTGTCATGTATACCATTTCATTTTTAGTGCGAATATTTTTAGATGAAATGTTATTATTATATGATGCTCAGTCAAGCACTGTCATGTATACAATTTCATTTTTAGTGCGAATATTTTTAGATGAAATGTTATTATTATATGATGCTCAGTTAGCACTGTCATGTATACCATTTAATTTTTAGTGCGAATATTTTTAGATGAAATGTTATTATTGTTGATGCTCAGTCAAGCACTGTCATGTATACCATTTTCATTTTGGTACAAATATTTTTAGATGAAATGTTATTATTATATGATGCTCAGTTAAGCACTGTCATGTATACCATTTCATTTTTAGTGCGAATATTTTTAGATGAAATGTTATTATTATATGATGCTCAGTTAAACACTGTCATGTATACCATTTCATTTTTAGTGCGAATATTTTTAGATGAAATGTTATTATTATATGACGCTCAGTTAAGCACTGTCATGTATACCATTTCATTTTAGTGCGAATATTTTAGATGAAATGTTATTATTATATGATGCTCAGTTAAGCACTGTCATGTATACCATTTCATTTTTTAGTGAAATATTGCCAGAATGAAATGTTATTATTATATGACGCTCAGTTAAGCACTGTCATGTATACCAGCTGCATTTTTAGTGCAAATATTTTTAGATGAAATGTTATTACGTATATGATGCTCAGTTCATGCCTGTCATGTATACCATTTCATTTTTAGTACAAATATTTTTAGATAGAATGTTATTATTATATGATGCTCAGTTAAGCACTGTCATGTATACCATTTCATTTTGAGGTACAAATATTTTAGATGAAATGTTATTATTATATGATGTCAGTTAAGCACTGTCATGTATACCATTTCATTTTTAGTAAGAATATTTTTAGATGAAATGTTATTATTATATGATGCTCAGTCAAGCACTGTCATGTATACCATTTCATTTTTGAGTACGGGAATATTTTTAGATGAAATGTTATTATTATATGATGCTCAGTTAAGCACTGTCATGTATACCATTTCATTTTTGGTGGAATATTTTTTAGATGAAATGTTATTATTATATGATGCTCAGTTAAGCACTGTCATGTATACCATTTCATTTTTAGTGCGAATATTTTTAGATGAAATGTTATTATTATATGATGCTCAGTTAAGCTGTCATGTATACCATTTCATTTTAGTGCAAATATTTTTAGATGAGATGTTATTATTATATGATGCTCAGTTAAGCACTGTCATGTATACCATTTCATTTTTAGTGCGAATATATTTTTAGATGAAATGTTATTATTATATGATGCTCAGTTAAACTTTATATATATACCATTTCATTTTTAGTGCAAATATTTTTAGATGAAATGTTATTATTATATGATGCTCAGTTAAGCACTGTCATGTATACCATTTCATTTTAAGTGCGAATATTTTTAGATGAAATGTTATTATTATATGATGCTCAGTCAAGCACTGTCATGTATACCATTTCATTTTTTAGTGCGAATATTTTAGATGAAATGTTATTATTATATGATGCTCAGTCAAGCACTGTCATGTATACCATTTCATTTTTAGTGCGAATATTTTAGATGAAATGTTATTATTATATGATGCTCAGTCAGCACTGTCATGTATACATTTTGTTTTTAGTGCGAATATTTTTAGATGAAATGTTATTTATTATATGGGTACTCAGTTATTTTTAATGTATATACCTTTATTTTTAGTGCGAATATTTTAAGATGAAATGTTATTATTATATGATGCTCAGTTAAGCACTGTCATGTATACCATTTCATTTTTTAGTGTGAATATTTTTAGATGAAATATTATTATTATATGATGCTCAGTTAAGCACTGTCATGTATACCATTTCATTTTTAATGCAAATATTTTTAGATGAAATGTTATTATTATATGATGCTCAGTTAAGCATATATTGTATACCATTTCATTTTTAGTGTGAATATTTTTAGATGAAATGTTATTATTATATGACGCTCAGTTAAGCACTGTCATGTATACCATTTCATTTTTAGTGCGAATATTTTTAGATTAGTGTTATTGTATATGATTATGAGATAAGCACTGTCGTGCTATACCATTTCATTTTTAGTGCGAATATTTTTAGATGAAATATTGTGTATTATGATGCTCAGTCAAGCACTGTCATGTATACCATTTTCATTTTTAGTGCGAATATTTTTAGATGAAATGTTATTATTATATGACGCTCAGTTAAGCACTGTCATGTATACCATTTCATTTTTAGTGCGAATATTTTTAGATGAAATGTTATTATTATATGATGCTCAGTCAAGCACTGTCATGTATACCATTTCATTTTTAGTGCGAATATTTTTAGATGAAATATTGTTATTATATGATGCTCAGTCAAGCACTGTCATGTATACCATTTCATTTTTAGTGCGAATATTTTGATGAAATGTTATTATTATACAGTGCTCAGTTAACTTGTCATGTATATAACTTTCATTTAGTGTGAATATTTTGGAGATGAAATGTTATTATTATTATATGATGCTCAGTTAAACACTGTCATGTATACCATTTCATTTTAGTGCGAATATTTTAGAATGAAATGTTATTATTATATGATGCTCAGTTAAGCACTGTGTACCATATATTCATTTTGGGTACGAATATTTTTAGATGAAATGTTATTATTATATGTTGCTCAGTTAGCTGTCATGTATACCATTTCATTTTAGTGCAGATATTTTTAGATGAAATGTTATTATGATATAGTGCTCAGTCAAGCACTGTCATGTATACCATTTCATTTTTAGTGCGAATATTTTTTAAAGATGAAATGTTATTATTATATGATGCTCAGTTAACTGTCATGCATACCATTTCATTTTTAGTGCGAATATTTTTAGATGAAATGTTATTATTATATGATGCTCAGTTAAGCACTGTCATGTATACCATTTTCATTTTTAGTGCGAATATTTTTTAGATGAAATGTTATTATTATATGACTCAGTAAGCACTGTCATGTATACCATTTCATTTTTAGTGCGAATATTTTTAGATGAAATGTTATTATTATATCACGCTCAGTTAAGCACTGTCATGTATACCATTTCATTTTTTTTAGTGTGAATATTTTTAGATGAAATGTTATTATTATATGATGCTCAGTTAAGCACTGTCATGTATACCATTTCATTTTTTGGTGCGAATATTTTAGATGAAATGTTATTATTATATGATGCTCAGTCAAGCACTGTCATGTATGCCATTTCATTTTTGATGTGAATATTTTTAGATGAAATGTTATTATTATATGATGCTCAGTTAAGCACTGTCATGTATACCATTTCATTTTGGTGCGAATATTTTTAGATGAAATGTTATTATTATATGATGCTCAGTTAAGCACTGTCATGTATACCATTTCATTTTTAGTGCGAATATTTTAGGGTAAGTGTTATTATTATATGATGCTCAGTTAAGCACTGTCATGTATACCAACATTTTTAGTGCGAATATTTTTAGATGAAATGTTATTATTATATGATGCTCAGTTAAGCACTGTCATGTATACCATTTCATTTTTAGTGCGAATATTTTTAGATGAAATGTTATTGTGATATGATGCTCAGTCAAGCACTGTCATGTATACCATTTCATTTTTAGTACGAATATTTTTAGATGAAATGTTATTATATGATGCTCAGTTAAGCACTGTCATGTATACCATTTCATTTTTAGTGCGAATATTTTTAGATGAAATGTTATTATTATATGATGCTCAGTTAAGCACTGTCATGTATACCATTTCATTTTTAGTGCGAATATTTTAGATGAAATGTTATTATTATATGATGCTCAGTCAAGCACTGTCATGTATGCCATTTTCATTTTTAGTGTGAATATTTTTAGATGAAATGTTATTATTATATGATGCTCAGTCAAGCACTGTCATGTCTACCATTTCATTTTTAGTGCGAATATTTTTAGATGAAATGTTATTATTATATGATGTAGTTAAGCACTGTCATGTATACCATTTCATTTTTAGTGCGAATATTTTAGATGAAATGTTATTATTATGACGCTCAGTTGCTTACTGTCATGCCTGCCATTTCATTTTTAGTGCGAATATTTTTAGATGAAATGTTATTATTATATGATGCTCAGTTAAGCACTGTCATGTATACCATTTCATTTTAGTGCAAATATTTTTAGATGAAATGTTATTATTATATGATGCTCAGTCAAACACTGTCATGTCTACCATTTCATTTTTAGTGCGAATATTTTTAGATGAAATGTTATTATTATATGATGCTCAGTCAAGCACTGTCATGTATACCATTTCATTTTTAGTGCGAATATTTTTAGATGAAATGTTATTATATGATGCTCAGATAAGCACTGTCGTGCTATACCATTTCATTTTTTAGTGCGAATATTTTTAGATGAAATGTTATTATTATATGACGCTCAGTCAAGCACTGTCATGTATACCAAATTTCATTTTTAGTCACAGTATTTTTAGATGAAATGTTATTATTATATCACGCTCAGTTAAACACTGCCATGTATACCATTTCATTTTTAGTGTGAATATTTTTAGATGAAATGTTATTATTATATGATACTCAGTTAAGCACTGTCATGTATACCATTTCATTTTTAGTGCGAATATTTTAGATGAAATGTTATTATTATATGATGCTCAGTCAAGCACTGTCATGTATACCATTTTCATTTTTAGTGCGAATATTTTAGATGAAATGTTATTATTATATGATGCTCAGTCAAGCACTGTCATGTATACCATTTCATTTTTAGTGCGAATATTTTAGATGAAATATTATTATTATATGATGCTCAGTCAAGCACTGTCATGTATACCATTTCATTTTCAGATGCGAATATTTTTAGATGAAATGTTATTATTATATGATGCTCAGTTAAGCACTGTCATGTATACCATTTCATTTTTAGTGTGAATATTTTAGATGAAATGTTATTATTATATGATGCTCAGTCAAGCACTGTCATGTATACCATTTCATTTTTTTTTAGTGCGAATATTTTTAGATGAAATGTTATTATTATATGATGCTCAGTTAAGCACTGTCATGTATACCATTTCATTTTTAGTGCGAATATTTTAGATGAAATATTATTATTATATGATGCTCAGTTAAGCACTGTCATGTATACCATTTCATTTTGAATCTTTCGAATATTTTAGATGAAATGTTATTATTATATGACGCTCAGTCAAGCACTGTCATGTATACCATTTCATTTTTAGTGCGAATATTTTTAGATGAAATGTTATTATTATATCACGCTCAGTTAAGCACTGTCATGTATACCATTTTCATTTTTTAGTGCAGATATTTTTAGATGAAATGTTATTATTATATGATGCTCAGTTAAGCACTGTCATGTATACCATTTCATTTTTAGTGCGAATATTTTAGATGAAATGTTATTATTATATGACGCTCAGTCAAGCACTGTCATGTATACCATTTCATTTTTAGTGCGAATATTTTTAGATGAAATGTTATTATTATATCACGCTCAGTTAAGCACTGTCATGTATACCATTTTCATTTTGAGTGAATATTTTTAGATGAAATGTTATTATTATATGACGCTCAGTTAAGCACTGTCATGTATGCCATTTCATTTTTAGTGCGAATATTTTTAGATGAAATGTTATTATTATATGATGCTCAGTTAAGCACTGTCATGTATACCATTTCATTTTTAGTGTAGGTATTTTAGATGAAATGTCATTATTATATGATGCTCAGTTAAGCACTGTCATGTATACCATTTCATTTTTAGTGCGTAATATTTTTAGATGAAATGTTATTATTATATGATGCTCAGTTAAGCACTGTCATGTATACCATTTCATTTTTAGTGCGACATTTTAGATGAAATGTTATTATTATATGACGCTCAGTCAAGCACTGTCATGTATACCATTTCATTTTTAGTGCGAATATTTTTAGATGAAATGTTATTATTATATCACGCTCAGTTAAGCACTGTCATGTATACCATTTTCATTTTTAGTGTGAATATTTTAGATGAAATGTTATTATTATATGATGCCTGTTACAATTGTCATGTATACCATTTCATTTTTAGTGCGAATATTTTAGATGAAATGTTATTATTATATGATGCTCAGTCAAGCACTGTCATGTATACGATTTCATTTTTTTAGTGCGAATATTTTAGATGAAATGTTATATGATGCTCAGTCAAGCACTGTCATGTATACCATTTCATTTTTAGGTGCGAATATTTTAGATGAAAATGTTATTATTATATGATGCTCAGTCAAGCACTGTCATGTATACCATTTCACTTTAGTGCGTAATATTTTAGATGAAATGTTATTATTATATGATGCTCAGTCAAGCACTGTCATGTATACCATTCATTTTTAGTGCGAATATTTTTAGATGAAATGTTATTATTATATGATGCTCAGTCAAGCACTGTCATGTATACCATTTCATTTTTAGTGCGAATATTTTAGATGAAATGTTATTATTATATGATGCTCAGTCAAGCACTGTCATGTATACCATTTCATTTTTATGCGAATATTTTAGATGAAATGTTATTATTATATGATGCTCAGTTAAGCACTGTCATGTATACTATTTCATTTTTAGTGCGAATATTTTAGATGAAATGTTATTATTATGATGCTCAGTCAAGCAATTTATTGTATACCATTTCATTTTTATAAATAATATTTTTAGATGAAATGTTATTATTATATGATGCTCAGTTAAGCACTGTCATGTATACCATTTCATTTTTAGTGCGAATATTTTTAGATGAAATGTTATTATTATATGATGCTCATACACTGTCATGTATACCATTTCATTTTTAGTGCGAATATTTTAGATGAAATGTTATTATTATATGATGCTCAGTTAAGCACTGTCATGTATACCATTTCATTTTTAGTAGTGCGAATATTTTTAGATGAAATGTTATTATTATATGATGCTCAGTTAAGCACTGTCATGTATACCATTTCATTTTAGTGCTAATATTTTTAGATGAAATGTTATTATGATATGATGCTCAGTCAAGCACTGTCATGTATACCATTTCATTTTAGTGCGAATATTTTTAGATGAAATGTTATTATTATATGATGCTCAGTTAAGCACTGTCATGTATACCATTTCATTTTAGTGCGAATATTTTTAGATGAAATGTTATTATATGATGCTCAGTTAAGCACTGTCACAGGTACCATTTCATATTTTTAGTGCGAATATTTTTAGATGAAATGTTATTATTATTTGATGCTCAGTTAAGCACTGTCATGTATACCATTTCATTTTTTAGTGCGAATATTTTTAGATGAAATGTTATTATTATATGACGCTCAGTCAAGCACTGTCATGTATACCATTTCATTTTTAGTGCGAATATTTTAGATGAAATGTTATTATTATATCACGCTCAGTTAAGCACTGTCATGTATACCATTTCATTTTTAGTGTGAATATTTTTAGATGAAATGTTATTAATATATGATGCTCAGTCAAGCACTGTCATGTCTACCATTTCATTTTTAGTGCGTAATATTTTTAGATGAAATGTTATTATTATATGATGCTCAGTTAAGCACTGTCATGTATACCATTTCATTTTTAGTGCGAATATTTTTAGATGAAATGTTATTATTATATGACGCCAGTTAAGCACTGTCATGTATACCATTTCATTTTTAGTGCGATTATTTTTAGATGAAATGTTATTATTATATGACGCCAGTTACACTGTCATGTATACCATTTCATTTTTAGTGCGAATCTTTTTAGATGAAATGTTATTATTATATGATGCTCAGTTAAGCACTGTCATGTCTACCATTTCATTTTTAGTGCGATTATTTTTTTAGATGAAATGTTATTATTATATGATGCTCAGTTGGCACTGTCATGTATACCATTTCATTTTTATAGGAATATTTTTAGATGAAATGTTATTATTATATGACGCTCAGTTAAGCATCATTAAGTGTGTATACTATTTCATTTTAGTGTGAATATTTTTAGATGAAATGTTATTATTATATGATGCTCAGTTACACTGTCATGTCTACCATTTCATTTTTAGTGCTTATTTTTAGATGAAATGTTATTATTATATGACGCTCAGTTAAGCAATTGTCATGTATACCATTTCATTTTTAGGTGCGAATTCTTTTAGATGAAATGTTATTATTATATGATGCTCAGTTAAGCACTGTCATGTCTACCATTTCATTTTTAGTGTTAATATTTTTTAGATGAAATGTTATTATTATATGATGCTCAGTTAAGCACTGTCATGTATACCATTTCATTTTTAGTGCGAATATTTTTAGATGAAATGTTATTATTATATGATGCCTGCTACACTGTCATATGTATACCATTTCATTTTTAGTGCGAATATTTTTAGATGAAATGTTATTAATATGACGCTCAGTCAAGCACTGTCATGTATACCATTTCATTTTTAGTGCGATTATTTTTAGATGAAATGTTATTATTATATGATGCCTGATAAGCACATGTCATATATACCATTTCATTTTTTAGTGTGAATATTTTTAGATGAAATGTTATTATTATATGATGCTCAGTCAAGCACTGTCATGTATACCATTTCATTTAGTGCGAATATTTTTAGATGAAATGTTATTATTATATGATGCCTGCTACACTGTCATGTATACCATTTCATTTTTTAGTGCTATCATTTTTTAGATGCAATGTTATTATTATATGACGCTCAGTTAAGCACTGTCATGTATACCATTTCATTTTTAGTGCTAATATTTTTACATGAAATGTTATTATTATATGATGCCTGCTAAGCACTGTCATGTATACCATTTCATTTTTAGTGCGTAATATTTTTAGATGAAATGTTATTATTATATGATGCTCAGTTAAGCACTGTCATGTATACCATTTCATTTTTAGTGTGAATATTTTTAGATGAAATGTTATTATTATATGACGCTCAGTCAAGCACTGTCATGTATACCATTTCATTTTTAGTGTGGTCATTTTTAGATGAAATGTTATTATTATATGATGCTTCAGATAAGCACTGTCGTGCTATACCATTTCATTTTTAGTGTAATTATTTTTAGATGAAATGTTATTATTATATGATGCTCAGTCAAGTACTGTCATGTATACTATTTCATTTTTTAGTATGAATATTTTTAGATGAAATGTTATTATTATATGATGCTCAGTTACACTGTCATGTATACCATTTCATTTTTTAGTGCGTAATATTTTTAGATGAAATGTTATTATTATATGACGCTCAGTTACACTGTCATGTATACCATTTTATTTTTAGTGCGAATATTTTTAGATGAAATGTTATTATTATATCATGCTCAGTTAAGTACTGTCATGTATACCATATTTCATTTTTAGTGCGAATATTTTTAGATGAAATGTTATTATTATATGACGTCAGTTAAGCACTGTGATGTATACCATTTCATTTTAGTGCAACATTTTTAGATGAAATGTTATTATTATATGATGCTCAGTTAAGCACTGTCATGTATACCATTTCATTTTAGTGTGAATATTTTTAGATGAAATGTTATTATTATATGATGCTCAGTTAAGCACTTATCATGTATACCATTTCATTTTTTAGTGCAAATATTTTTAGATGAAATGTTAATATTATATGATGCTCAGTTAAGCACTGTCATGTATACCATTTCATTTTTAGTGCTAATATTTTTAGATGAAATGTTATTATTATATGATGCTCAGTCAAGCACTGTCATGTATACCATTTCATTTTTAGTGCTGTATTGATACTTAGATGAAATGTTATTATTACATGATGCTCAGTCAAGCACTGAAGTCATGTATACCATTTCATTTTTATATGACATTTTTAGATGAAATGTTATTATTATATGATGCTCAGTTAAGCACTGTCATGTATACCATTTCATTTTTAGGAATATTTTAGATGAAATGTTATTATTATATGATGCTCAGTTAAGCACTGTCATGTATACCATTTCATTTTTAGTGCGAATATTTTTAGATGAAATGTTATTATTATATGATGCTCAGTTAAGCACTGTCATGTATGCATCATTTCATTTTTAGTGCTAATATTTTTAGATGAAATGTTATTATTATATGATGCTCTCCAGTTAAGCACTGTCATGTATATCATTTCATTTTAAGTGCGTAATATTTTAGATGAAATGTTATTATTACATGATGCTCAGTCAAGCACTGTCATGTATACTATTTCATTTTTAGTGCGAATATTTTAGATGAAATGTTATTATTATATGATGCCTGTGTCACACTGTCATGTATACCATTTCATTTTTAGTGCGAATATTTTAGATGAAATGTTATTATTATATGATGCTCAGTCAAGCACTGTCATGTATACCATTTCATTTTTAGTGCGAATATTTAGATGAAATGTTATTATTATATGATGCTCAGTTAAGCACTGTCATGTATACCATTTCATTTTTAGTGCATTATTTTTAGATGAAATGTTATTATTATATGATGCTCAGTTAAGCACTGTCATGTATACCATTTCATTTTTAGTGCTAATATTTTAGATGAAATGTTATTATTATATGATGCTCAGTCAAGCACTGTCATGTATACCATTTCATTTTTAGTGCGAATATTTTTAGATGAAATGTTATTATTATATGATGCTCAGTTAAGCACTGTCATGTATACCATTTCATTTTTTAGTGCGAATATTTTTAGATGAAATGTTATTATTATATGATGCTCAGTTAAGCACTGTCATGTATACCATTTCATTTTTAGTGCGAATATTTTTAGATGAAATGTTATTATTATATGATGCTCAGTTAAGCACTGTCATGTATACCATTTCATTTTTAGTGCTTAATATTTTTAGATGAAATGTTATTATTATATGATGCCTAGTTAAGCACTGTCATGTATACCATTTCATTTTAGTATGAATATTTTTAGATGAAATGTTATGATATGATGCTCAGTCAAGCACTGTCATGTATACCATTTCATTTTTAGTGCGATTATTTTTAGATGAAATGTTATTATTATATGATGCTCAGTTAAGCACTGTCATGTATACCATTTCATTTTAGTGCGATTATTTTTAGATGAAATGTTATTATTATATCACGCCCAGTTAAGCACTGTCATGTATACCATTTCATTTTTAGTGTGAATATTTTTAGATGAAATGTTATTATTATATGATGCTCAGTTAAGCACTGTCATGTATACCATTTCATTTTTAGTGCGAATATTTTAGATGAAATGTTATTATTATATGATGCTCAGTCAAGCACTGTCATGGTACCATTTCATTTTTAGTGCGCAATATTTTTAATGAAATGTTATTATTATATGATGCTCAGTTAAGCACTGTCATGTATACCATTTCATTTTTAGGTATATTTTATTTTTAGATGAAATGTTATTATTATATGATGCTCAGTTAAGCACTGTCATGTATACCATTTCATTTTTAGTGCGAATATTTTTAGATGAAATGTTATTATTATATGATGCCTGGGTTAAGCACTGTTGCTATACCATTTCATTTTAGTGCGAATATTTTTAGATGAAATGTTATTATTATATGATGCTCAGTTAAGCACTGTCATGTATACCATTTCATTTTTAGTGCGACATTTTTAGATGAAATGTTATTATGATATGATGCTCAGTCAAGCACTGTCATGTATACTCATTTTCATTTTTAGTGCGAATATTTTTAGATGAAATGTTATTATTATATGATGCTCAGTTAAGCACTGTCATGTATACCATTTCATTTTTAGTGCTAATATTTTAGATGAAATGTTATTATTTATATGATGCTCAGCAAGCACTGTCATGTATACCATTTCATTTTTAGTGAATATTTTTAGATGAAATGTTATTATTATTTGATGCTCAGTTAAGCACTGTCATGTGTATACCATTTCATTTTTTTTTTTTTTTTTTAATATTTTTAGATGAAATGTTATTATTATATCACGCTCAGTTAAGCACTGTCATGTATACCATTTCATTTTTAGTGTGAATATTTTTTAGATGAAATGTTATTATTATATGATGCTCAGTCAAGCACTGTCAGTGTCTACCATTTCATTTTTAGTGAATATTTTTAGGATGAAAATGTTATTATTATATGATGCCTGCTAAGCACTGTCATGTATACCATTTCATTTTTAGTACATATTTTTAGATGAAATGTTATTATATGACGCTCAGTTACACTGTCATGTATGCCATTTCATTTTTAGTGCGTAATATTTTTAGATGAAATGTTATTATTATATGATGCCTAGATAGCACTGTCATGTATACCATTTCATTTTTTTAGTGTGCGAATATTTTTAGATGAAATGTTATTATTATATGATGCTCAGTCAAGCACTGTCATGCATACCATTTCATTTTTTAGTGAATATTTTTAGATGAAATGTTATTATTATATGATGCTCAGTCAAGCACTGTCATGTATACCATTTCATTTTTAGTGCGAATATTTTTAGATGAAATGTTATTATTATATGATGCTCAGTCAGCACTGTCATGTATACCATTTCATTTTTAGTAGCGAATATTTTTAGATGAAATGTTATTATATGATGCTCAGTTAAGCACTGTCATGTATACCATTTCATTTTTTAGTAGGTAATATTTTTAGATGAAATGTTATTATTATATGATGCCTGAAGTTACACTGTCATGTATACCATTTCATTTTTAGTGCGAATATTTTTAGATGAAATGTTATTATTATATGATGCTCAGTCAAGCACTGTCATGTATACCATTTCATTTTTAGTGCGTATTTTTAGATGAAATGTTATTATTATATGATGCCCAGTCAAGCACTGTCATGTATACCATTTCATTTTAGTGCTTTAATATTTTTAGATGAAATGTTATTATTATATGATGTTTCAATAAGCACTGTCATGTATACCATTTCATTTTGGGTGCGAATATTTTTAGATGAAATGTTATTATTATATGATGCTCAGTCAAGCACTGTCATGTATACTATTTCATTTTCTTAGGTGCGAATATTTTTAAGAAATGTTATTATTATATGATGCTCAGTTAAGCACTGTCATGTATACCATTTCATTTTAGTGCTAATATTTTTAGATGAAATGTTATTATATGATGCTCAGTTAAGCACTGTCATGTATACCATTTCATTTTTAGTGCGAATATTTTTAGATGAAATGTTATTATTATATGATGCTCAGTTAAGCACTGTCATGTATACCATTTCATTTTTAGTGCGAATATTTTTAGATGAAATGTTATTATTATTATATGATGCTCAGTCAAGCACTGTCATGTATACCATTTCATTTTTATAAGGACATTTTTAGATGAAATGTTATTATTATATGATGCTCAGTTAAGCACTGTCATGTATACCATTTCATTTTTAGTGCGAATATTTTTAGATGAAATGTTATTATTATATGATGCTCAGTCAAGCACTGTCATGTATACCATTTCATTTTTAGTGCGAATATTTTTAGATGAAATGTTATTATTATATGATGCCCAGTCAAGCACTGTCATGTATACCATTTCATTTTTAGTGCGATTATTTTTAGATGAAATGTTATTATTATATGATGCCTCAGTCAAGCACTGTCATGTATACTCTATTTCATTTTTAGTGCGAATATTTTTAGATGAAATGTTATTATTATATGATGCTCAGTTAAGCACTGTCATGTAAGTACCATTTCATTTTTAGTGCTTAATATTTTTAGATGAAATGTTATTATTATATGATGCTCAGTTAAGCACTGTCATGTATACCATTTCATTTTTAGTGCGAATATTTTTAGATGAAAATGTTATTATTATTTGATGCTCAGTTAAGCACTGTCATGTATACCATTTCATTTTTAGTGCGAATATTTTTAGATGAAATGTTATTATTATATCACGCTCAGTTAAGCACTGTCATGTATACCATTTCATTTTTAGTGTGAATATTTTTAGATGAAATGTTATTATTATATGATGCTCAGTCAAGCACTGTCATGTCTACCATTTCATTTTAGTGCGATTATTTTTAGATGAAATGTTATTATTATATGATGCTCAGTTAAGCACTGTCATGTATACTCATTTCATTTTTAGTGCGAATATTTTTAGGATGAAATGTTATTATATGACGCCCAGTTAAGCACTGTCATGTGCGCCATTTCATTTTTAGTGCGAATATTTTTAGATGAAATGTTATTATTATATGATGCCTGATAAGCACTGTCATGTATACCATTTCATTTTTAGTGCTTAATATTTTTAGATGAAATGTTATTATTATATGATGCTCAGTTAAGCACTGTCATGTATACCATTTCATTTTTAGTGCGAATATTTTAGATGAAATGTTATTATTATATGATGCTCAGTCAAGCACTGTCATGTATACCATTTCATTTTTTAGTGCGACATTTTTAGATGAAATGTTATTATTATATGAACGCTCAGTTAAGCACTGTCATGTATACCATTTCATTTTTAGTGCGAATCTTTTTAGATGAAATGTTATTATTATATGATGCTCAGTTAAGCACTGTCATGTCTACCATTTCATTTTTAGTGCGAATATTTTTAGATGAAATGTTATTATTGTATGATGCTCAGTCAAGCACTGTCATGTATACCATTTCATTTTTAGTGCGAATATTTTTAGATGAAATGTTATTATTATATGATGCTCAGTTAAGCACTGTCATGTCTACCATTTCATTTTTAGTGCGAATATTTTTAGATGAAATGTTATTATTATATGATGCTCAGTTAAGCACTGTCATGTATACCATTTCATTTTTAGTGCGAATATTTTTAGATGAAATGTTATTATTATATGACGCTCAGTTAAGCACTGTCATGTATACCATTTCATTTTTAGTGCGAATATTTTTAGATGAAATGTTATTATTATATGATGCTCAGATAAGCACTGTCGTGCTATACCATTTCATTTTCAGTGCGAATATTTTAGATGTGAAATGTTATTATTATATGATGCCTGCCAGCACTGTCATGTATACCATTTCATTTTTAGTGCTAATATTTTTAGATGAAATGTTATTATTATATAGACGCTCAGTCAAGCACTGTCATGTATACCATTTCATTTTAGTGCGAATATTTTTAGATGAAATGTTATTAATATATGATGCTCAGTCAAGCACTGTCATGTATACCATTTCATTTTATATGCATATTTTTAGATGAAATGTTATTATTATATGATGCTCAGTCAGCACTGTCATGTATACCATTTTATTTTTAGTGCGAATATTTTAGATGAAATGTTATTATGATATGATGCTCAGTCAAGCACTGTCATGTATACCATTTCATTTTTAGTGTTAATATTTTTAGATGAAATGTTATTATGATATGATGCTCAGTCAAGCACTGTCATGTATACCATTTCATTTTAGTGCGAATATTTTTAGATGAAATGTTATTGCTATTATATGATGCCTGTTACACTGTCATGTATACTATTTCATTTTTAGGTGCGAATATTTTTAGATGAAATGTTATTATGATATGATGCTCAGTCAAGCACTGTCATGTATACTATTTCATTTTTAGTGCTAATATTTTTAGATGAAATGTTATTATTATATGATGCTCAGTTAAGCACTGTCATGTATACCATTTCATTTTTAGTGCGAATATTTTTAGATGAAATGTTATTATTATATGATGCTCAGTTAAGCACTGTCATGTGTATACCATTTCATTTTTAGTGCGAATATTTTTGGGATGAAATGTTATTATTATATGATGCTCAGTTAAGCACTGTCATGTATACCATTTCATTTTTTTTAGTGCGATTACTTTTAGATGAAATGTTATTATGATATGATGCTCAGTCAAGCACTGTCATGTATACCATTTTATTTTAGTGCGAATATTTTTAGATGAAATGTTATTATTATATGATGTCAGATAAGCACTGTCGTGCTATACCATTTCATTTTCAGTGCGAATATTTTTAGATGAAATGTTATTATTATATGATGCTCAGTTACACTGTCATGTATACCATTTCATTTTTAGTGCGAATATTTTTAGATGAAATGTTATTATGATATGATGCTCAGTCAAGCACTGTCATGTATACCATTTCATTTTTAGTGCGAATATTTTTAGATGAAATGCTATTATTATATGATGCTCAGTTAAGCACTGTCATGTATACTATATTTCATTTAGTGCGAATATTTTTAGATGAAATGTTATTATTATATGATGCTCAGTTAAGCACTGTCATGTATACCATTTCATTTTTTAGTGCGAATATTTTTAGATGAAATGTTATTATTATATGATGCCTGTGCTAAGCACTGTCATGTATACCATTTCATTTTTAGTGCGAATATTTTTAGATGAAATGTTATTATTATATGATGCTCAGTTAAGCACTGTCATGTATACCATTTCATTTTTAGTGCGATTATTTTAGATGAAAATGCTATTATGATATGATGCTCAGTCAAGCACTGTCATGTATACCATTTCATTTTTAGTGCTTAATATTTTTAGATGAAATGTTATTATTATATGATGTCAGATAGCACTGTCGTGCTATACCATTTCATTTTCAGTGCGATTACTTTTTAGGATGAAATGTTATTATTATATGATGCTCAGTTAAGCACTGCCTTTTCATGTATACCATTTCATTTTTAGTGCGTAATATTTTTAGATGAACACATATGATATGATGCTCAGCCAAGTACTGTCATGTATACCATTTCATTTTAGTGCGAATATTTTTAGATGAAATGTTATTATTATATGATGCTCAGTTAAGCACTGTCATGTATATACCATTTCATTTTTAGTGCGAATATTTTTAGATGAAATGTTATTATTATATGATGCTCAGTTACACTGTCATGTATACCATTTTACTTTAGTGCGAATATTTTTAGATGAAATGTTATTATTATATGATGCTCAGTTAAGCACTGTCATGTATACCATTTCATTTTTAGTGCGAATATTTTTAGATGAAATGTTATTATTATATGATGCTCAGATAAGCACTGTCGTGCTATACCATTTCATTTTTAGTGTGAATATTTTTAGATGAAATGTTAATATTATATGATGTCCAGTTTAGCACTGTCATGTATACCATTTCATTTTTAGTGTGAATATTTTTAGATGAAATGTTATTATTATATGACGCTGTCACAATTGTCATGTATACCATTTCCATTTTTAGTGCGAATATTTTTAGATGAAATGTTATTATTATATGATGCTCGTATACACTGTCGTGCTATACCATTTCATTTTTAGTGTGAATATTTTTTTAGATGAAATGTTATTATTATATGATGCTCAGTCAAGCATTGTCATGTATACCATTTCATTTTAGTGCGAACATTTTTAGATGAAATGTTATTATTATATGATGCTCAGTTAAGTACTGTCATGTATACCATTTCATTTTTTTAGTGCGAATATTTTTAGATGAAATGTTATTATTATATGACGCTCAGTTAAGCACTGTCATGTATACTCATTTCTATTTTTAGTGCGAATATTTTTAGATGAAATGTTATTATTATATGATGCTCAATTAAGCACTACGTCATGTATACCATTTCATTTTTAGTGCGAATATTTTTAGATGAAATGTTATTATTATATGATGCTCAGTTAAGCACTGTCATGTATACCATTTCATTTTTAGTGCGAATATTTTTAGATGAAATGTTATTATTATATGGATGCCAGTTAGCACTGTCATGTATACCATTTCATTTTTTAGTGCGAATATTTTTAGATGAAATGTTATTATTATATGATGCTCAATTAAGCACTGTCATGTATACCATTTCATTTTTTAGTGCGAATATTTTTAGATGAAGTTATTATTATATGATGCTCAGTTAAGCACTGTCATGTATACCATTTCATTTTTAGTGTGAATATTTTTAGATGAAATGTTATTATTATATGATGCTCAATTACACTGTCATGTATACCATTTCATTTTTAGTGCGAATATTTTTAGATGAAATGTTATTATTATATGATGCCTTAAGTTAAGCACTGTCATGTATACCATTTCATTTTTTTAGTGCGAATATTTTTAGATGAAATGTTATTATTATATGATGCTCAGTTAAGCACTGTCATGTATACCATTTCATTTTATGTATTGCTTTAGATGAAATGTTATTATTATATGATGCTCAATTAAGCACTGTCATGTATACCATTTCATTTTTAGTGCGAATATTTTTAGATGAAATGTTATTATTATATGATGCTCAGTCAAGCACTGTCATGTATACCATTTCATTTTTAGTGCGAATATTTTTAGATGAAATGTTATTATTATATGATGCTCAGTTACATTGTCATGTATACCATTTCATTTTTAGTGCGAATATTTTTAGATGAAATGTTATTATTATATGATGCTCAATTTATATCTGTCATGTATACCATTTCATTTTAGTGCGAATATTTTTAGATGAAATGTTATTATTATATGATGCTCAGTTAAGCACTGTCATGTATACCATTTCATTTTTTTAGTGCTAATATTTTTAGATGAAATGTTATTATATGATGCTCAGTTACACTGTCATGTATACCATTTCATTTTTTAGGTGCGAATATTTTTAGATGAAATGTTATTATTATATGATGCTCAGTTAAGCACTGTCATGTATACCATTTCATTTTTAGTGCGAATATTTTTAGATGAAATGTTATTATTATATGATGCTCACTACACTGTCATGTATACTATTTCATTTTTAGTGCGTGGTATTATTTTAGATGAAATGTTATTATTATATGATGCTCAGTCAAGCACTGTCATGTATACCATTTCATTTTTAGTGCGAATATTTTTAGATGAAATGTTATTATTATATGATGCTCAGTTAAGCACTGTCATGTATACCATTTCATTTTTAGCGAATATTTTTAGGATGAAATGTTATTATTATATGATGCTCAGTTAAGCACTGTCATGTATACCATTTCATTTTTAGTGCCATTATTTTTAGATGAAATGTTATTATTATATGATGCTCAATTAAGCACTGTCATGTATACCATTTCATTTTTAGGTGCGAATATTTTTAGATGAAAATGTTATTATTATATGATGCTCAGTCAAGCACTGTCATGTATACTCATTTCATTTTTAGGTGCTAATATTTAGATGAAATGTTATTATTATATGATGCTCAGTTAAGACTGTCATGTATACCATTTCATTTTTAGTGCGAATATTTTTAGATGAAATGTTATTATATGATGCTTGCTACACTGTCATGTATACCATTTCATTTTTAGTGCCAATATTTTTAGATGAAATGTTATTATTATATGATGCTCAATTAGCACTGTCATGTATACCATTTCATTTTTAGCATTTTAATATTTTTAGATGAAATGTTATTATTATATGATGCTCAATTACACTGTCATGTGTATACCATTTCATTTTTAGTGCCATCATTTTTAGATGAAATGTTATTATTACATGATGCTCAGTTACACTGTCATGTATACCATTTTGTATTTTTAGTGCGAATATTTTTAGATGAAATGTTATTATATGATGCTCAGTTAGCACTGTCATGTATACCATTTCATTTTTAGTGCGAATATTTTTAGATGAAATGTTATTATTATATGATGCTCAGTTACACTGTCATATATACCATTTACTTTTAGTGCTAATATTTTTAGATGAAATGTTATTATTATATGATGCTCAATTAAGTACTGTCATGTGTATACCATTTCATTTTTATGCGTAATATTTTTAGATGAAATGTTATTATTATATGATGCTCAATTATGCACTGTCATGTATACCATTTCATTTTTAGGTGCGAATATTTAGATGAAATGTTATTATTATATGATGCTCACACTGTCATGTATACCATTTCATTTTTAGTGCGAATATTTTTAGATGAAAATGTTATTATTATATGATGCTCAATTACACTGGTCATGTATACCATTTCATTTTTAGTGCTAATATTTTTAGATGAAATGTTATTATTATATGATGCTCAGTGAAGCACTGTCATGTATACCATTTCATTTTAGTGCGAATATTTTTGGAATAAATGTTATTATGATATGATGCTCAGTCAAGCACTGTCATGTATACCATTTCATTTTTAGTGCGAATATTTTTTAGATGAAATGTTATTATTATATGATGCTCAGTTAAGCACTGTCATGTATACCATTTCATTTTTAGTGCGAATATTTTTAGATGAAATGTTATTATTATATGATGCTCAGTTGACACTGTCATGTATACCATTTCATTTTTTAGTGCGAATCTTTTTAGATGAAATGTTATTATTATATGACGCTCAGTCAAGCACTGTCATGTATACCATTTCATTTTAGTGCGAATATTTTTAGATGAAATGTTATTATTATATCACGCTCAGTTAAGCACTGTCATGTATACCATTCATTTTTAGTGTGAATATTTTGATGAAATGTTATTATTATATGATGCTCAGTTAAGCACTGTCATCTATACCATTTCATTTTTAGTGTGAATATTTTAGATGAAATGTTATTATTATATGATGCTCAGTTAAGCACTGTCTTGTGCTGTCACCATTTCATTTTTAGTGCGAATATTTTTTGATGAAATGTTATTATTATATGACGCTCAGTTAAGCACTGTCATGTATACATTTCATTTTTAGTACGAATATTTTTAGATGAAATGTTATTATTATATGATGCTCAGATAAGCACTGTCGTGCTATACCATTTCATTTTTAGTGTGAATATTTTTAGATGAAATGTTATTATTATATGATGCTCAGTCAAGCACTGTCATGTCTACCATTTCATTTTTAGTGCGAATATTTTTTAGATGAAATGTTATTATTATGATGCTCAGTTACGCACTGTCATGTATACCATTTCATTTTTAGTGCGAATATTTTTAGATGAAATGTTATTATTATATGACGCTCAGTTAAGCACTGTCATGTATACCATTTCATTTTTAGTCACAATCTTTTTAGATGAAATGTTATTATTATATGATGCTCAGTTAAGCACTGTCATGTCTACCATTTCATTTTTAGTGCGAATATTTTTAGATGAAATGTTATTATTATATGATGCTCAGTTAAGCACTGTCATGTATACCATTTCATTTTTAGTGCGAATATTTTTAGATGAAATGTTATTATTATATGACGCTCAGTTAGCTTTTATCATGTATACCATTTCATTTTTAGTGCGAATATTTTTAGATGAAATGTTATTATTATATGATGCTCAGATAAGCACTGTCGTGCTATACCATTTCATTTTCAGTGCGAATATTTTTAGATGAAATGTTATTATATGATGCTCAGTTAAGCACTGTCATGTATACCATTTCATTTTAGTGCGAATATTTTTAGATGAAAATGTTATTATTATATGATGCTCAGTCAAGCACTGTCATGTATACCATTTCATTTTTAGTGCGAATATTTTTAGATGAAATGTTATTATTATATGATGCTCAGTCAAGCACTGTCATGTATACCATTTCATTTTTAGTGCGAATATTTTTAGATGAAATGTTATTATTATATGATGCTCAGTTAAGCACTTAATGTATACCATTTCATTTTTAGTGCGAATATTTTTAGATGAAATGTTATTATTATATGATGCTCAGTTAAGCACTGTCATGTATACCATTTCATTTAGTGCGAATATTTTTAGATGAAATGTTATTATTATATGATGCTCAGTTAAGCACTGTCATGTATACCATTTCATTTTTAGTGCGAATATTTTGAATGAAATGTTATTATTATATGATGCTCAGTTAAGCACTGTCATGTATACCATTTCATTTTTAGTGCGAATATTTTTAGATGAAATGTTATTATTATATGATGCTCAGTTAAGCACTGTATGTATACCATTTCATTTTTAGTGCGAATATTTTTAGATGAAATGTTATTATTATATGATGCTCAGATAAGCACTGTAGTGCTATACCATTTCATTTTAGTGTGAATATTTTTAGATGAAATGTTATTATTATATGATGCTCAGTCAAGCACTGTCATGTATACCATTTCATTTTTAGTGTGAATATTTTTAGATGAAATGTTATTATTATATGACGCTCAGTCAAGCACTGTCATGTATACCATTTCATTTTTAGTGCGAATATTTTTAGATGAAATGTTATTATTATATGATGCTCAGATAAGCACTGTCGTGCTATACCATTTCATTTTTAGTGTGAATATTTTTAGATGAAATGTTATTCGTATATGATGCTCAGTCAAGCACTGTCATGTATACCATTTCATTTTTAGTGCGAATATTTTTAGATGAAATGTTATTATTATATGATGCTCAGATAAGCACTGTGTCGTGCTATACCATTTCATTTTTAGTGTGAATATTTTTAGATGAAATGTTATTATTATATGATGCTCAGTCAAGCACTGTCATGTATACCATTTCATTTTTAGTGCGAATATTTTTAGATGAAATGTTATTATTATATGATGCTCAGATAAGCACTGTCGTGCTATACCATTTCATTTTTAGTGTGAATATTTTTAGATGAAATGTTATTATTATATGATGCTCAGTTAAGCACTGTCATGTATACCATTTTCATTTTTAGTGCGAATATTTTTAGATGAAATGTTATTATTATATGATGCTCAGTTAAGCACTGTCATGTATACCATTTCATTTTTAGTGCGAATATTTTTAGATGAAATGTTATTATTATATGATGCTCAGTTAAGCACTGTCATGTATACCATTTCATTTTTAGTGCGAATATTTTTAGATGAAATGTTATTATTATATGATGCTCAGATAAGCACTGTCGTACTATACCATTTCATTTTTAGTGTGAATATTTTTAGATGAAATGTTATTATTATATGATGCTCAGTCAAGCACTGTCATGTATACCATTTCATTTTTAGTGCGAATATTTTTAGATGAAATGTTATTATTATATGATGCTCAGATAAGCACTGTCGTGCTATGCCATTCATTTTTAGTGTGAATGTTTTAGATGAAATGTTATTATTATATGATGCTCAGTCAAGCACTGTCATGTATACCATTTCATTTTTAGTGTGAATATTTTTAGATGAAATGTTATTATTATATGACGCTCAGTCAAGCACTGTCATGTATACCATTTTATTTTTAGTGCGAATATTTTTAGATGAAATGTTATTATTATATGATGCTCAGATAAGCACTGTCGTGCTATACCATTTCATTTTTAGTGTGAATATTTTTAGATGAAATGTTATTATTATATGATGCTCAGTCAAGCACTGTCATGTATACCATTTCATTTTTAGTGCGAATATTTTTAGATGAAATGTTATTATTATATGATGCTCAGTTAAGCACTGTCATGTATACCATTTCATTTTTAGTGCGAATATTTTTAGATGAAATGTTATTATTATATGACGCTCAGTTAAGCACTGTCATGTATACCATTTCATTTTTAGTGCGAATATTTTTAGATGAAATGTTATTATTATATGATGCTGAGTTAAGCACTGTCATGTATACCATTTCATTTTTAGTGCGAATATTTTTAGATGAAATGTTATTATTATATGATGCTCAGTTAAGCACTGTCATGTATACCATTTCATTTTTAGTGCGAATATTTTTAGATGAAATGTTATTATTATATGATGCTCAGTTAAGCACTGTCATGTATACCATTTCATTTTTAGTGCGAATATTTTTAGATGAAATGTTATTATTATATGATGCTCAATTAAGCACTGTCATGTATACCATTTCATTTTTAGTGCGAATATTTTTAGATGAAATGTTATTATTATATGATGCTCAGTCAAGCACTGTCATGTCTACCATTTCATTTTTAGTGCGAATATTTTTAGATGAAATGTTATTATTATATGATGCTCAGTTAAGCACTGTCATGTATACCATTTCATTTTTAGTGGGAATATTTTTAGATGAAATGTTATTATTATATGATGCTCAGTCAAGCACTGTCATGTATACCATTTCATTTTTAGTGCGAATATTTTTAGATGAAATGTTATTATTATATGATGCTCAGTTAAGCACTGTCATGTATACCATTTCATTTTTAGTGCGAATATTTTTAGATGAAATGTTATTATTATATGATGCTCAGTTAAGCACTGTCATGTATACCATTTCATTTTTAGTGCGAATATTTTTAGATGAAATGTTATTATTATATGATGCTCAGTTAAGCACTGTCATGTATACCATTTCATTTTTAGTGCGAATATTTTTAGATGAAATGTTATTATTATATGATGCTCAGTCAAGCACTGTCATGTATACCATTTAATTTTTAGTGCGAATATTTTTAGATGAAATGTTATTATTATATGATGCTCAATTAAGCACTGTCATGTATACCATTTCATTTTTAGTGTGAATGTTTTTAAATGAAATGTTATTATTATATGATGCTCACAGAAGTTACTTTTAAGTTCATCTTATCAAAAATTTTTGCCTCTCTACTTCCCATTCTTCAGAAGCTGCCTGCCATATTTATCATTCTTCAAGGTCTCTTACTGAAGAAAGTTAGAGGAATATTGCTAGAAATTTAGTATTTATTAATAAAGAAACTTTACTAAATAAAAAATTCAGCTAGCAATCCTCTGTGTACCAGATGGTAACTGCTAATTAGACAAGAGAACATATGAGTTTTAAAGCTATAAAACCGCTGTACCTTGTGGTCTTTGGTGTTGTTTCATCAATAGAATTAGTTTTAGCCCCTATAGCACACAGTGGAGAAAGCTGTATGGCACCATCAAGAGAACAGTTGTGGGTTCAAGAAATCGCTTACCAGAAACATGCAAACACTTTTTAAAGTTCTGTTTATCTTCAATGTGATATGGGTATATGAGTGGCTTGAACATTTCTTCTCTGGCTATGAGACCTGGATTCAAATCTCATCATGACTGATATGTCAGGAAGTTGATTCTTGATAATAGCAGATCTCAACATGAGACACATATGGAAAGTGCCTGAAAACCACAATGTGGGTTAGCCCAAGCCTTGTGCGTAAAATTGGGTAGAGAGAATAGTTTAAAAGCCATCTATGATTGTTCTAGAATGAAGTCACAATCATCATGACTGAGGGTTTGAACATGCTTGCCTACACAGTTTCTTCAATAAGCTGAAACTAGGGTGCACTTAGCTTAGTTGTTGTGTAAACCATAGTTAGATTGTGGGTTGAGCAGACATTTGTAATAGAGATTTGATGCCACCCTGACAAATACAGGGTGCTTTAAAATAATTAGTGGCCACCCATTATAATTATTATTATTATTATTACTTTTTTTTTCCAGGTAAATTTGGCTCTCCATGGATATCCATCCTTTGTAGGTCTAAGTAGTATTTGTTTCCTTAATACCTCTCCCATTCTCTGATCTGATATCAATTTACACAAGCTTGTTAGGGAGGTTAAAAGCTGATTTTCTCTGTCTCTCTTGCCTTCATTATCTCCTGTCAGTGTAAAATAGTTTAACCCTTCTTTATTCATGATACTGCAGAAATTCCAGTCTTTCTTTCGGATTCTAAGTATAAATATTCTTTTTCTTTCCTTTAAGGCTCCTTTTTGGTTATTTGTTCAATCTATAGAATTCTCAGTATCCTTCTGTACAACCACATCTCTACTGCCTCAAGTTGATGGAAAATTGTCCAGCTTCAACTGAAAACAGTTATTCCATAAGAGTTGTGCACCATTTTCTTTATTTCTAATGAAATGAGCCTGTTAGAAAGTATATTCACTTTGGATTTTCATGTTATGTTTTCCATTAAGGTATTTCCTAGATATTTACATTTCCATACTTGCTTAGTTTTGATTCCAATTCATGACATGCCTGTGAAACCATTTCTCTTGTGTATAACTAGATATTCTTCTTCTTCATGTGCCGTGTCCTTTCAGGACATAGGTGATCATGGACATCCACTTGGCGCTGTCTCTTCTAAGCCCTGCTCCACCAACCATTTGCTCAGATCTAGCAAGTACAGCTCACACTGCTTTCCCCTGTTTCTCTTTCTATGTATCCATCCTGTGAGTATTAAGTTCTCCAAGCCCTCCTTCCTCATTACATGTCCCAGGAACCTGATTTGTCTCTTCCTCATATTTAGTATCAGTTTTCTTCTCATTTGCATCCTTTCTAACATCTCATCATTGTGCAAGGGCTCTGTCCATGTTATCCTAAGCATCCTTTTGTAAAACCACATTTTTGCTGCCTCAAGCCTCTCCTTCATTTCCGATGTGATTGTCCAGCATTCACTTCCATACAGAAGGAAAGATATCACATAGCAATCCAACACTCTTTTCTTAGTTTCTAGTAAGATTTTCCTGTCTTTCAGTACTCTGGTTAGCTTCAGAAATGCATCTTTGGCCATGTCAATGCATGTTTGGATCTCCATGTTACATTTTCCATCCTCTGTCAAAAGACTTCCCAGATATTTGAATTTTTTTACTTGCTTTATTTTAGTTTCTCCAACTTGTAGTTTGCATATTGGGCTCCTTTTTTTGCTAACGATATTCAGTTTTCTTGAGGTTTATGCTCAGTCTTTTCTTTTCACTTTCTTTTTGCTAACTTTTGTAGAGGGTCTTGCATTTTCCTTTCCATGTCTGCTATCAGCACCATGTCATTCGCATATCTGATATTGTCAAGATTGTGGCCACCATTGTTGAATCCTGGCAAGGTTTTTATTTCTTTCATAATTTCTTCACTGTACAGGTTGAAAAGATCCGGTGAGAAAATATATCCTTGCCTTACGCTCCTTTCTATTTTTGCATACCTGCTGAGTTCATTTACTGTCTGTACAGAAGTGGTTTGCTGCAAATATACATTCTTGATTATCCTAATGTCTTTTCTGAAAATGTCGAGGTTATCGAGATATCTTCTTATGTTTGATAGCACTTTCTTCCTGCTTTCCCTTGCTAGAAATACTGGAGTTTTCTTTTTCTGTATGCCACCAGCACAATATTATCTATGTATCTTATTATAATATGTTACCTTGAATGGCAGAAGTAATTGACATGTACATTTGGCCGTGGGTAAGATCAAGAGAGGTCAAGGGTGGTTGATAGATACATCAAAAAGTCAATTAGAAACAAAGGTAATTGACAGACATGTCTTGCCATAGATGACATCAATAAAGTGACAACCTAAAAAGCGGAAATATATGGGAGTTTAAGACTATATAAAATTTAGAATTTTGGTTGAAGAGACAGAGAACTCCCACTGGCTTCCCACTCCCGATGGCTTCTCGTGTGCATGACTCTTTCCAGTTGCCCTTCTGCTCCACACAGGCATCAATAATGAAGAATAATAATACAAAATTATATTTTTATATGTACGTGTTTCTCATTGTTTGTCTAGTTTCAGCTGCAGTATATAACATTACGCTAAGATTGTGCCCATGAATAATAAATCCTGGTAGGACTTCTAGTTCTCTTGTTGCAAAGGTTGATTCTTATCCAATGAGAAAACACATCCTCTGATTTCTTGCATTTTTTTTATAATCGTTTCACCCCAAGCAAAATAGTACTGCCACTGGTGTGCAGGGGGTTACAATGAAAGGAGAAAGGAAACAGAAAAGAAAACAGTTCAAGTGGTATTGTAGAAAGGGTAAGAGAGAGGTAGGAGTCACGAAGATGGAAGATGGCAATTGACATTGCATTTAAACTTTTACAGATTGTAGCTATTAGGCAAGCTAAGCATGGGGAAGGGAGTTCCACAGGTAGGAAGTGCAAAGAAAAGAAACTGCTACAATAGAAATGGCAGTTACATTTGCTATTTTTACTGTAAAAGGTTGGGACCTAATTGCCAATCTAGTTGCATGCGTAAACTCATATGAGCAGAAAAAGCCGTAAAAATACTTATAAAAAGGATAGACAGAAGCCACATTCTGTCGGTGAAAAAGTGGCTGAAGGCTAGCAGCCAAATCAGGACTAATTACATTGTAGATCCTCCTTTGGATTTTGTCGAGAACCCCAAGATGAACAACAGGAGTACCTGATCAGATATGGCAAAAGCATTCAATGCACGGACAAATGGTAGATTTATAAATATCCAAGATGAATTCTGATGTAAAAAACTTTCTGGCTCCACACAACAACCCAACCATCTTAGCAGTAGATGCGGCTATTAATCCAAGGTATTCATTCCACTTGAAATCAGCTGAGAGAGTGAGGCTGAAGAGGCACATTTTATTGTTTTCAGGGAGACTAGTGTGAACCATATTAATGGAACGTAGGTGAGCTTCTCTATGGTGGTTAAAGAAGAGCAGCTTTGTTTTGGAAGTATTAAAATTTATGAGGCATTTTTTACCACAATCTATTACATAGACTAAATTTATGAAATAACATAATCCTCTAAACTGCTTATGGTCACATCATTTTGAAACACTGGTTTTTATATGATCATCAAAGTTAAGCAACATAGAAACTGATCAATAGATGTGTGAATGATTGGGAGCACCAGGTGCTGTAGGCTTAGATGTATGATTGGTGTAAAAGATAATAGCTTGAAACTGTTAACCAGAGAGCCAAGTTTCAACTCCTATTAGTTTTGTTATAGTCACTTATATGCAAATACCCTTAGGAAAAATATGAATCTACTTCTTCTCTCCCCATCTATGGGTTAATTTTCAAGACTTGTATTACTAAACTATTATTATCTCAAAAATATTTTCTTACAAATCTAAAAATATTTTCTGGCTTTAAATAACTTACAAAATATTAATAAGCCATAGAAAAGAAATCAATTGATATCCTCTAAAAATAAATGTTGGATAGATAAAAAATGAGCAAGTGAATTCAGTGATTTGTAATAAAGAATTCAGTTTGAATCATTCAATCACAAAAAAAATGAATTCTGCAAATAAATATTGTTCAGTGTTAAGACAGCTCTCCTAAATGAAGCGATGATTTTCTTTATTCTAGATATTTTGTTATAAATTTGTTATTCCCCACTAGTAACTATCTTGTAGAAAACTGGTTTATCTCTGTCAAGAAAAAAAAGTAAAAATGACAGTTTAAGAATTGAATAATTACACTCTGGTTAAAAATGAAAATTTTCTCTGCAGCAAGCAATAAAAGAAAAAACAAGTTTTTAACCAATGACCAGTGGGTTTTTTTCTTTAAAAATGAAAGTATTTCTTCTGTCAAGGAATATCAAGAAAAAAGGATTTTAATCATTGACTGTCTTTCTGCTGCCAAAAATCAAAATACTCACTTTATGAAACAAGAACAGAAATATGTGCTTACACACTAATAGTTGTTAATTTCCATAACATCTTGAAGCAATCATTTTTTTCTAAATTTAAAAGTCAGTAAAGCAGATACTAACAGGCCAGATTGAGAAAAGAGAGACAGGGGAAAGCAACGGATAACATATTTGAAGGACATAATCAGGTGGATGATGGAACAAGGGTTGCATAGTGTAACAGGAGAAGGCGTGCTAAGAGCAACTGGGGATAGGGAAATGTGGAAAGCCATGGTCGCATATGTCCTGAAGGGACAGGACACATAGAAAAAGAAGAAAATATGTATAAATAATTCTGTGTATATCTTAGTGGTATAAAGGTTTCTTTGAGTACAAAGAATGTTTTTCATTTCTTTTTTCATTCAGCTATTCTGTTTCAACCATGAAGTAGTGTTGTTATGTCATGGATATGATAATGCTCATAATGGGAGAAATGTAAATGGAAGAATAAACCTTTTCTTCCATAGCTCTCTCCTATTACACAAGAAATTATTAGCAAAGAATTATGTTTAGAAATGGGTTCTTCGTTCCTTCTAAAGTTTCCTAATATTTTTCTTGTATCTCAGTGGAACACTGTTGTCATATCTGGTCAGGTGTTCCTGCTGTTTGTCTCAGTAATCTCGACAAGCTCTAAAAGAGAATCTGTAATGTGATAGGTCCCGACCTGGCAGCTCGACTCCAATGACTTTCTCACCAGCAGGATGTGGCTTCCCTCTGTCTCTTCTACTTTTATTTTCATGGCTTCTGCTCTGACAAACTGTTATGTCGCCAAGTATAAATGAATAACTTAACAACAGAATCAGAATATAAGTTGTATTCCGCGGAAAGACGGTTAGTAAGTACAGAAGTGATTAGTAATATTTACAATAGAAAAGATACAAAAGTCCAATCCGTCGTAAGACGTGTGTATACGTGATTACTTCCGGTACGCCACCGGAAGTGTGACTAACTCTCGCACTGACTCTCAAGTGACTCTCTACGATTCTGTACGACTCTCCTGTAGAGAATCTACCATTGCTATATATAGCAATGGTAGATTGAGAACCATTGCTATATATAGCAATGTGAGAACTTATATAGAACTTATATAGCAATGTGAGAAATTCTGTGAGAACCATTGCTATATATAGCAATGGGAACAATCCATTATGTAGTCAAATAGGGGTGGCGCCCTAACACAAACTTAGGTCACTGAAGCCCCAGCCACAAAAATGTACTCGTGCAACTAGACTGGCAACAAGATCCTACACTTTTACAATTAAATCAACCAAATGCAGGCAACAATTCTACTCCATCAGCTTCTTTTCTCACACTTCCCACCTGTTGAACTCCCTTCCATATACTTGCTTTTCTGCTTTCCTGCAACCTCCAGGAATTCATATGTAATGTCAATTCTCATCTCTTATCCACTTGAATCCAGTCCTTTCTACATTACCTTGTGTATCTTGTTCTTTTCTTTTCTCTCTACCTTCACAACAGTCTTCACTCCTGTGTTCACATCCTTCTCTTGCCCTTTCTCTGTCACCCCTTGTAGCTGATTCATCTTTCTCTTCACTTTCCTCCTGCCTAAAACTTTATCACTTTTAGGTAGTCCCCTGCACATCAGTAACAGTACCACCTTGGTTGGGTTGAAATGATAAAAAATGGCACTATTGCGTTGCTTGGGGTTGAAAATATTAAAAAAAAACATAAGAAAAATTATAGGTAAAACTTACAGTAGAAAGAAGTTTCTCTAACCTTGATTTACAATCTGTCTAAAAAGAGAATTCTAAGTCAAAACATTGGGACAAAATCAATGAGGAAAATCTCTACAATATTCTTAATAATACTTACAGAAATACACTGTTTACAGATCTGAAAAAGGAGGCTGCGTGGAATGATGATAGCCCATATTCTGAATTTAATTTTTGATTGGAATTTTGCTTTAAATTCTTTCTAAATACAAAATGTACATCAGCTCAGAATGAGAAACTGGAGAGCCAAGTTTGAATTCCAGTTGAATCTGTTGGATTTACATATGTGCAAATACATTTGGGAAAGATATTAATCCATCTCTTCCAACCAGCTATGGGTTAGATTGCAGGACAGATTGGGTTCTATATCTTCAGAAATTTAAATTCATTTATTGTCTTTTTTCTCACTTCTCACTAAATTCTTCTCATTCCCTATCACCCCTTTTAACCGTTTACATCATAGTGGCATTTTTAAAATTGTTGGGTTGAAATGATTTTAAAAATATCCATGTTAACCTTTCCAAGAAAGCAAAATTAGTAATAAATTCAAGTATGTGGAATAACTTGATAAAAAATATATACATTCAGATAGCCTATATTTTTAGCTACGAGTTAAATAGCAGGATTTATTGGATTCTATAGTCTTGGTTGGTAACAATTCTACCACAGAAAGTAATGGCAACCTACTGTGAGAAAATCTTTTGCTTTCAAGACATGATTGCCCATACGTGTATCATGTATTGCACTTAACTGACTGAATTACAAAATAAATATTTTAGTGTATGATTGAAAGAAGAGAGGAAAGAAGGGAGAAGAAATTATTTCTTTGGATTCTAAATTGTTCATTGACTTTTGAGTTTATTAATAGATACAACAAGCAGGAAGAAATTAATTTAAGAGGAACAAGAAAAGATAATTTTATTTTGTTTCTGTTTAAAATGTTTCACTGTCTAATCAATGTGCTTTTTCCATTTGCCTGTTTTTTGTTCAACACTTGGCCCTCTGAGTATATTTAGAGAAATGTATAAATGCTGCTGCTGCTTTCTCCTATTTAGAAAACATTAACTGATTTTAAAGTGATTTTCTTCTGTCCAATCATTGCTAACCATGTTTTTTTTTTACTTTTTGCTCCTCAGTTTTTGTTATTGGTTGTTTTTTTGTTATTTATTTATTTATTTATTTTTTGAAACAAGATTTTAATAAAATGAAAATAAGCAAATGGAAAATTTGATTGACAGAAAACATTAAAATATGAGAATAAAAGAAGATATAACTATGTCAGACATTGAAATAAAGCTATACGTCTGTATACATCTTTCTATACAGAGAAAGTGAGAGAGGCAGATAAACCGACAAAACAAATATATGTTAGCAAGACAGTAAAACAAAAAAGATAAGATGACAATTCATATAGACATTATGCAGGCATATGTATTATGGTTTCTTTTAAATATGTGGATTTTTTAGGTGATTTAGGACTTATGAAATTTCAGACTCAACATCTCAATATCAATTCCAAAATTCAGTAGCAAGTTGGGGCCCATGAATGCTGGTAGAGAATAGTCAGATTTTATTTGGAAGGAAAGTCTGTTTTGGCTTTAATAGTGTACACATGCCCAAAGATTTAAATTCAGAGTTTTCTACTCCTTTATCAACTTAAATCTATACCCTGACACAATTTTCTGCTGAAATTTTCTTGATATAATGTTTCATTTTATATTGACTACTAAATTATATGCATTGATAAGGGAAATAATTCTAAAGAGAGGAATAGATTTTTTAAATACTTCATCCAACAGATCTTTATAACTTAAATGTTATTTTTAGTGGATACTTAAATTTTAATAGACGCTCTATTTGTTTATTAAACAGTATTTATTTTCATGTACAAGCCTGAATATTCAAGAAATCTTATGTGCTCCTTGGCAGGATTTGGGCATGTGTTCCCTATGGGAAACTGTCATTAGCTCTGATGTGTTTTAACCTCTTGACTATGGAGCACATTAATAGCAAAACAAAGTCTGAATGGTGTCTTTAAACAGAGGTTTTCCTCTGACTCTCAAAATAAACATATCTGTTCAGTTTCATATCCAAATGTTAACAAAGCAATTTGTAAAGAAAGGAATGAATTTTCTTTTAAATTAAATAATCCAACAAGATGTTATTACTTAAACATTATTTTTAGTGGATATTTGTATTTGAGTAGATTTGCCATTTATTTATTAATCAGTGATTATATTCATCTACAAGCCTAATTATTTGAGAAATCTTATTTGAAAATGATGCTTGTAGTGAATGCAATATAAAAAGAACTCACTTTTCTTCATTGTTTTCAAATTCACAAGCCTGAGCAAAATATATTTTGGTCAATAGAAAAACAAATTGGCCCCAGGCTGAAGAAAAGACCAGGGCAAAGTTTAGCAAGTCTCCGTGAAAATTTACTTAGACCAATGGAAATGAGTGCGGCTTACAAATTGAGAAAATGTAACAAGCCGATGTCAAATTGCATTCTGATATGTCAGTCAGTCAGTCAGTTAAGTGCCATACATGATACAAGCTTGGGCAATCATGTTTTGAAAGAGACATAACTGGCTGGGCAGATGATTATCCTGCAGCAGGTAGCTATTACTTTCTGTAGTAGACTGGTTGCCAGCTAAGGCTATAGAACCCAATCTTTCCTATTATTTAACCCATAATTGGAGGGAAGAGATGGATTAATACCTATCCCAAGGGTATTTGTGCATAAGTAAATGCAACGAATTCTACTGGAATTAAAACTCGGCTTGCTGATTTGTCATTCTGAGTCAACATTCACTGCACCACAACACATATCCGATTGCACATTCTGATATATACAGGCAGAGAAAGTTGAATCAAGGAGAAGAAAGAACGGAAGAGAAAGAGAGAGAGAGAGAGAAAGGCAGAATCTCATGCATGTAAATAACACTGGTGTCAAATCACACATTAATACATTATCAGCCTCTAATGAGAGCTGGGGAATTTCAAAGAGCTCTATTCAACTCCAAAGCTAAGTACCTTAAAATATATCTTTTATTCATGTTGAATACAACCATATAATTTTTATAGGAGAAGGGAACTCTCTCAGTTTATTTTAAGCATTTGAGAATTTACTTCATGTCCAATGAACATTTTCTTTTCTTGACAATGAGACTTTACTGTTTGATAACTTGTCCTGAAACAAGCTACTGAATCTTCAAATGTGTAAATTTGTAAAGAAATTTCTTGTTTCATTAAAAATAACACTTGTGTTTCCTTGTCATTGACCCTACATACTTCATGCTTTGTTTGGTAGAATTCAATCATTATTTGATATTATGTGCCTTGGTCTCTCACCTACGGAATGTGCTGTGGTTAAGCAAAGTTTAAATAGTGACATTTATTTTGAGAGTCAGCAAAAAATTTTTGTGTCAAGGAAATTTAATTTGTTTATAAGTTTCACTTGAGATATGGAGTGAATTTGAGACCTAAGAGACATTAAAATCATGGAACCACATTAGAGGGCAAATTTTCATTGTGACTTCAGTAAACTCTGGGTGTAAACAGCAATGGTGAAATGATACTAGCTTGGTTTTTATTCACTAAAAATAACAAGCTAGTTATTTTCTAAATGCGGTTTTAGAACTTGGTCATAAGAGCTTCAGGCCATATTTATGTTTTGTCTTGGTTGACTCAAAACAGTGAGAAGCAATGACTGGTTAGTCCCTTTTATTTTGTTGATTGACCTTGCTTCTTTTCCTCCTTTCTTTTAATATATTTGTCCATACACTCTCTATTATAATAAAGACCATTGTGTATTTATTTGTGTGTGTGTATATATATATATATATATATATATATTTATTTCCCTCCTGTCATGTTGATGGAGAGAGAGAAAGAGAGAGAAAGAAAAGATAATGAGGCTGTGTCAGCTCAGTTGATTGTTTGAACATATCCTCCCTCTTATAATAAAGACTAGTTTATATATATATATATGTGTGTGTGTGTGTGTGTGTGTGTGTGTGTGTGTGTGTGAAAAGTGTATGTATATAATTATATATATATATATATATATATATGCAATTTGTTATATATATCATATTATTAATATATTATGTATGCGCAATACTTATTTGAAAGCACTCAATATCAGTGATAGAGCTGACATATTCATATAGATAGGTGGGAGTTTGTGACCCTGGGTTTCACACTTTTGTGATCATCAGACAAACTCTGATGATCAGTCTGACGATCACAAAAGCATGATACCCAGGGTCACACACTCACACCTACCTCACCTACCTATATGAATATATATATATATATATATATATATACTGTTAAATATAACGGACAGTGAATGTCTATTATGTTTAATCATGAGCCGTTCTAAACATTGTAATTTGGCTTTAATTTCAAGTGAAAATAAAGACAAAAATTCTCCAACATTTGGATAATTTTTTATTATGTTGGTTCTAAGCTTTTGAATCACATGAGCCATCTTCAGAGAGGTTACAGGGATGCTAACATAATAACATCCACCATCAAAGATGATTTTTTTTATCTTGTGTGGACATAAAACTTTACTAAGCAATGATAACAGTGACCAAATAGCAGATGCAGTTCATAAATTTGTAATGTAGTTCTATGATGTCACACCACATGAGAGCTCAAAATGTTAACAGAACCATATATTTAAATGCAATGTAATGTGTTTTGACCAGATTTAAATGTGATATTATTAAGTTTGGGTTGTTTTGATATAATGGAGATGGCCTCCAATATCTGATGGTTCTTTTTACTGTGTGTATGAGTATTATTGTGTTATCAACTAAAATCTGTTTAATATTACCTACATGGCTATGTTTTTCTAAGAAATGATGTTTAATTAAACTCTGACCGGAAAGTTGGCAGGTAAGTCAACAGGAGAGCGTGTTTGTAGTGTGTTTATTATTAGTACCAGAGATACAATCTCTGAACAGGCATGTAAATTGATACACTACATTAGTTTTCTGTAAAGGATTTAGTTGTATGGTTGTAGGGTTATTAGAGACTATGAGGTCAATTGTTTTAAATATTTTTTATTATATGATGACTTTAATTTGATTATTATTTATTGGTTTAATGAACCCACTACATATATTAGTTTTACTACAACTGTAGACTTACCTGTCACCTTTCTGATCAGAGTTCAATTAAACAACATTTCTTAGAAAAACATAGCCATGTAGGTAATATTAGACAGATTTTAGTCAACAACACAATAACGTGTCATGTAGTTTGGTGAGGAAGAATGTATGTGTCAAGTAGGTTGCTGAGGAAGAAGGAGAAAAAATGCACATGTCACATAGCTTGGTGAAGAAGAAAGCCTGCTTCTAGTAGCTTGGTAAGGAAGAGTGAACAGGTCAAGTCGCTCTGTAAGGAGTTTGGGTAAATGAGTTAGGAAAATTATTTGAAGCCTCTTTTATGCACTGTCACTGTCTTTTGCCATTCCTTATTCCCTAATAACTTGTCTGAACTGGTGCTTTTGCTTATTTTTTGTTTTTAATCATTTCACCCCAAGCAAGGCATTCCACCGCCATTATTGTGCTTGGGGCTACATAGGGGAAGGTAAATAGAAAACGTGGTTAGATATAGGGAATGTCAGAAGCGGGGTGATAGATAGTTGGGTGGGTGGGAAGAGTGTTTGAAAGAATGGAAGCAAGTTAGTTTGTTAGGAGGTGTCTATTGACCTTACATTTAAACTCCTGGAGATTGTAGCCATCAGGGAAGCAGTCATGTGGAAGGGAATTCCACAGGCAGGAAGTGCGAGAAAAGAAACTGTTGGAGTAGAAGTTGCGGTTGCATTTTATCGGTTTCACTGTAAATGGGTGGGATCTAGTTGCTAGTCTAGTATCTCATGCAAATTCGAACCTAGGGGGCACCAGTGATCGAAGTTCATCGGAGCAGAAGCCGTGAAAGTATTTATAGAAGAGACACAGGGAAGCCACATCACGCCGGTGAGAGCTTATAAACTATTCATATTATTGGTGATGACACAACTCATTGGTTGAAAAATATCAAATATTTATTTTGAAAGGATTAATTTATTAACCAGCAGAATGTGTGAATTCACTCACTCAAAAACAATTCTTTATGTCATTTTCCACAGACCGTTTACTCTATTTTAATAAAATCTTGTAGGGAAACAAAGTTTTCATTTTCATTTGGGTATCTGTTTTCTTTTTCTGGCCCAGAAGTAGGGTAGGGTAGGCAATGGTAAGAATGTTTATTGTGGTCAAGTTCAAGTTGGCCTAATTCTGAGTTGCAATAAACAAATTAAAGATTGTACTTACTTTATCAATAGAGTTTCTACAAAACACATTCAAGCACTATATGTTGGAAAGTAGAAAGGAAGTGTGGGTCTCTTTCTAGTTCAGAATGTAATGATAAAAATGGTTATAATAGATGAGCTCAAGTCAGCTTTGTGTTGATTTAGAAGTGTGGTCGGTCATCAGACAACATTCTCCAGTGGGTGTACTTTCATCCATGTCAGCTATATATTGGAGCAAGAGAAAGAAAAATGTAACTGCAATTTCTACTCCAAGAGCTTTTTTCTCACACTTCCTGCCTGTGGAATTCCCTTCCACATACTTACTTCCCAGACAGCTATGACCTCCAGGAGTTTAAATGTAAGGTCAATAGACACCTCCTAACACACTAGCTCACACCCATTCTCTCAAACACTCTTTGTCTGTATCTCCTTACTCATTGATCACCTGCCTTCTGACATTTCCTATATCCAATTGCTCTCTCAGCACCTTCCCCTATGTAACCCCCTGTGTTATAGTGGCAGTGGAATGCCTTGCTTGGGGTGAAATGATTAAAAAAAAAAGGAAATGTTTGTCTTTTTATAGGATTTAAAGAGCCTAACCTAACAGATGTTTAGCAAAGTCAAATTGTGTAATAAGAAGTGTACAGATGAACAAAACCCATTCCAGTTCTTTGTTTCTAGCATCATTGTAAAATGTATTTATTTTCTTATTCTTCATTATCATTTATTATTATCATTCATTATGATTTTATTTAATTTTCACACAAGTGTCTATCTTTTGACCCATAACATGGTTACCACCTATCTGTAAATTGCTGAAAGGGGTCGAGGTAGAGAAGCATTGCATTTATTTGGCTAAACAGAAGCTGTTAATAAATAAGTTTAAGACAAAAAGTAGAGCCAGAGACAGTGAAGAAAAGTTGTTAAAAAAAATTACGAATAGATTGATTGGACTGGATGTTGCATGTCTGTGATTATTGGAAATTTATTGAAGAATTAAATAATAAAAATAGATTGATTTGATTGGATGTTGCATGGAATGATTATGGGAAATTTATTGAAGAATTAAATAATAGGACTAGATTGACTAGGTTTGATGTTGCATGGACTGATTATGGGAAATTTATTGAAGAATTAAATAATAGGACTAGATTGACTAGGTTTGATGTTGCATGGAATGATTATGGGAAATTTATTGAAGAATTAAATAATAGGACTAGATTGACTAGGTTTGATGTTGCATGGACTGATTATGGGAAATTTATTGAAGAATTAAATAATAGGACCATTGACTAGGTTTGATGTTGAATGATTATGGAAATTTATTGAAGAATTAAAATAACAGGATCGATTGACTAGTTTGATGTTGTTAACGATTATGTAGAATTAATAAAGAATTAAAGTAATAGGACTAGATTATCAGTTTGATGTTGAAGCTTTAATGATTATGGGAAATTTATTGAAGAATTGAACAGGACTAGATCGGATTAGGTTTGATGTTGCATGGAATGATTATGGGAAATTTATTGAAGAATTAAATAATAGGACTAGATTGACTAGGTTTGATGTTGTATGGACTGATTATGGAAATTATTGAAGAATTAAATAATAGGACTAGATTGACTAGGTTTGATGTTGCATGGAATGATTATAAATTTATTGAAGAATTAAATAATAGGACTAGATTGACTAGGTTTGATGTTGTAGCGGATTGATTATGGGAAATTTATTGAAGAATTAACAATAGGACTAGATTGACTAGGTTTGATGTTATTAATAGATCTAGATTGACTAGGTTTAGATGTTAAAGGACTAGATTATGGGAAATCATTGAAGAATGAATACAGATCTAGATTATGGATCAGGGTTTGATGTTGCATGGAATGATTATGGGAAATTTATTGAAGAATTAAATAATAGGACTAGATCAATTGTGTTTGATGTTGTATGGACTGATTATGGGAAATTTATTGTGTTAGCAACAATAGGACTAGATTGACTAGGTTTGATGTTGCATGGAATACTATAGAAATTTATTGAAGAATTAAAAAGAAGGACTAGATTGACTAGGTTTGATGTTAAGACTGATTATGGGAATTTATTGGAAGAATTAAATAATAGGACTTAGATTGATTGTAGCCTTATTGTTGAATGATTATGGGAAATTTATTGAAGAATTAAATAATAGGACTAGATTGGATTAATGGATGTTGTATGGACTGATTATGGGAAATTTATTTTAAGAATAAATAGGACTAGATTGACTAGGTTTGATGTTGCATGGAATGATTATGGGAAATTTATTGAAGAATTAAATAATAGGACTAGATTGACTAGGTTTGATGTTGTATGGACTGATTATGGGAAATTTATTGAACATACTTAACAGGACTAGATTGACTAGTTTGATGTTGCATGGAATGATTATGGGAAATTTATTGAAATAATTTAAATAATAGGACTAGATTGACTAGGTTTGATGTTGCATGGAATGATTATGTAAAATTTATTGAAGAATTAAATATTATGACTGATTTATCAGGTTTGATGTTGTATGGACTGATTATGGGAAATTTATTGAAGAATTAAATAATAGGACTAGATTGACTAGGTTTGATGTTGTATTTAAATGATTATGAATTATTGAAGAATTAAAGAAGAGACTAGATTGACTAGGTTTGATGTTGTATGGACTGATTATGGGAAATTTATTGAAGAATTAAATAATAGGACTAGATTGACTAGTTTGATGCCATGAATGATTATGGGAAATTATTGTATAATTTAAATAATAAAGAGACTAGACGACTAGGGTTTGATGTTAAAGGACTGATATGGAAATTTATTGAAGAATTAAATAATAGACTAGATTGACTAGGTTTGATGTTAAGGACTGATTATGGGAAATTTATTGAAGAATTGTACTTGGTTGCGATCAGATTGACTAGGTTTGATGTTGCATGGACTGATTATGGGAAATTTATTGAAGAATTAAATAATAGGACTAGATTGACTAGGTTTGATGTTGTATGGACTGATTATGGGAAATTTATTGAAGAATTAAATAATAGGACTAGATTGACTAGGTTTGATGTTGCATGGAATGATTATGGGAAATTTATTGAAGAATTAAATAATAGGACTGACGACTAGGTTTGATAAGTGGACTGATTATGTGAAATTTATTGAAGAATTAAATAATAGGACTAGATTGACTAGGTTTGATGCTGCATGGAATGATTATGGGAAATTTATTGAAGAACAAATAATAGGACTAGATTGACTAGGTTTGATGTTGCATGGACTGATTATGGGAAATTTATTGAAGAATTAAAGAAGTAGAATTTGGATTGACTAGGTTTGATGTTGCATGGAATGATTATGGGAAATTTATTGAAGAATTAAATAATAGGACTAGATTGACTAGGTTTGATGTTGTATGGACTGATTATGGGAAATTTATTGAAGAGTTAAATAATAGGACTAGATTGACTAGGTTTGATGTTGCATGGAATGATTATAGGAAATTTATTGAAGAATTAAATAATAGGACTAGATTGACTAGGTTTGATGTTGTATGGACTGATTATGGGAAATTTATTGAAGAATTAAATAATAGGACTAGATTGACTAGGTTTGATGTTGCATGGAATGATTATGGGAAATTTATTGAAGAATTAAATAATAGGACTAGATTGACTAGGTTTGATGTTGTATGGACTGATTATGGGAAATTTATTGAAGAATTAAATAATAGGACTAGATTGACTAGGTTTGATGTTGCATGGAATGATTATGGGAAATTTATTGAAGAATTAAATAATAGGACTAGATTGACTAGGTTTGATGTTGTATGGACTGATTATGGGAAATTTATTGAAGAATTAAATAATAGGACTAGATTGACTAGGTTTGATGTTGCATGGAATGATTATGGGAAATTTATTGAAGAATTAAATAATAGGACTAGATTGACTAGGTTTGATGTTGCATGGAATGATTATGGGAAATTTATTGAAGAATTAAATAATAGGACTAGATTGACTAGGTTTGATGTTGTATGGACTGATTATGGGAAATTTATTGAAGAATTAAATAATAGGACTAGATTGACTAGGTTTGATGTTGCATGGAATGATTATGGGAAATTTATTGAAGAATTAAATAATAGGACTAGATTGACTAGGTTTGATGTTGTATGGACTGATTATGGGAAATTTATTGAAGAATTAAATAATAGGACTAGATTGACTAGGTTTGATGTTGCATGGAATGATTATGGGAAATTTATTGAAGAATTAAATAATAGGACTAGATTGACTAGGTTTGATGTTGTATGGACTGATTATGGGAAATTTATTGAAGAATTAAATAATAGGACTAGATTGACTAGGTTTGATGTTGCATGGAATGATTATGGGAAATTTATTGAAGAATTAAATAATAGGACTAGATTGACTAGGTTTGATGTTGCATGGACTGATTATGGGAAATTTATTGAAGAATTAAATAATAGGACTAGATTGACTAGGTTTGATGTTGCATGGAATGATTATGGGAAATTTATTGAAGAATTAAATAATAGGACTAGATTGACTAGGTTTGATGTTGTATGGACTGATTATGGGAAATTTATTGAAGAGTTAAATAATAGGACTAGATTGACTAGGTTTGATGTTGCATGGAATGATTATGGGAAATTTATTGAAGAATTAAATAATAGGACTAGATTGACTAGGTTTGATGTTGTATGGACTGATTATGGGAAATTTATTGAAGAATTAAATAATAGGACTAGATTAACTAGGTTTGATGTTGCATGGAATGATTATGGGAAATTTATTGAAGAATTAAATAATAGGACTAGATTGACTAGGTTTGATGTTGTATGGACTGATTATGGGAAATTTATTGAAGAATTAAATAATAGGACTAGATTGACTAGGTTTGATGTTGCATGGAATGATTATGGGAAATTTATTGAAGAATTAAATAATAGGACTAGATTGACTAGGTTTGATGTTGCATGGAATGATTATGGGAAATTTATTGAAGAATTAAATAATAGGACTAGATTGACTAGGTTTGATGTTGCATGGAATGATTATGGGAAATTTATTGAAGAATTAAATAATAGGACTAGATTGACTAGGTTTGATGTTGCATGGAATGATTATGGGAAATTTATTGAAGAATTAAATAATAGGACTAGATTGACTAGGTTTGATGTTGCATGGACTGATTATGGGAAATTTATTGAAGAATTAAATAATAGGACTAGATTGACTAGGTTTGATGTTGCATGGACTGATTATGGGAAATTTATTGAAGAATTAAATAATAGGACTAGATTGACTAGGTTTGATGTTGCATGGAATGATTATGGGAAATTTATTGAAGAATTAAATAATAGGACTAGATTGACTAGGTTTGATGTTGCATGGACTGATTATGGGAAATTTATTGAAGAATTAAATAATAGGACTAGATTGACTAGGTTTGATGTTGCATGGACTGATTATGGGAAATTTATTGAAGAATTAAATAATAGGACTAGATTGACTAGGTTTGATGTTGCATGGAATGATTATGGGAATGCTTATGATATGAAATCAAACTGCTGAATAATTAAGACCATAGCAAAATTTGACTTTGGAGAAAACAAAAAAAGTTTGATTAAGGAGAATATGAAACTGAAATACCGAATTAGGAATGTGAAGACTTATCTTCAAAAAGATAGTTTTTCCTGATTGTTATTTATTCTTGTCTTTACCCTACTCTTCTTTTAGAGAAGGAAAATTTTTTTATGATATGAGTTCAGTCAATATAAGTGTCAATTACCTATTTATGGATGTCCTTATTTTGAAAAAGATAAAAAGCAAATGAACCATCTTTGACACACAGAATTTCTACTAAAGACATCAGAATATAATTTACGATATCTAAGTGTATAGTTTTAATAATGAAGAGGAGAATGTTTACAAGAAGTATTGGGATCATGATGCCAGATTGAGAAATCAGAAGATATTTAGAGAAAGGGAAGAGGCTACACATATCTGTATTTTAGTAGCAGATGGAATAAAGAAATGAATATAACATCAAGATAGGATACATCAGGCATATTTGGGATATGCCTGATGTACTCCTTCAAAATTTGGTGCTGGGAACACAGCATCAGCTACCAGCACACAAGCCATGTCATTAATACAGGTACAGGTGTGCTTGATTGTACTGGTGTAGATTTGTAAGGAATAGAAAAAAACAAAGAAACTCTTAATGACACATAGTGCCAGCCCTATACAGGTAGATATTGACAAGTTCTATCTTACAAGTGGGTATTAACAGGACTGTAGGAAGAAATAAACTAATTTCTGTTGAAAACTGTGTGAGAATAGAAAGATTTACCATCCTGCATTATGTAGGCAATGATAAAAAGTAAATAATGAAAAAATTTGTAATTCAAGAAATACATAAGGTAGAAATCAAAAAAGAAATTCTTGCCTGGACATGTAACAGGCAAAATGGATGTAAAGTAACATAGAATTGGTTGAACAGAAAGTATTTGGTGAAAGTACTAGAATAGCAGTAAAAGGCAAGTGTAATATATTACTCTGACCCGACTGAAATTTGATCAACATCAAACACAGCTAGCTTGAAAATAAATAACTTGGCAAAGATGATTGACAGATGTTCCTGGCCATAGATGACACAATTAAGTGAAAATATGTAAAAACAAAAATGCAATTATATAAGTTTGTGGTTTTCTGGCCAAAATCAGAATATAGGGATAATACAGAAAAGAAAGAAAAAGAGAAGAGAAGACAACTCCAACTTGTCAACGTCTCACAACATCTTCCTCATATGTGCATGATTCGTTTGACTATACTTCACTCCACACAACTACCATCAACAAAAGAATAGAATATAAGTTTATATTTTTATATATGTTGTATCCTGTCAGGGCAGGAAGAAAGACACAAAAAGAAGAAGGTAGGTTGAACCAGTGAACTGGAATAACAGAACATATGTACAAAATAAGAGTCAGGAGTCTTATTTTAACTGTAAGTAGAAATTTTCTTGTAATTTTTGCTAAAATTTCAATTTGAAAAAAATACAATTTTAGCATATTGCTACACATTTCCAGAACATTTAAATATATAACTCACATTCAATAACTTGTATGACCAGTAAACTACCCAAATGTTGTTATTAAATAAATGATTCTCATATCTGGAATGGAATTTAACTTGTGATAAGACATCATGTTATAATGATTTATGTTAGGTTTCGAGATTATACAAAATATCAGCAATTGAGAAAATGTTTTATTAACATTCTCATAGCAGTCACAATTATTATTTTGCCCTTTACATTGTCATTAATGACAGAGTGAGTCCACCATTAAAATTTAATCATTCTATTTTAAAATGTTTAAATTCTTATGTTTAATTAACTTAAGACATATCATTTAATGTTTCACACCTGGTTGACATAAAAAGTGAAATAAGTTCGAACTTAGAGCAGTGTTTCTGGAATTGATGATTGATTCATCCAAGGGTTAATGAAATTATTCTTGGTGATGAATGAAACCAAAATATCAAGCAAATAGACTATGATGCAAACAGTAAGAGAATTGGATGTTATTTTTATGTATAAAACAATTATTGCAGTGAACTTGATTGCAACACACTTATTGTTTAAAAAGGTGGGTATTTGCTATGTTTTTCTCTATGATTATGATTTTCTAATTTCAATGTTTTCAGATACTTAACCTTTAGATAACAATAGAGTAATAGAAAATACATTAAAGAAAATAATAAAGTGGTTAAAAACAAACTGATAAATTATAGAATCTCTGTGACATTGAGATACTTTAAGAGGCGTTGGCTTAGGGAACATAAGATAAAGAAGGCATAATTTTTTTATAAATGTAATTAAAATATCAAAAATTATAGTGTGTTATGTGATGTATTTTTTAATGCCAAGATTTTAAAAATTAAATTGTCTATAGTAAATATAGTTGTAATAAATAGATCAGTGGTGAAAAACAAAAATAACTCTCTTTTCTTCACTGTTTTCAAATTTGCGAGCCTGTGCAAAATTTATTTTGACCAATAGAAAATAGGGAAAACATCCAGGCTGAAGAAAAGATCAAAGCAAAGTTTAGTGAAAACTTACTCCAGCCAATGAAAAGGGGAGCTGCTTACAATCTAAGAAAAAGTAATGTACCATTGTTGAAAAAGCTTTATATATATATATATATATATATATATATATATATATATATATATATATGCTTGTTTGTTTGTTTTTGTGGCTTAACGACCTATCAATCCTGATGGGATCATTTTAAGGTCATAACCATTGATTTTGGGTCAGGTTATTTTATTTTTACAACATTTTTCTTTTCACGATTCATTGGGATTTGTTTTTAAGAGCAGGGTCCCCAAGTCCTACCCTTGTTATTTAACCCATAACTGGAGGGAATGGACGGATTAATACCTTTCCCAAGGGTACCAGTGCTTAAGTGAGTGCAGGGTATTCAACTGGAATTCAAACTCAGCTCACCGATTTCTCTTTTCGAGCCGATATCCACTGCACCATAACGCACATCCGTCACTATACGCTTACAGCACCTGGTATTCCCGAGCGGTCACCCATCTAAGTACTGACCAGGCTCAACGTTGCTTAACTTCGGTGATCGAGCGAGAACTGGTGTATTCAACGTGATAGGCCGTAAGCCTATATATATGCAGAGAAAGTTGAATCAAGCTAGAGCAGAAGTAAGTACAGCAAAAAGAGAGAAAGGCAGAGTCCCACACATCTGAATAATGATGGTGCCAAATTACATACTGAAACATTGTCAGTCTCTAATAAAATCAGAGGAATTTCAAAGAACTATATTCAACTTCTAAGCTAAGTACCTTAAAATATTTTTTTTTATTTATGTTGGATACAATTGTATAATTTTTATGTGAGAAGCATCATGGAATATTACTTTGTGTCTGATGATTTAATGTGAACATTTTCTCTTCTTGAATATTCATTAAAACTCCGAACCTTTAATTCTTTGATTACTTGTCCTGAAATAAGCTACTGAAACTTCAAATGTGTAAATTTGTAAATAAACTCCTTATCTTGTTGTGTTCAAAATAACATGTGTTTCCTCATCGTTATCCTTATATACTTCAGAGCTGGCCTGAACTATAAAAATACTTTGCATGAAATAGTTGGTTTACTGTGTTGGACTAAGCAATTTTCTCTCATTTGAATCTATCTTGCACTTTATAAGTCTACCATTCATCCATGCATTGAAAAATTTTCATACATCTATTCTGGTTCTTTGGATACTAATTCTTGTTAGAATTTGCAATGTTATTAAACTTAGTCTGGCATCTAAGCTTCAATTACTTTCTTAATGATGTTATATAATATCCCTCTGCCTTTTCTATAAATATTTTCATTGCAATTGTTTTGATGCACTTTCTTCCTTGGTACCTTGATGTCATGAATTCAAATATAGTACTAGATTAGCAGTTAAGTCTCATCATTTTACCACTAAAGTGACTAAGTAGAAGTTTTATTGTAATGGTTGATCTTATCGCACTTCTCTACTATAGGATACAAATCCTATATCATCCAACAGTTAACTAAAACACACAAAATAAAATTGCACACCCACAAAAGTGGGTCAAAATGACTAAAGAGATTTTGGAAAAATTCAGACCAAGGCAAATTTCATTAGTCAGTGTGAAAAGCAAAATTTTTGATCCTGATTTTGATAAGAATTAGAAAATTCATATATGACGTCAGTCAAATTTTTTCTCACACATAAAGAAAAAAATGTCTCCCAGAGTTGGTCACATGACAATAATACACCATTTAACCATATTCCATGACCGATCAAAATCAGTCTAGCATAGGAGCGATTAGCTGACAGACCTTGTGGCAATGTAACAAAAGAAATTTCAAAAAGCCATTCTGGATGTAAGGGTGTGTCACAGATTCATTAGACCTTTATTTCCAATTTTCTTTTCTTCATTTTCACTCCATGCAGCCAAAGAAAACAATAACAACAACAACAACAACAACAACAACAGGACACTCTAAGAACAGTTTCTTTATTCGTTTTACCTTCTCTCTCACCCTGTCACCAACCTACCAAAAAGAAGAAAGGAACATTAAACTATCAAACCATGTACTCTAAACTTCTGTGGGACATTTTAAACACTTACATTTCTTTTTGAATAATTTTAGCTACAAAACTGCATGCATTTTCTCAAATGAACATTTTTCTTCTCACAAATATGTTATAGTGTTCAGTTAACAAAATTTCACTTATATTTTTATTCTTACAATTTTGTTATTCTGTTAATAAATCTTTACTTTAATGTGCAGACAAAATATTTTATCCTTCCACATTTCAACATCCAACCTTCAACTTTCTGATATTTAAATTGTGGGGACTTCGGACGTATTGGCACGAGGCCAGTTTACCAAGCATCACCGAGGCTCCTTCACTACTTTTTATCTCACTTCAAACTTGCATTTCTCTCTACTAAAATATTAAAAAAAACTGAATGCAATGTCAATTGACATCTTCTCTCTACTTGAATGTAATATTAGCCATTTCTTCCTAAAGAAACATAAGACATTTATTGGCTGAGCAGCCAGTACTGTTTTGGTTGAAATTTATTTATCTTTCTTTTAAAACCGTTTTTTAGGAAACCAGTTTTCTCAAGTCCGTTAACTTTTAGCACTTTTTCTACTATTGATTGGAGTTTCCTTCCAAATATTCTATTTGATTTAATTTAGAATATTAATTAATTATGTCATTATTTTCTTTTCGATGCCCAGTTTAGCTGTTGCTGCTCTTGGTAGTCCTAAAGTAATGTGATTTCTGTTATTTGGCTAAGTTATATAACAATGTTATTGTTTGTAATTCCTGTAGTGTCAGTTCACAATGTTCGAAGTGCCAAGACCCTCAGGCTTTAATTGCTCAAAGCTATTTTCAGTATTGATCTGAAGAATCCTGTAATACACGATTTGGGCGATCATGTCTCAAAAGAAACATGACTAACTGGGCAGAAGATTATCCTGCAGTAGGTTGCCATTGCTTTCTGCAGTAGACTGGTTGCCAGCCAAGGCTATAGAACCCAGTCTGTCCTGTTATTTAACCCATAACTGGAGGGATGAGATGGATTAATAATTTTTCCAAGGGTATTTGTGTGTATGTGAATGCAATGAATTCAACTGGAATTCTAACTCAGCAACCCGATTCTTCATTCTGAGTTGATATCTACTACACCACAATGCACATCCTCCTGCTATTATAGGCTTGTGTAAAAGTCTGATATCTTCTTCTTCTATGTGCTCTATCCTTTCAGGATGTAGGCGATCATGGCTTTCCACATCTGCCTATCCCTAGTGGCTCTTAGCACACCTTCTCCTGTTGCACCATGTAACCCTCATTCCATCATCCACCTGTTTAGGTCCTTCACATATGTTATCTGCTGCTTTCCCCTGTCTCTTTTTCCCTCTATCTGGCCTGTTAGTATCAGGTTCTCCAAGGCCTCCTTCCTCATTGCATGTCCCAGGAACTTCAGCTGTCTCTTCCTGATGCTCAGTATTAATTTCCTTTTCATTTCCATCATTTCCAAAATCTCATCATTGCTCATATGCTCGATCTATGATGTTCGCAGCATCCACATTTCAGTAGTTTCAAGTTTTTCCTTCATCTTTGATGATATTGTCCAGCATTCACTGCCATATTGAAGAACTAACATCACATAGCAATCCAGTCTTATATATCTGTGCTGATAAACAAAGTTCATTTGACTAACCTTTGATTTCTGAGTTAAAGTGTAAAATGAGCTGGTTGTAGTCAAGAACAAAAAATAGATAATTTCTCACTTGATAATCACGAGAATGTATTTTGGTAAGTTTTTGGCTTCAGAGGCAATTAATTTTGTGCCTCAGCATTTATTTTTGTTGTAAGTCTCTAATTTTATAATCCTCATTTAAGATATAAATCTGATTGATAAATTGCTTCAAATATGATTTTCCAAATAATACTTTTGCCTTTATTTTCTTCATTTTCAATCATTTTGATTTTGAATATACAGAGCAGCCAAAAGAAATACTATGAATATACACTAATTAGGCTATCAAATAATTTATTCTAGTTTATTTCTGATATAAACAAAATAAATATTGTCAATAACCTAAAAATTCATGATTATGACTTGAAAACATGTTATATATATATATATATATATATATATATATATATATATGTATTGGACCACAAGGATTTATTTAATAGTCTTAACTTTTTGAGGATCAGACTAACTAATGGTTTTGATTTTCTAGTTCAATTCTCTGCATTTACTTACACGTAAATACTCTCGAGAAAGTTATTAATCCGTCTCTTACCTCCAGTTATGAGTTAAATAATAGGACAGCCTTATATAGCCTTGGCTGGCAACCAATCTACCACAGAAAGTAATGGCAACCTACTGTGGGATAATCTTCTGCTCAGTCAGGCATGTCTCTTTTGAGACATGATCGCCCAAGCGTGTATCTCGTATGGCACTTAACTGACTGACTGATTAGAGGATACTGGGTTGGCTGTTTGCTGGCTACTGCTTCTGATCAGGCGTTAAAACTCAAACTTTTTGGTAGCACTTAGAAGCTGCTCTGATCAACAGTCACATAATATCAAGGTAGTGTGCCATGCCATGCATAGGTAGGTGTCCCTTGAATGTATTTCTGGTGGGCAACCCTGAATCAACACTATATTCTATTCTCAGCCAATCTCTGACTGATTTGTATTACCATTGACAACAGATAGTGACAATTACAGTGGTCTTTTCTCTCTCCTCAAAACACATCTGATAGAAATCACAACAAAAAGGAACACAGCTAAACCAGCAAACAAAAATCCACCTGCCCCTTACACCTTTCTTTCACTAATATTCGAGGTATCCATTCTGCAGCACAAATTCTTTTCTCTTAGAATGGTCGACCAATATATTAGCCCTTTGTGAAACTAACAGGGATTCTTCCATTGCTCCAAATAATTTTTGTTTTCAAGCTATTTTCATTTTTGCTGAAAAGGTTCCAGTATTCACATGCATGGCCTTTGTGTTTACATCTGGGATAATCTCCCAATCACCAGGGAAATGTCTTTTTTGGCCTCTCATTGCTTTTCATGTGCTTCCATCTTTCGCTACTAAATTCTGCCAGCTATCACTTTACCTTTATCTCCCCCACCTCTTCCTAGGACTGAGTATATTTAACATAACAACTGATAGTATAGAAAGAGCACTTTCTCTTCATCCATCTTTGTCTTCAGTGACTTTAATACCAGATGACCTCAGCAAGTCTATCTTCATAGCACTACCTAAGAAGCCAGGAGCAAATGAGTGCGAACTCCATAGAACCATCAGTTTAATAAGCCATATAACAACACTGATCGTCTAAATCCTGATGAACAGAGTGAGAAGCAGAATCAGGCCAGAGATAGGACAAGAACAGTGCAGTTTTGTCAAAGTCTCTGGAACAAAGGAATGCCATATTTATGATTAGGATGCTCTCTGAAAGGGCAATACAAATGAAGAAGGACTTGTATCTGTGCTTTATTGATTGTGCAAAGGTGTTTGACAAAATACACCACAAAGAATTGATGGAGATGTTCAGCAGCCTTGAAATATTTCGGAAAGACTGAAGAGTTATCAATAATCTTTACTGGCAGCAAACCGCTTGTATATGAAGAGGTAATGAATTCAGCAGATATACAAAGATAGAAAGGGGTGTAAGACAAGGATGTGTCTTTTCACTAGATCTATTCAATTTGTACAGCAAGAATATTTTGAGGATTCTAGAAGTTATATCTGGATTTGTCATCGGAGGCCACTATTTAAACAACCTAAGGTACACAGATGATACAGTGCTGATAGCAGACACAGAAAGAAAGCTACAAGACCTCCTACAGAAGGTAGCTGAAGAGAGTGACAAGAAAGAACTACAAATAAACTGCAAGAAAACCGAATACATGGTCATCAGTAAAAAGGCCAACCCAATATGCCAAATACAAGTTGGGGATACTAGAATCAAGCAGGTACAAAAATTTAAATACCAGGGAAGTGTTATAACAGAAACCAGAAAGTGCAACACAGAGATCTGAAGGTGAATTGGCATGGCGAAGAAAGCATTCCAGAAGTTGAGTAAAGTATTAAGAAACAAGACAATTTTGCTAGAAACAAGAAAAAGAATACTGGATTGCTATGTGTTGTCAGTTTTTCAATATGGCAGCGAATGCTGAACAATATCATCAAAGATGAAGGAAAAACTTGAAGCAACTGAAATGTGGTTCTAAAGAAGGATGCTGCGAATATCATGGATCGAGGATGTGAGCAATGATGAGGTCCTAGAAATGATGGAAACAAAAAGGAAATTAATACTGAGCATCAGGAAGAGACAGCTGAAGTTCCTGGGACATGCAATGAGGAAGAAAGGCTTGGAGAACCGGATACTAAAAGGCCAGATATAGGGAAAAAGAGACAGGGAAAAGCAATGGATATCATATTTGAAGGACTTCATCAGGTGAATGATGGAATGAGGGTTGCATGGTGTAACAAGAGAAGGTGTGCTAAGAGCCACTAGGGATAGGGAGATGTGGAAGGCCATGATTGCCTACGTCCTGAAGGGACAGGGCACATAGAAGAAGAAGACTTTAATGTACACCATGACATGGCTGAAAACATTCTAAAGGTACTGATGTTGCTGGTATCCAGACATCAAGTTTTTTATTGCCTAAATCATGGACTTCCCTATTTGTTCCCCTGCAAAATCAAGCAACAGGCTTCCCTACCTGAATTATTTCTTCCCTCTCTTCCTCACTCTTGCTGAGCTTCACTGCCCTCTTGCTAACTCTGACTAGCCTGTGGTAGATATCACTATTTTGTTCCAATCATATATTTAACAGGAACGCTATATTCATAAGCCCTTATTCCTATACCAACATACTGACTGCAACTCATTCCACAATTTTCTTTGTGAAACTCCCATCTTCAAACTCCCAATTAAAAATCGTGATACTGAAGTTTCTTCTTGGGTCATAGCGAGCATGAACACTTTCATCCCTTCTTGGAAATACCAGGTGAAACCTCAATCTTCCCCATGGTTCACACTAGCATGATCAGCCTCTGTAGCACACAGGAACCACTATTTTCAGCTATACCAGTGTGACATCTACTGTCACAACAGGTTCTTCTTTGCTGCTGCTCGTAGTAAATGTAAGTGACTCCTTGAATGTGCAAAGTTTCTGTTTACCGAGTAAATGATTTATCATATAGCTTCTAACAACATTGACTCTCATGATTACTGGCAGTTCTGTAATAAGATATTAACCAAGCGCAGGATCTCTGTTCTCCGCTCTCCAATTAATTTGTGAGGTTATCATCTCGTTTAGTAAAGCTGAATGCATTTCCTGTAAATTACTCCTTAAACTCTACTCTTGACAATCATTGCTTAACTTTCCACCTAGAACTGAGTCTCTGTTAAGTGTTATACATATAACTCTTTCCTTTGTTTCTGCTATCATCTCTAACTTAGATCTTCACAAAGCATGTGTATTTGAGGGTATCCCTGAAATAGTCAGTAAGAAGTGTGCTCCCAAGCTGGCTCCTGCTCTCTTCAAACAGTATAATAAATGCCTCACTGCCTCCTACTTTCCTCTCATCTGGAAGTCATCATCTGTTGCTCCAGTTTTTAAGAAGTCTGGTGAGCTGTCTAACTCTTCCTACTTGATAGTCAATTAGCCTCTTTTGGAAGCTTCTAGAGGTTCTAATCAATTGTTGCTTCATCATCTCTCATCACAGGTCTTTTTTCAGACAAGCAACATGGCTTTCTGTTATGGTGCCCTATCTAGAGGAATGGACTCTTCCTCTGTTAATAAATACTAACCTGCATGACTTCCAGAGAAGCACACGCAACACAGCTGGAGACAGACTTGAGGCAGTCGAGAGGTAGTGTAACTATACAGTTTGGGCATACACATTTGTCTGCTGATTACTAACATTCTTACTTGTATATATGTTCTGTTATTGTAATACACTGTTTGAACTTGCCTTCTTGTTTCCGTGTTTTTCTTCCTGGCCCTAACAAGCCACAAAAACTTGGCAACAAAGTTTTGTGACAGATTTGTGAGGATCATCAAGATGAAAAAGAAACTCTCTTAAAACACGGCCAAACGAGTTTTCATAAAAGAACTACATGGAATTGCCAGTGGAGGCACAAAAATTTTTCAATTTTTTTCGTCACAATTTTTTCATTTGAAAAGCATCTGGAAAAAACCAGGAAAGTAAAACTGGGAAAAAAGTCAGTTATCATGGTGTCATGGAGGACTTCCAACGTATTTTATTTGATCTTGTAAAGTGCCAGAATGCACAGCAAGAGAAATCGCAACAACTGCTTTCTCAACAGGAAAAAAATGGAAAAATTATTTCTGCAAACCCAAAAAGAAAATCAAGAAAGACAGATCGAATTTCAGAAGCAAGTTTTTGAACTAACAAGATGTAGGAATTCCATTTAAAATTAATTTTCTTTCTTGCTAAACACCATTTGAAGTGCAATTGAGAATTTTTCATATGCTCCCGAGGAAGACATAACCATTGCATCATACTTCAGGAGATATGAAGATATATTAATATATACAACAGATTGTGAAAATTGGAGTGAAGCGAAAAAATTACGTCTTCTGAGGAAACATAGCAGAACTGAGCATACAAAATTCGTAAATTACATTCTGTCATGGAAGACTAGTGAATTGATATTTACTGAAGCAGTGAAATTTCTCACGTCTCTTTTTCATAAAAGATGGAAATATCTTAATCTAACTAGGAAAGAAGGGGACGATTATATCACTTTTGCGTCAATAGTAAACAAACACTGCAATGATTTTACACTGTCGGAGCTAAGTGCAAATAACTTAAAATGTTTGATATTCGTGCAAGGACTAGTTTCAACAGAAGATGCAGAAATTAAGCCAAGAATACTAAACAAATTGAAGAATGAACCGAATATAACTCTTCAGCAGATCGCTAATGAATATCAGAGGCACGTCAGAGTAAAAAAAAACAGGATTCTAAACATATCGAAGAATCAGGTATTGCTCACATCAAAAAAGTATGCTGAAAACAGAAACAAACATCTTTTAAAAGTATGGGAACAAAGACAAGCAAAATATAGTGCCTCCTAACACATGTTACGAATGTGGGGCTCTACACTGGTATAAAGATTGTTTTCTTTGGAACAAAAAATGTTACATCTGTAACCAAGTCGGACACAAAAGCTTGCATTGCTGATCTAAAAGTAAAACCAATAGCTGCATAAAAATACAAGGTCGGACAAACCAGACGATGCTAATACCAGGAAATTTGTGCACGTAAAAATGTTAAACAAATGTGTGGAATTTCAACAAAACTCGGGGTCTGATTTGACAATAATAAACTTGCAAACATGGAAAAGATTGGGCAAGCCAACTATGATTGCAAGATCTGTCACAGAGGAAAAAATTAAATTTGAGGAAGAATTGTTAATACAACGCTCAACGGGAAGACTCTTGAATTAAAATTGTTTGTCCTGAAAAATACTAACAACCTATTTGGCACTGATTGAATGACACAATTCCATCTTTGGGAATTGCCTGTAAATTTATACTGCAGAAAAATTGAAAACTGGAATGTCGAAGCTGAAAAATTGAAAAAGCAATTGAAGGATACTTATCCAGTAATTTTTTTTCTGGTGGGTTAGGCAGATGTACAAAAATGATGGTAAAAATTGAACTGAAAAATGATGTCTAGCCAGTATTTAAAGAAGAGAAATGTGCCGTTTGTTTTGTTGAAACAAATTAACGAGGAACTTGTCAGATTAGTAAAAACTGGAGTTCAAAGATTGAGTACAGCGAATGGGCTAAACCAGTGGCCTGTGTAAAAAAAGAAATCAAAAGACATAAAAACAAAATATTTTTGACAGGATTGAATGCTGTTCTGAAGGACTATCATTTACCCTCTCCCTAGTCCCGATAATATTTTCACAAAACTTAATGGGGGGAAATTTTTCTAGAAAATTGACCTTAGTGACGCTTATTTACAAATTCCTGTTGAAGAGTTGAGTTCAAAATTAGTGTGCATAAATACGCATCGTGGATTATATAAATTCGAATGTTTACCGTTTGAGGTCAAGGTAGCGCCAGCAATATTTCAATATGTCATGGATACTATGCTGAGCAGCCTTGACTTCACAGTTGCTTATTTAGATGACATTCAGATGAAAAGTCAAAGCATAGTCGAAGAAAGAGATCATGTTCACAAAGATTTTACTAAGATTCAAGAGTCTGGTTTCAAACTTAAAGAGACTAAATGTGATTTTTTCATGGAAAAATCAAATACCTAGGACACATAATTGACAAGGATGACAGGAGACCGAATCTAGAACAAGCTACCTTGATTAAAGACATGACGGCACCCAATAAAATCGTTTCCTTGCAGAGCTTCCGTGGACTAGCAAATTATCACCAGGCATTCATGACAAATATGCATGATTTGCGTGCTCCCTTTAATGAACTATTAAAGCAAGACAAGCCCTGGGTTTGGACAGCAGAATGCCAGGAGGCATTTGAAAAAATTAAAAAAAACATTAAAGTAAGACTTATTTCTGACGCACTATGACGCAAATTTAAAAATCATTGTGGCCAGCGACACTAGTTCGTATGGCAATGGAACATGCATTCTTCACAAGATTACTAATGGAACAGTAAAAACAATAGCTCACATGTCGAGAGTTTTGCTTTCTGCAGAAAAAAATTATTCGCAGATTGAAAAAGAGGCACTTGGGATTATATTCTCAGTCGCAAAATTCTACCCCTATATTTATGGTCGACATTTCAGTTTACAGACAGAACACAAGCCACGACTTACTATTTTTGGCTCAAAGAAAGTTCTGCCTATGCACACAGCCAACAGACTTCAAAGATGAAGTACAATCCTGTTAAATTACAATTCTAAAATGGAGTTCATATCATCAAAAATATTCAGCCATGCGTAAGGATTGTCATGTGGTGATACCGAGCAAAAGCGACGGACTGGATGTTTGCTCTCTCACAAGAAAAAAGGCAAATGACCTTAAGTCGTCGTTGTGCATCCGAGTTCGCACAGATGTTTTGATTGAAAAATAAAAAATAATCAAATATTAAATTTCCATTTCATGAGCCTACGCAAATTTTATCTACCAGCCAATGGGAAGCACCAGAATCAAATACAAGTGTGAAATCCCAAAGGAGCTGCTGTGGTCCAAAAAGAAGATATAAAAAGCAGATACAGACAGACCGACGGTGACAGGCGAGAGTAATTAATATCTCCTTTGACCAAGTCAAGTGGCTACTATGCTCATCTCTTCACTTCTCCTTCCTTCTTCTCTGTCTCAAAACTACTTACTGACCTAAGGAGCGACTACATCAAAAACATTTCTCACTTACACTCTCCCCACATTCCTAAGCCTTAAATCTCTTTCAGCTTATTTGCCATGAACATTTTAACCTTCGTTGGACTTATATTCAAGTATTGCTTTAATTGTAAAAAGATTAATTGGTATGTGTATATATAAAAATGTTATTTTTCAACTCAGTTTGCTTTTCTTGATTTGTAATCATTTTATGACTTACAGTGGGCTATCTACCACAGGGCCAAATTCCGTTAACCTGCAACAATATACAACTACCCTTCTCTAGAACGGACTCCCACTGCAACCAGAAAAAGAATAGATAAGCAACCCGCTATAAGAAAACATTGTTAAAACATTTAAAGGCTGTGTCTTAGCAGCCAAGGCACCTACTATTACATTCAACCCTTAGCAAAAAATGGACCTACCTTGGTCTAGAATTCACACTGATTTTGTGGGACCTCTATAAGAATATTACTACCTCATTGTAGTTGACAGTTTCTTGAAGTGGCCCAAAGCACACAGGTGCAAAAACCCAACTTCAGTTGTTATAAAATTTCTTCATGAGCTGTTCAGTAGGTTCAGAGTAGTAGACACTTTAGTGTCCGATAATGGAACTCAGTTTATGTCTGAAGTATTTAGAGACTTCTGTGAAATATCCGATCAAACACATCACTACCGCTCCATATCATTTGAGGCCAAATGGAATCGCTGAGAGATTTGTAGATACTTTGAAGAGATCTTTGAAAATAGCTAGGGCTTCACCAACTGATAAAACCCTTAAACAATTTCTTCAAGTGTACAGGATTACACCTAATGACAAAACATCAGCTTCACAATCTTCAACTGAAGGTATGTTTGCACGTCATATATGGTCAGTTTATGATAAATTACTTCCAAAAAAGATGAAGTCAGAAAGAACAAGTATCATGACTACAACATGATGTTACCCAGGAGAAAGGATATTTTTCAAAATGTTCAAACGCAACAAATCTTTTTGGGAGATGGGTATGATTGAAAAAAGAGTTGGACGTATGATATATATAATAAAGGGTCAAGGAGAGTTAGTAACGTGATAGGTGCTGACTTGGCGGCCTGACTACAGCCACTTCCCCACCGACGAGATGTGGCCTCCCTTTGTCTGTTCTATAAGTACTTTCATGGCTTCTGCTCAGATGAACATAAGTCACTGGTGCCTCCTCAACAGCTTCTTCTCTCACACTTCCCACCTGTGGAACTCGCTCCCATATTCTTGCTTTCCTGATGGCTACAACCTCCAGAAATTTAAATGCAATGTCAATACTCGTCTACTAACCACTTGACTCTAGCCCTTCCCCCACCCCGTATATCCTTCCCTTTCTCTCCCCACTTGCAACTGTCATCACACCTGCATTTTCATCTTTTTATTGCTTCTTTCTAATTGGTTTGTAATCCTCTTCTCCCTCCTCTAATTAATTTTCTTTAAGTTATGTAGCCTCCCCCCCCCCGCACATCAGTGGCATTTACACCTTGCCCAGGGTGAAATGATTAAAAAAAAAACAATTCACGCATAAAGACATCTCAATAAACTTTGGAAATGCCTAACTGACAAGGCTGATAGCGAGTTTCCTGAGGAAACAGCTATGGATGTCTTATAGGACACTTTTAATATTCCTATCTCTCTAGCGGCTCCTGAAATGTGCCCGTCTAAGAGAAAAAGGAAAGCAACTGATTTAATAGTGGTCAATCCTAAACAGAAAAGTTGTTGAGACCACAAATAGATAACAATTTCAAAATTATCTACTGTGAACTGCTAAAACAAGTCAGCCTCAGAACTTAATATACATATAAAAAAAAATTTCTTCAGACTCTGCGGAGTTGAGATTTTGGGAAGGCGGTGTTATGGTGCCTTATCTATAGAAATGGACTCTGCCTCCGTCGATAAATACTAACCTGCGTGACTTCTGGGGAGACAGTTGTGACGTAGCTGGAAACAGTCTGGAGACAGTCAAGATACAGCATAACTATACAGTTCGGATGTGCACTTCTATCTGCTGATTAAGAACATTCTTATTTGTATATATGTTTTGTTATTCTAATAAACTATTTGAACCTACCTTCTTGTTTCCGTGTCTTTCTTCCTGGCACGAACAGGCCACAACAACTTGGTGACAAAGATGCACCACTACAATTTTCATTTCTCCAAATCAATTGCTGATAACCTAAGGAAGAATCTATCATGCTTAAGATAAAAACAATGAAGCCCAGGCTATAGCATTGGGCATCTGGAAAGCTTTTGACAGAGTCTGGCAGACAGGTCATCTCCACAAGCTAAAAATTTATAGTATCTCTGGATGCATTTTTGATCTTATCCAGCCTTTCCTATCAAATTGTGAAATGAAAGTTATTCTGAATGGCCACTCATCTAGATCCTTTCTTACTAATAGGGGTGCCCCCCCCCCACCGTGTTCCATGATTGGTCCTACATTGTTTTTAATTTTTATTAATGACCTTCTCAATGACATCAGCTCTCAACTTGGCATTTATGTTAATGACACAACCATTTACTCCTGACTGAATAGTAAGGCTGATCAATTCAACAACGTCAAAATGGCAGCTGATTTACAAAAGGACATCAAGACTGTCATTAACTGGAGCAGAAAAAGGCTTGTCAGGTTTCCTGCGTTTTAAACCTAAACTTCTCTTCATTAATCATCGGAGAGTCTCCTCTCTATCTTCCATCAATATGACTGATACTAACCTCCAGGAAAATGACTCATTCCTCTTTCTTGGCTTTACATTTTCAGCTGATATGAAGTAGAAATATTTTATTAAATCTATTGCTGAGTCAGCTGTGAGGAAAGTTTGTTAACTGTGTTGGGCAAGGCTATTCTTTCTGAAATCAATTTTACATATCGATGTCTACCATTCGCCAATGCTTAGAATATTGCTGCCATATATGGTCTAGTGTCCCTGCTATTTACCTTGAGCTCCTTCATAAGATCCAAAGAAGTATGTGCCATACGTGATACATGCTTTGGGCGATCATGTCTCGAAAGAGACATGACTGACTGGGCAGAAGATTATCCCGCAGTAGGTTGCCATTACTTTCTGTGGTAGACTGGTTGCCAGCCAAGGCTATAGAACCCAATCTGTTTTATTATTTCACCCATAACTGGAAGGAAGCAACAGATTAATACCTGTTTGAAGGGTATTTTTGCATAAGTAAATGCAAGGAATTCAAATAGAATTTGAATTCGGCACCCCAATTTGTTATTCCAAATTGATATCCACTGCACCACAACACACATCTTCAAAGAAGAATCAGCAATATTATTCATCTTAATCTAGTGGCTCAGCTTCAGTCACCTATCCAACATTGTGAAGCTGCCTCTCTGTTCCTTTTTTATAAATACTTTAATGGTAATTGTTTGGATGAGCTCTTTGTTTTAGGACCTAGACTTTATAAATTTAAGCCCAGTACAAAACGGCATTGAGATCTTATCAATTTACAGTTCAGCTGGCAAGATGTAGCTGTGAGTTCTATGCTAAGAATTTATTTTCTTGTTCTTCTTGACTGTGGAACTCCCTCCTGGTTCCATGCTTTCCAGCGAACTTTCAAGCTACAAAAAGTTATAAAATATCAATTACTATCTACTGTCCTCCTGATTGCTCTTTTCTCTTTCTGTTCATTATTAATCAGCCTGTTCTTAATTTTAATTAATCATCTGAGTGACTCATTCCTCCTTCTTGCGTTAACGTTTTCAGCTGACATAAAGTGTGGAAGGACAATATTGAATCATTTGCTGGTTCAGCGGCTAAGAAAATTTGTTCACTGTAGTTTTTTCTCTGGAATGAAGCTACATTTACCATGCACACAGGCTTAGAATATTGCTGCCACATTTTTTTTTCCTTTTTTAATCATTTCACCCTGAGCAAGGTGGAAATGCCACTGATGTGCAGGGGGCTACATAAATGTAAATAGATTAATTAGAGAAGAGTGAGGAGTACAAACTAGTTAGAAAGGAACAATAGAAAGCTGAGAAACCCAAAGCTTATGTTTGGGTTTCTCTGAGTATCTCAGATACTCAGAGAAACCCAAACATAAAACAACAAATTTGTTTGCCTGAAGAGAGTCAATTTTAGACTTGAAACACATGTAGTGCAAATCATGAACAATTAATACTTCATAACTTGTATAAATACCAAAACAATAAACATATATTTTATAGAAAACGTTCACGGTTTCTCACACTTTTTATTTTATATTAATTACTCTCATTGGAACAACCCTATTCCTTTATTCGATATATATATATATATATATATATATATAGAGAGAGAGAGAGAGAGATAGTTTAGATATAAGAATAAGGTACACAGATATAGAGAGTGTTGGCACAGAAATCAGATAGATACAGACAGTGTAGATATAGAAATCAGATAGATATATATGTAGACAGTCTAGATTTAGGAATCAGATATAGACAATGTACATATAGGAATTAGATAGATAGATAGATAGATAGATAGATAGATAGATAGATAGACATAGGAATCAGAGAGATAGATAAACAGAAAGAGTGTAGACATGGGAATCAAATAGATATAGAGAATGTAGACATAGAAATCTGATAGATAGATAGATAGATAGATAGATAGATAGATAGATTACAGAAATAGGAATCAGACAGATAGATATAGACAAGTGTAGACATAGAAATCAGAACTAAATGGTGACTATCAGTTTCATGATTTAATGGGATTTTTAAACCTGTTTGTCCCTAGGACTTTATTGAAATGATAGTCAACATAAAATCTTGATTTGTATGTTCACACTGCCACATCTACAAATGCTTTATTCCCTATATTAAGCATATTATTCCCTACATATATATATGCATATATATATATATATTTATGTGTGTGTGTGTGTGTGTGTGTGTGTGTGTTATTAAAATAGTATATTGAAATCTCAACAAAGTTTCAAACTTAATAAATAGAAATGTTACATGAAAAGGGATTTGATAAAATAGATAATGTATTTTGCTATTCAAGTCTTCATCAGAACTTAAAATGGAAGGGTGAAAAGCATGAATGTCTATTTGTGTTTGTTTAAAAAGTAATGAATCTTATTACTTTTTCCTAAGCTGATGTTTCTTTTGAAAAAAGAAGAAAGAAAAAGATTAACTTTCGAAAAAAATTCATTGATAATTATTCTTATAATTTTTAATACAAATTGAAAGTTTGTAAAATTTCCCAGTTTTTTTTGGATTGAAGGTAAAATCATCTTCTTATTATCAGAATGGCTTCAAAGTAAACTTCATTTAGTCTTTTTTGAAATTAATACAATACAGATCCTCACACAATTCTTCAGAATGGGTGAGAAGTAACAGATTTGATAGAAAATAGATAATGCATTTCGCCAATTTTCTCTCATAACTTTTCATGAAATGTTTCCTCTTATAAAATTAGAAACATTGTCAGGATTTTTAATAATACCATAATTTAATAAAATAGTGTCAATAAGAAAAACAGAAGGATAGATCACAAACAAAACTTTTGATTTGAACTAAAGATTATCTAAACTTATTTATAAATGGAACTTTGTCTGTGTGTGTATCTGTGTGTGTGTGTGTGTCCATTACCTAAAGACTCCAAAACGGCTGAACCAATTTTCTTGAAAATTTACATGGTTGTACTATAAGTGTCTGTGAGTGTTCTTAGCTAGGTTTTGTGTTGAGGTACCCTCGATAAATATCAAAAATTGATAATCAAAAGAATCGGGTTATAGAAGGAGTGGTCCGATTTTAATCAAATTTGACACACTCATAGACAAAGGCATAAGAAATGATATTCAGAAATTCTTGCAATAGTGCAGAAAATTGATATATATTTAAATATATGAAAGGCAAGATGTTTGTGTGTGTGTGTGTATGTTTATCTGCCTGTATGTCTGTATTTTTTCAGCCCTTTTATTTTAGTTTTTGCCTCAGGTTTGGCTCCAAGTAGGTATAATTGTAGTTCTTAGTCTCAGCCATGATACCATTTACTCAGAGGACTTATTTAGCAGAAAATCTATAATATATATATAAAAGCTTTCATTACACCAGAGCAACGCTGGGCTATACTGCTAGTTATATATATGCATTAAAAATGACAAAATTATTTGAAAATTATGCTTAATTCAAATTGAAAGATTGTTAAATTTCCCAGTTTTTTTTAAAATTGGAGGCAAAATCCCCTTCTCATTATCAGAATGGCATCAAAGTAAAATTCATTTAGCCTTTTTCAAAATGAATCCAAGGTAAAGCTTCATGCAATCCTACAGAATGGGTTGAAAGTAATAGATTTGTTTCTGATTTATTCATGTGTTTCCATATTGACAATATGTTATTAAAATAGGTTATTGAAATAGGTTATTAAAATAGGTTATTGAAATCCTGACAAATTTCAAATGTGATAAGTGGAAATGCTGCATGTAAAGAGAATGGAGAAATGCATTATCTATTTTATCAAATCTCTTTTCATGTGGCATTTCCACTTGTCAAATTTGAAATATATATATATATACATAATATATATACAAATCCAAGATATTTTCGATTTTGAGTTCCCTGGCATTTACTTTTTTATAAAAGTGCGCAATACAATAAATATTGTAGAGCATAATCATTTTCACAATCAACATCCACCATTTTCTGATGATGAGATAGAAATCTTGAAACACAAATTTCCATGTCACAATATACCTTATTATATAAACATATATATATCTGCAGACAGATCTGTTTCGCTGTATCACAGCTCATCAGTACAGTTAGACATCCAATTGCTTTTAACCCAGGCCTTAAACTCAACCAAATTGGCATCAGTTGGCAATTCTACCTCTGAGCTATGGGTGCTTGGTAGAAGGAGACAGACTTTTAGTGTATAATGTATCATATGACATTAGCCAGAATGCTCGAATTCATTGCTGAATGAGTGATGTGTAATATTTTTGGTATCTTTGTGGGTATAATTGACAAAGAAGTGGATACAAATATTAGCCTTGAGAGGAATATTTTATTTTTTTATTTTTACATACTTTCCTGTTAAGTGTCTGCTGGCAACAGAACACATGTTGCCTGCTTAGAAGCCAGAGAGGGACTGGCCAATCCTTTAGGTCAAGCATGGGTCAGGGAGATAGAGAGAGTAGGGGAAAGAGAAATAGTAGCAGAGAAAGAAAAGGGAATAGATTTGGGTATCTTAGTTCTTGGGAGTTATTTAGAGACAGAGAGGATAAAAGAAACAATGTGTTTTTTTTTTTTAGTAATAATAAAAGTATTCATTATCTTTTTTCCATTTGACTCTCCTACCAGAGTTCGTTGTCTTTATTTTATGTTCCTGTACTTCTTCAGGAGGTAAAATATCAGGCTCTTTATTTTTGTTGGTAGTTGTATTTTGTGTACATTTTTGCTTGTTTTCAATGTAAGCTTTTAAACGGTCTATTGAAACTTGTGTATGCGTGTTTGGGTTAGTTTCTATAAGGAAATATTTTGGTGTTCATTCGAGTACAGTGTAAGGACCTGAATAGGGTGCTTCTAGCGGTTTTTGAATGCGGTCTATCCTAATCCAAACTTTTTTACAGGTTTGCAGTTGATTTGGTATGTAAGATTTTTGTGTTGATTTTTCTCTGTTTGAAAAGTCAGTCAAGTCAAATTTTGCCATGGTTTTATGTAGTTCTCTAGTAAAATCTTGTGTGACTGTTTCTGGGTTTTCCGAATCTATCATTAGGTGTGGCAATAACATTTTTGCACCTGTGACTGCATAAAAAGAGGAAAAATTAGAGCAGTTGGGCATACTTCGAAATCCCAAGAGAACAATTGGTAGGGCTGAATTCCAAGATTCTTTTCGGGCCATTATAGCTGCTTTGATGGTTCTGTGAGCTCTTTCTATAAGTCCGTTGCATTGTGGATGATATGACGTTGTTCTTAGCCTATAGAATCCGATAATTTTTGATAATTCCATGAATAATTCACTTTCAAATTGTGTACCTCTGTTTGTTATGACATGAAGTGGGACACCAAAGCGAGTAATCCATGTATTTACAAACGCTTCTGCAACAGTTTGGGCCGCAATATCTGCTATGGGTTGTGCTTCTATCCATCGACTGGTTCGATCTATACATGTTAAAATATATCAACATGGATTAATGTAGGGATTGTTGGAACATCTTGCTGGCGGTAGAGGTCCAATTATGTCGATGTGTACAGTTGGAATCTTGATGACGGTATTTCCAATGTTTGTACTGGTGATTTTGTGTGTCTATATATTTTTGCCTGTTGGCAAGATGTGCATGATGCACATAATTCTTTGATGGTTTTATCCATGTTAGGCCAGTAAAACCTAGCCTTAATCATTTTTATAGATGATTTTATACCTGGGTGTGACACTGAATGCAAACTATGGAAGATGGATTTTCTTAGTGTGCATGGTACAAAAGGTCTGGGGTATGACGTTGATGTATCACACAACACAAATTGGTCTTTTCCAGATATTGTATATTTTTTTAATTCTGGGAAGGACTGTATTTCAGTATCTGCTGTTTGGGCGTCTGCAAGTGCTGGGAGGTCGTACATATCGATCTGTACAGCAAATGTTGGGCGTGATAGACAATCTGCTATTACATTTTGATCACCCTTCACATGGGCAATATCTGAGATTAATTCTGTGATTATGGCTAGTTGTCTTTGTTGCCTATCCGATTTTGCTGGTTTTAGGCTGTGAAATGCGCCGCATATTGGCTTGTGGTCTGTTAGAAGTAATACTTCGCGACTTTCTATGAGGTGGCGAAAATGTAATACAGCCAAACACGCTGCTAAAAGTTCACGATCAAAAGTGGAATATCTTGTCTGTGTTGCTGTTAGTTTCTTCGAGAAAAATCCTAGGGTTTCCATTAACGACTTGATGTAAGGCAGCACCTACTGCATATTTGCTGCTGTCCGTGACCAGTTGATATTGTGTACAACTTGGTTGAGGATGGGGTAATTCCGTTAGCTTACCCAATATTTTAGTCATGGTAGAGAAGGATTCTTTTTCTAATGTATTCAAGGTGATGAATCCTTTCGGTGTTAGTCGCATTCTCTCAGATAAAGGAAAAACTAACTTTGCGAATCCTGGTATTAATTTTCTGTAAAATCCTACCATACCAAGAAATCTGCGTAGGCTTTTAGCATCTTTAGGACACAGAAAAGATTCTATTTCTTTTACTTTATTTGCAGTTGGTGTAATTCCCTTTGAGTTAATTCTAAAGCCTAAGAAGTCAAGGGCTGTTACGTTGAAAATCGATTTGGAGAGTGATATTTTTAGGTCGTTTTCTTGTAGAATTCAAAACACTGTGTCAATATCTTTTTTATGAGATTGTTCGTCATCGCTGAAGATGAGGATATCATCGATATATACGAAGACACAGTCGGTATCTCGAAAGATTCTGTCCATATATCTTTGAAAAGTAGCCGAAGAATTCTTTAATCCAAACGGCATAAATTCATATTGATAAAGTCCCATTGGTGAAATAACTGCAGTTTTTGGAATATCATTGGGGTGCATCTTGATTTGATGATAGGCTGAAATTAAATCAATTTTTGAAAATCGCTGTTTATCAGCGAGTTTAGCAGTAAAAGAATTAATATTAGGGATGGGGTATCTATCACTTTTAGTGATACTGTTTAAGGCGCGGTAGTCTCCACAGCAGCGATATCCTCCACTCTGTTTAGGTACTAGATGTAGTGGGCTTGACCATCTCTGTCTGAAGGGGTTATTACTCCTTCATTTATTAGTCTCTTAAATTCTTCTTTTGTAGCAGTCAGCTTTTCAGCAGACAGTTGTCTGGATTTAGCAAAAACTGGTGAGTGACTACCTGTGTCGATTCTGTGGTAAACACCGCAGTAGGTATTGTTTTTGTTGGTGTGAGGAGAGATAATTTCTGGGTATTTATCTCAGCTGTTTTTTATAAATGTGGGTATATTTGCTTCATTTATGACCACATTTACAGGAGCAGTAGTGTTTACTAACAACTTCTTTTTAGTGGTTGTTGCTGGGTCATAAATTGTCCTGTTTTTGCAGTCGATAGTGAGGCCAAAGTTATTTAGAAAGTCAATTCCGAGGAGGGGATTGGTGATATCAGCGACCACGAATGTCCAGGAAAAGGTTCTTCTTAAGCTCGGTATTGCAATCTCCAGGTTAGCTTGGCCGTGGCATTGTATTTTCTCTCCGTTGGCAGTGGTGAGTGATACTGGTGTTGAGTATAACGTCACGCCTTTTAACGCGGACGCCGGTATTATTGAGAGGCTTGCACCAGTGTCTACTATAAATTGTAATATGGTTGTCCCTAATCGTGCTTTGATTTGTAGTAGCGGCGAACTCAAGGGGACAGACATGGTTCGCGCTACTAGTTTTCTGAGGCTGTTGGTGGTGGTGTGGGTGGACGCGAGCTTGGTAAAATTTTGATGTTCTGCTTCTTTGGCCATTTACACCACGGTTTGCAAGTTCTTGCTTGCTCGGCAAAGTAGAGGTGTGCTCTGCATATTTTAGTTTTTTGGTCTGGGAAGTAGGGTTTTATTCCTATCGGTATACGGACGTTTTTATTCCTTTCTGTGTGCTGCTGAGTGGAGAATGCTGTTGCTGTTCCGTTCATGTTATTTAATAAGGGTATTAATTCGTCCGCTAGTTTTCCTATTTGGGATGAATTTAGTTCTTTTTGGGAGGCAATGACGGGGGAAATTGTTGCGAGTAATGCCTGTAGAAATTTGTGAAGAACACTTTCTTCGCCGACACCTATCCTTTTAGCTATAGAAAGCATCTCTTGAAGGTATGCAGATGGACGGCCTGTAATTGTGTTGGTAGACATTAACTTGTCTAGCAACTCAGGCTTTGTTCTTTCATTAGCCTCAATTAAGGAGCATTTTAGTTCCTCATAGTTCTTTGCGTCTAAAATGTGATATGGTATTTTAGCTACCACCTCTGCAGGCAGAGATGATATAACCGTATAAAACTTTGTTGTTGAATTTGTAATATTCCGCAGATGAAATTGGGCTCCCAGAATGGAAAACCAGCCATTCACTGCCGTTTCCATGAATTCCGGCGTTTTTATTGTAATTTGTTGTAAGGAGGCTTCTTCCATTCTTTTTTTTTTGTATGTAAAAATATATATATTCAAGTATTTTTTTTTTTTTGTATGAAGAAGGGTAGAAAAAAAATGTAGTTTGTTTTACTTACGTCAAAGGTTCTCTTTAAAAACGTTTGTGACGTGAAATTAACTGCTACTTGTATATTTTCTTGAAGACTCCAAAATGTGTTTCTTTCCTTTCAGTCCTGGTAAAATTAGTTCGTTTGTTGAGGTAGTAATGTCCTTTTTGTCGGGGTCACCATTGTAATATTTTTGGTATCTTTGTGGGTATAATTGACAAAGAAGTGGATACAAATATTAGCCTTGAGAGGAATATTTTATTTTTTTTTTTTACATACTTTCCTGTTAAGTGTCTGCTGGCAACAGAACACATGTTGCCTGCTTAGAAGCCAGAGAGGGACTGGCCAATCCTTTAGGTCAAGCATGGGTCAGGGAGATAGAGAGAGTAGGGGAAAGAGAAATAGTAGCAGAGAAAGAAAAGGGAATAGATTTGGGTATCTTAGTTCTTGGGAGTTATTTAGAGACAGAGAGGATAAAAGAAACAATGTATTCTCTGCATGGTAGTAGTATCTGACCTGAGGTCATTTTGGTTCATTCCTACAGATGCATATATATGAATATATATATATATATATATATATATGCATATATATTATATATATATATATGCATACATATTATATATATATATATGCATATATATTATATATATATATATATATATATATATATATGTGTGTGTATATATTATTTTATATATATATAATTATATATAATATATATATATATATATATATATATATAAATATACACGCTAAAAAGTCTCATCATCAGTGGAAGGCCACATTAACACGTACTCCTCCAATAAAGAAATATTTGATAAACACAAGGTAATTTACGACACAATCCTTAAAGAAAGCAGATATCAATCATCCAAAATTAACTTTTAAAATCAAGAGCTGAAAAAGCAAAAATAGAAACAGGAAAATCATATGGTATAACCCTCCTTTTAATCAGTCAGTTAACTTCAAGCTGAGAAAATAAATTTCTTAAACTAATAGATAAGCATTTTCCTAAAAATAACCCTCTAAGCAAAATCTTCAATAAAAATACAATAAAATTAAGCTTCAATAAAAATACAATAAAACTAAGCTTCTACAACAATCTAGAAAAAATAATTAATGTACATAACAGCAAAACATTAAAAGCACACAACAAAAATAACTCCAACACTAATACCAGTCTGCTCCATAATAACAACCTCTGCAACTGTAGAAACCCAAACCAATGCCCCATGAACAATAAAATTTTAACGAAATCCCTGATATATATGTGTTTGATTTCATCCATGGAGAATACTAAGGATGAAAAAATATATATCAGAAACACCATGAACATATTTAAAAAGCGATTTTATAATCACCTTTTATCCTTCACTAACAAAGAAAAACACAACATGACATCTCTCTCCAAATACTTTTGGAAATTAAAAGATGAAAATAAAACACCGAAAGTTAAATGGAAAATCCTCAAACAAGCAAGAACAGCTAAATCAATAAAGGAACCATGTTTCCTTTGTCTTCAAGAAAAAATTGAAATCATTAAATATATAAATAGCAACAAGCTTTTAAACCAGAGGCATGAATCCACAGTAAACTGCAAGCACATAAAAGAGGTAACCTTACAATCATGCTAAAAAAATACTACAAAAGTCAGAGCTAGAACCCCTTAGAAATGATACAACTTCATAGTACTAACAACACTCTTACACACACCACAAACTGTAATCGAATTTAAAATTTTTAAAGAATTAAAAATTTTATAGAAAAAACGATTTTCTAAATTCAAAATTAAGGTTAAATATACAAAATTAGATTAATTATAAAAACTGTGCTTAAATACACACATTAAATTTTACCTATTACTTTAAATAAAAACATACCTATTACCAATTTACCTATTACCTTAAATACAACATTAAATCTTACCTCCTACATTAAATTCTACTTATTACACACCCATTACCTACTTAGCTATTACCTTAAATACTAACATTAAATTTTACCTCTTACATTAAATTTTGCCTATTACACACCACAAACTGTGATCTAATTTAAAATTTAAATTTTAATAGGAAAAATCGATTTCCTAAATCCAGAATTAAGGTTAAATATACAAAATTAGATTAATTATATAAGAACTGCGCTTAAATACAAACATATTCTATAGTTGTATGAATAATCTGGTAAGTCCAATCCCATCCCCCACCCCTTACACCTCTCTACTCTGCTCCGCTAAGAAGTCCAAAGGATAAAGTCTAGTTGCAAGATCATAAAACTTACAATCCTATCTGCTAATGTTAAATCTATCTATAAAATTCCAAGACACTAATTAATCAACTATATTTACTGCCCACACCACTTTCTTCAAATTCAAATGGACAATTCACAAGATTTATTCCTTTATCACTAACCTCCACCAACATCCCACACACAACTCACCAAATAAAGAAAAGAGGCTTTCTATTCCTGTCCACACCACCTGATGAGACATTGTAGTTTCAATGTCAAAACAAATGTACGATTTGTAGTGGATATATAAAAAATTTGTACATGTTCTAAAATATAATTTATAATAAATATTCACAGCTCTATATATTATATATCAAGCACTGTTTTAAATTAATGTTTTGGTGTTTTGGACGTTGTAAAAAAAAATATTTTTCTTCATTCCTTATTTACTCGAATATATATATATATATTGGGTGATTTTTCAGGGAGGTGATTTCTTCATGTTATCAGTAGAGATCCTTACATGCATGATCATCTGAATGTACCTAAATTTGAAAGCATGGATTAATCCAAGCCTTGTGAGTGAAACTAGGCAGATGGAAAAGCTGTCAATGGCTGTGCTTGCACAACTCATAAGTCATTGGAAATGAGGGTTTGAGAACATTGGTCTTGTTCAGAAATTATTGATCACACTATATTTTGTGCTGTCTGTGAGAAACTGTAACTAAGGTTCAGTCAGCATAGTTACCACATAAGCCACAGATGCTATATGTGGGTTTTGAACACGCTCAAATATTCCTGAGCAGATGTCTTTAATGGTGATTTGGTAGCCACCCTAGCATACAAAAGGTGTAATCAGAAATGAGTATACAACCAATATATATATATATATATATATATATATATATATATATTACAGATCTCTTCTTCCTGAATGTAACTTACATCTACCAACAGTGCTGTACCAGAATGTGCATTGCTGCCCCTGTACCCACAGAAGGCCACTGTGCACCCAACCCTTGAACACACTGAATCCACAATAAATGGTACTTTAAACAAAATAACATACTCTCAGAGTGTAGATATTCGGTGATCACAAAAAAACGGAAGAAATCGCAGAATTGGTATTTTGAAGCTATACATTACAAACGTTTTCACAACTTTCAGCTACTTTTTGGTGATTCCCTAGCTATTTTTATAGCCATTTCAGTGTGTTTCAGCTCTCAATCTTCTACAAGTTTTTTCAATGATATATATACATGCACACACACACATATATATATATATATATATATATATATATATATATATATATATATATATATATATAAAGAGAGAGAGAGATAACGAGATGGGTTGATAGATGTTTATTTCAAAATACAAGTATGATAATAATTTTTAGGTTAATCCTAATAATTATTTTGTTAATTTTTTTCATTGCAATAGATCTGCAAAGCCAAGAAGCCTTGTGGCTTCCCAGGGCCTTGAGGCCTCCCCTCACAACTGCAGGGTCTGCAGGGGCCCTATGCATGGACCTGTCTACCAATACATAACAATAAATGAATCAAAACAAATTCCATCTTCAATGAAAAATTCCAGCCTAAACAAATTTATCACAAACTGCATTTCAGTGACTCACACAGATGTGACAACATCATTTATACATAGACACTCACACATATGCACTCACACATAGACACTCACATATATGCACTCGCACATAGACACTCACACATATGCACTCACACATAGACACTCACACATCTGTGTTCTCACACATATGCACTCATACATAGACACTCACACATAGACACTCACACATATGTACTCACACATATGCACTCACACATAGACACTCACACATATGCACTCACACATAGACACTCACACATATGCACTCACACATATGCATCTATATAAAATATCTAAATGCAAAATCGTTTAAACATCTCGCTGCATTTCAATAATTTAATTGGAAATTTCTTATCATAATACACATACACATATACACTTGTATTAACTAACATTACCATCCAACATCAACCCAGAAACACAAGCATTTCTACATAAACAAACATACATACACTATCACATACTTTACCATCCAAAATATTCCTCACACAAATATTTAAAAATTGTCCTTTGCTTCAATACCAATGACATATATATATTAATACATACACACACATCTATACATATCTTAACTAATGTTACTGTTCAGCATACACCTAAACAGACAAGCATTTTTATACAAACATACATATACACTATTATACACATTCCCATCCAAATGTTCCACACACATTCATTGAGAAACAAAAAGAAATAATTATATATTGCTTTAATACATGTGACCAATAAGAACTAACCCCAAATCACAATATAGATGTATATATAAATTATGTTTATGTGAAAATATATATAAAATGTTTATGGTTATGTGTGTATATGAGTATGCACACACACATATATATTTTTGTTCCCTTACTAAGACAGTATATTTGTAAATAATGATTGTACTTCAAAATTTTCATCTCTGAATTACTGTTATTTATCTCAGCCAATCATTTTATTGTCTAACTTTCAAAGCAGAGCAACTCTTAGTTTGTGAAAGAAAATGACTTTTTGCAATAACAATTCACAAAATTAAACAAGATTTACTGTTCTTTCAAGTGCTGTAGATTACGTCTCCTGAATATAAATCTATTGTTGTGTAAGTCTTTGTACTGAACCACAAACAACTCATAAACCACTCACCATTTTAATTTTTCCCTTATTTAAATTGAGTTGGAAATTTTATTTTCATAAACCCGTTGTTAAAATTTCTCGGTGGCAATATACTGAGGTAGGATAGTAAATAATTTCAGGTTCAATAAATCAGAGGCAACTGAGTTTTCTAATGATTAAATTGTTTGAAATGAATTGATTGATTGGTTTTTATGTATTATCAACTGTTCATGGGTTATTAAAGCTGAAATATATTTCTGGAATTGGAAGAATAATTCTTTTAATTTTGCAACTTAATATTGCATTAAAACTATTCTAAAAATAACAAAGATTTTTCCAAATAAACACCCAATTATTTAACTCATGGCTGGGGGATGGGACAGATTTATAAATGACTAGCAGTAAAGCCCAGCATTGCTCGGGTGTAATGAAAGCTTTAAAACTAATCCATGATCCTGGAGCTCAGACTATGTGGTCATTGGCACAAAAGACTAAAAAGCAATAGTTGTTTCCAGTTAAAGCAAAACAGTAGACTGAAAGAAAAATGAATTGAAGTCAAATTTTGATTTACTGGTATCGATATCAAATAAGTTTTTTCATCATAAACTAAATTTTGAAGGCTAAATAAGTCCTCTGAGTAAATGGTATCATGGCTAAGACTAAGAACTACAATTATACCTACTTAGAGCCAAACCCGAAGCAAAAACTAAAATAAAAAGGCTGAAAAAAATACAGATATACAGGCAGATAAACAGACACATATAAACATCTTGCCTTTTATATATATATATATTATCGATTTTCTGCACTATTATAAGAACTGCAACATTGAAACTTCTGAATATCATTTCTTATGCCTTTGTCTATGAGTGTATTTGATTAAAATCAAACCACTACTTCTATAACCCGATTTTTTTGATTATCAATTTTTGATATTTATCGAGGGTACCTTGACACAAAACCTAGCTAAGAACACTCACAGACACTTATAGTACAACCGTGTAAATTTTCAAGAAAACCGGTTCAGCCATTTCAGAGTCTATAGGCAATGGACACACACACACACACACAGACAAAGTTCTATTTATAAATAAGTTTAGATTTTAAATGAAGAAGTTGAAAGAAATTTACTCTTGTAGTTTCTTTTGTTTTGTTAGCTATTTAATAAATATTACAGTTGCATAGTTTAGAATGTAAGCTGTCATTAGTAAAATGATATTCATGGCAATGAAGGTTTCAATTATGGAAAAGTCATATGCAAACTGTTGAAAATAGGAGCATTACTCAAATTAACTTGTAAATCAGGAAATTAAAATGAGGAAAAATTTTATGGTTGAAATTTCCATAGATTAGCATACATTTAACTGTTCTCAAGCCATGACATTTCTCACAATTAAAAAATATTGATTTTTATTTTAGAAGTAGTATCCTAAACCATGCTAAGAGCCACCAGGGATAGGAAGATGTGGAAGGCCATGATCACCTACGTTCTGAAGGGACAAGGTACATAAAGAAGAAGAAAGAAGAAGTATCCTGTTCACAATATAAAGTATCATATCAATTACTGGTTTCTTAATGAGTTACCTGTATTTTTTTAATCATATCATCTCAAGCAAGGCAGGACTGACACTAGTATGCAGGGGGTTACACTGAGAGCAAAGACTGGACAGTGGGTATTGAAGAAACGATAAACAATAAAATGATGAACAGGATTCAAGAAGATAGAAGATGGTACTGGACATTACATTTCACTTTTTAGAGATTGTAGCTATCAGAGAAGCAAGTAAATGGAAAAGAGTTCCTCTCATGGGAAGTGTGAGAAAAGAAACTATTAGAGTAGAAGAGAAAATCACATTTAGCTATTTCAAAGATAAAAGAGTGGGATCTTGATGCCTATCTAGTAGCATGCTTAAATTCACCTGAATGGGGTATCACGGAAAAAAGCTCTTCAGAACATTTGCCATAAAAAGAGGATAAACAGTCTGACATGATCAAGGTCAGTCAGTCAGTCAGTTAAGTGCCATATGTGATACACGCTTGGGCGATCATGTCTCGAAAGAGTCATGACTGACTGGGCAGAAGATTATCCCGCAGTAGGTTGCCATTGCTTTCTGCGGTAGACTGGTTGCCGACCAAGGCTATAGAACCCAGTCTGTCCTGCTATATAACTCATAACTGGGAGGAAGAGACAGATTAATCCCTTTCCCAAGGGTATTTGCGTGTAAGTGAATACAATGGATTCAACTGGAATTTGAACTCGGCTCCCCAGTTTCACGTTCCGAGCCGATATCCACTGTACCACAACGCAGCACACCAAAACCCTTGGTTAGTATGACATGTTATTTCAAGTTAACATGACCATTGACACCTCTTAAATAATTTCTGCTGAATTTTATTCACAATGCTTCAGAATCATCTCCCTAGGCCAAAATATAACAAATCAACAATGGTAAGATCCAAATATGGATCTTATCATTAGAAACTAATTTTCTTTTGACTTTGCCAAATACCAAACATTATATATATATATAGTATATATATATATATAGAGTCCTGTTTTGCTGTATCACAGCTCATTCGTATATTTAAACATCCAATTACATCCAGCTGGGATTGAAACCCAACCAATTTGAAATCAGTCGGAGATTCTACCTTTAAACTATCAAGGTAGGCAGGTTTTAGTCTGTTATATACCCAAAATAAACAAATACTAGTTGCCAAGTGTGTTCAGTTCATTGCTGAAGAACAATGCTTAAATGACGGTAAATAGCTACTGTTTTTTAAAATCTAACATTTCTCCACAGTGCTCAATCAACAGGTGAGAGCATAAATAGTCATCTGCAGGCAATCTTGTTTTGCTATTTCACTGCTTATCAGTATGAATAGATATCTAATTTCTTCTAGCCAGGATTGAAACCCAACCAATCAGTCAAAGATTCTGTGTCTGAGGTATTGGTTCACATCAGCAGAAGGCAAATTTTTGTGCGTTATATATACAAAGTAAACTAATGTCAGTAGCCAGAGTGTTCAATTCATTGTTGAAGACTTTATATATATATATATATATAAATATATATATATATATATATGTAGAGAGAGAGAGAGAGAGACAGAGAGACAGAGAGAGAAGGTGATTGAAAGATAACACTAGTTTAAAATAGTTATAATTTATTTATTAACTATAATTTTTACATGAAATGTTTATGAGAGGAAAGCTTTTAGCATGAGGTTTTATTTAAAATTCAATTTGGATTTTAAGGACTGGACTTTTCCGCTACTGTATTAACTCTGCTGTTCTTGAGTGATTTTGTGGACAATGATATCTCATGTTGATGCACAGCATGCAACATGCAGACCAACGAGTGAAAAAAACAAGCGCCAGATTTTGTTATCAGTTTCTCAGACCACCTGGAAATCATGTAAACTGATTTCTCCAAGAACTCTTGTGGTATGGAAGACATGACTTCTTAGATTTGCCTTTCAAGTTCTTCCAAAGTCTTAGTTTGGTATTGTAGATTTGCTCCTTTAACCAACCTCTAAGAAAAAAAAAAGCACAGGTTAGAATTTCTGCCTGGCCACTTATGCATAGCGAGTTACTTTTCAATTACTCTGTACGTATCCATGTGTGTGTGCGAGCTTTAACGTAGCTTTACTTTAAATAGCAAGTAAGTCTTAATATCGTGACTGAATGCTTATGCTGAAGACACAATACTGCCAGAATAACAATATGCCCCCCGGTGTAATAGGAGAATGAGAGATATAATTTTCACATAGTGACAAATCTAAAAAAAGTCTAATGTAAAATAACAAAGCTTGTTCCAGGTCTTCATAGAGCTTGTCAAGGCCTTATAAATATAGCTCTTATGTAGAAAATCTTAAGATGCTTAGGCTGTTCTCTTGACTTCATAGATATCTTCTACTCATTTCATGGTGATATGGAGATATGTCAACATTAGCGGTTTACTTTCAGAATCCATCAAGATAATATCAAGCAAGCATCTAGATTGTTCTACATTTTCCTTTCTTTTTTACTTTCTCCATGCCATTAAGAACTGTGACCAGGGTATGCAGGGTAATTGAAAAGTAACTCCCTATTTTAAGATAATTATAAATTATTATTTATTTTTGTTAATATTTCTGAGATGAGGTAATATTTACAGCATTTACATTATTCAAACTATTGTCCTAATCTTTGTTGCCATTTGTATGACGTTTTGGCCATTATACTCTCCAGCCTTCTTCAGGTGCTAGGAATTTTGAACAAAACCCTTTATTACAATCAGTGGGGTATATGAACTTCATATGAACCAGTGATTGTAATAAAGGGTTTGGTTCGAATTTCCTAGCACCTGAAGAAGGTCAGAGCATACAACGGCTGAAATGTTGTACAAATGGCAACAAAGATGAAAACAATAGTCCAAATAATGTAAATATTGTATTATTTATTTATTTATTCTAATTTTTGACTCAACTTTTTAAGATTGATATTTAATGCCTGAGAATTTAATCCATTTGTATTTGTCTTTCAAATTGATTTTTTATTTGAAATCTGGAAGCCCTAGAAACATGGCTGAATGTTTTACCCTGCAAGAGAATGCCCAACTAGCAGCAGGTTATGTAGTTTAGAAATGTGTTGTTCAAATGTAAAAAATGCTGAAGGACTATTACAGGAGTACATGTTCAGGTTGAGGCAAAGACAATCAAGAATTATCCGGCAAAACTCATGGCTTCAGACTCTGAAGCTGATACTCTTCCATGTCCAGTGACTAAGAGATGGTGCAAGCAGTTCAAAAAATGTTTACACTCTACCCAAGTAAGTTAATTTGACAAGCAGTGAGGAAAAATGGACTCTCCTTTTACATAATATGAACTGTACTTAATTAAATAGCAAGCTTGGAAGCTGCACTACTGGTCATCACTCTCTGCTGAAGACTACACCATTTGTATGGAGTTTAGGGAGAATATGCTGGCTTAGTCTGAAGATTGGTCAAATCTCTTTAAAAAATATCCTCTGAATTGATGACTTGGTATTTCACATTGTGAACTGTCACAACTGCCATTGTTAAGCAGTTGAAGATCCTCTTATTATCTTTGAAGAAATTACAGAATCAAGCCAAGGTAATGGTGTTGTGTTGGATGAATTCAGACATAATTGTGTGTCTATTCATTCTTTTGCAATAATATGAATGTTGAAAGGTATCTTATCATGCTGCAAGATAAATTCTGGCTGGTTACCAGTGCTTGGGAGAATGTTGAAGATTTGATTTTCATACAAAATCGTGCTCCTCTAGAATTTGCTAATGTCATTCATGAAAGATTGAATGCCTACTTTCCAGAGAGATGGAGTGGTCAATGTGGTTCATATAAATGGCCATCTAAAAGTCCTGATTTAACATCTTGTGACTTTTTCTTACTATATCAAACTAAGACTTTGGAAGAACTTGACAAGTAAATACAAGGAGTTATGACATCTATATCACAAGAGTTCTTGGTGAAATCAGTTGACACAATTCCTGAGCGGCTCTAAAAGATGATAAAGAAATTTGGTGCCAATATTGAACTTTAAATAAAATCTCATTTTAAACACTTTCCTCTCATATTAATTTCTTGAAAAAAATATAGTTAATAAGAAAATTATAAATATTCTAAAATTGGGTGTTACTTTTTAATGACCCTGTATATATTTAATATCATACAACTGGTAAGCTTATTTAACATTTCAGATTTTCCTGCTAAGTTCTAGACATTCCAAACTCCTGTTGAAGATCCTTTTACTTATTCAAGAGAACAAAACAAGAAATGCAGGCTATATAATATTCCCTGCAAAGCTTTTGACTGTTACCCTGAACAAGACAGTGATCATATTTCCTTCTTCAGCTTCATCTTACATTGGGCCATCAATATTTGTGAAAGGTTATAAACTAAAGGAGATAGACAAATTCACATGCCTTGTGAGCACTAAAGAGAGTGTGGGGTGGGTAGCCATAGTCAAATTCAAAGTAACTAACAGGACTGTCCAAGTAAAAAAATTGATAATATTTGCAATAACAAGAGAAAGAATAGGACAAAAGTAATATATAGCAAGCAAACAATATATGTAAGACATATTAAGAGTAATGAGGCAAAGCAAGAGTAATATGGCAAAAAGCTCACAAACTAAGAATTGACATTGACGCCCAAAAATATTTGGCCAAACGAACATAGACCAAAATTGTGTCAGGTCAAACAAAGAACCATTTTATTGTTTAGGAAAAGAATCCCAGCATGCATTTGTGTTCTTCTGCTAATAAACAGACAGTGGAAATATGCATACATCAACAAATGTGTATGTGTATTTTTAATTTTTGTGACACTTCCGGTGCAATCACCACATTTTAATGCTAAGCTGCATACTTCACAACTCTTAACCTGACCTGAAATCACTAGAAGTAAATTAATTTCTGAGTTAACTCCCCTTTTTTAATTATCCTGAATTAACTTAAATCATTTGATATTTTGCAATCTGAGGAGAATGACGCTCATCCACCTGTGGAAATAAATTAGGATCTATAATTGCTTTAGATAGGTGTTGAGTTTTCTTTTCTGTATATCATATTGCTCTGGATAATATCTATTGAGTTCTCTATTTTTATCTATTTTTATCTATTTAATATTTTATATAAATTAGACAATTATTTTATTTACGATAAATTTTTATTACGAATGGCACACATTTTTGTAATAAAAATTTATCGTAAATAAACAGGCCGGTAGAAATGAATATATAATACTGTTTCATTAAAAACAGAATATCTACTTAAATATGAGTATCGATAAAAAATAATGTTCAAACAATTCATTTCATATATATATATATTTAAGGTAAATAGATGACAGTTCAATGAGTTCTGGGAAGCTTTTGATGCATTCTGTTTAAAATAAACCAATGCCACATGATGGAAAAGTGACAACCAACTACAACAATATGGTAAAAAGCTTATATATATATATATATATATATATATATATATAAGCTAGACAACTGTGGCTCACACAGGCATAACTTCATATGAATGATGTGGGGCCTAGCATATATATGTAAATGTGTGACGTTTTGCACATGCATATGCATTTAATTTTAGCTTGTGTATTTGCATG
>JBBBDQ010001484.1:1007500-1072500 GCA_037127315.1 Ascarosepion bandense
AGTTTGAATATAAGAAAAATTGATATAATCTTTAAACAGACTGTTCTCATTAGGTATTGACATTAATTATCTACTTTTATATATTAGATATATATATAGGTGTATGATGGACATTTCAATGACATTATTTCTTATTACTTGATGTGGAGTAAATAAGATATCCCTGGTAACACAAATGAACTATGCAAGACACCTTAAATGTAAAACTCAGAGAATGTTCAATGACAAAGTTCTGATAGAGATTTGTTTCAGTAACATTGGTGTCAGTCAAGACTAGAATATTATAACTGTGAGTAGCAGGGCTATAACAGTGACAACAAAGAATAGAACTTTTACGGGATAGGAAAAAATACTTTTTTTACTGCAGCACACATAATAACAGTGACAACAAAGAATAGAACTTTTACGGGATAGGAAAAAATACTTTTTTTTACTGCAGCACACATAATAACAGTGACAACAAAGAATAGAACTTTTACGGGGGATAGAAAAATACTTTTTTTACTGCAGCACACATAATAACAGTGACAACAAAGAATAGAACTTTTACGGGATAGGAAAAAATACTTTTTACTGCAGCACACATAATAACAGTGACAACAAAGAATAGAACTTTTACGGGGATAGGAAAAAATACTTTTTTACTGTAACACACATAATAACAGTGACAACAAAGAATAGAACTTTTACGGGATAGGAAAAAATACTTTTTTACTGCAGCACATAATAACAGTGACAACAAAGAATAGAACTTTTACGGGATAGGGAAAAAATACTTTTTTTACTGTACACATAATAACAGGGACAACAAAGAATAGAACTTTTACGGGATAGGAAAAAATACTTTTTACTGCAGCACACATAATAACAGGGACAACAAAGAATAGAACTTTTACGGGATAGGAAAAAATACTTTTTTACTGCAGCACACATAATAACAGTGACAACAAAGAATAGAACTTTTACGGGATAGGAAAAAATACTTTTTACTGCAGCACACATAATAACAGTGACAACAAAGAGAATAGAACTTTTACGGGATAGGAAAAAATGCTTTTTTTACTGCAGCACACATAATAACAGTGACAACAAAGAATAGAACTTTACGGGATAGGAAAAAATACTTTTTACTGCAGCACACATAATAACAGTGACAACAAAGAATAGAACTTTTACGGGATAGGAAAAAATGCTTTTTACTGCAACACACATAATAATAACAGTGACAACAAGAATAGAACTTTTACGGGATAGGAAAAAATACTTTTTTTTTACTGCAGCACATAATAACAGTGACAACAAAGAATAGAACTTTTACAGGATAGGAAAAAATGCTTTTTACTGCAGCACACATAATAACAGTGACAACAAAGAATAGAACTTTTACGGGGATGGAAAAATGCTTTTTTTTACTGCAGCACACATAATAACAGTGACAACAAAGAATAGAACTTTTACGGGATAGGAAAAAATACTTTTTTTTACTGCAGCACACATAATAACAGTGACAACAAAGAATAGAACTTTTACGGGATAGGAAAAAATACTTTTTTTACTGCAGCACACATAATAACAGTGACAACAAAGAATAGAACTTTTACAGGATAGGAAAAAATGCTTTTTACTGCAGCACACATAATAACAGTGACAACAAAGAATAGAACTTTTACGGGATAGGAAAAAATACTTTTTTTTTTTACTGCAGCACACATAATAACAGTGACAACAAAGAATAGAACTTTTACAGGATAGGAAAAATACTTTTTACTGCAGCACACATAATAACAGTGACAACAAAGGAGATAGAACTTGCAGGATAGGAAAAAAAATACTTTTTTACTGCAGCACACATAATAACAGGGACAATATAAAAGAATAGAACTTTTACGGGATAGGAAAAAATACTTTTTACTGCAGCACACATAATAACAGGGACAACAAAGAATAGAACTTTTACGGGATAGGAAAAAATACTTTTTTTTACTGCAGCACACATAATAACAGTGACAACAAAGAATAGAACTTTTACGGGATAGGAAAAAATACTTTTTTTTACTGCAGCACACATAATAACAGTGACAACAAAGAATAGAACTTTTACGGGATAGGAAAAAATACTTTTTTTTTTTACTGCAGCACACATAATAACAGTGACAACAAAGAATAGAACTTTTACGGGATAGGAAAAAATACTTTTACTACAGCACACATAATAACAGTGACAACAAGGAATAGAACTTTTACGGGATAGGAAAAAATACTTTTTACTGCAGCACACATAATAACAGTGACAACAAAGAATAGAACTTTTACGGGATAGGAAAAAATACTTTTTTTACTGCAGCACACATAATAACAGTGACAACAAAGAATAGAACTTTTACAGGATAGGAAAAAATACTTTTTACTGCAGCACACATAATAACAGTGACAACAAAGAATAGAACTTTTACGGGATAGGAAAAAATACTTTTTTTACTGCAGCACACATAATAACAGTGACAACAAAGAATAGAACTTTTACGGGATAGGAAAAAATACTTTTTTTTTACTGCAGCACACATAATAACAGTGACAACAAAGAATAGAACTTTTGGGATAGGAAAAATACTTTTTACTGCAGCACACATAATAACAGTGACAACAAAAGAATAGAACTTTTACAGGATAGGAAAAAATACTTTTTTACTGCAGCACACATAATAACAGTGACAACAAAGAATAGAACTTTTACGGGAGGATAGGAAAAAATACTTTTTTTACTGCAGCACACATAATAACAGTGACAACAAAGAATAGAACTTTTACAGGATAGGAAAAAATACTTTTTACTGCAGCACACATAATAACAGTGACAACAAAGAATAGAACTTTTACGGGATAGGAAAAAAATGCTTTTTACTGCAGCACACATAATAACAGTGACAACAAAGAATAGAACTTTTACGGGATAGGAAAAAATACTTTTTTACTGCAGCACACATAACTAACAGTGACAACAAAATAGAACTTTTACGGGATAGGAAAAAATACTTTTTTACTGCAGCACACACATAATAACAGTGACAACAAAGGAGCTAGAACTTTTACAGGATAGGAAAAAAATACTTTTTGCTGCAGCACACATAATAACAGTGACAGCAAAGAATAGAACTTTTACGGGGATAGGAAAAAATACTTTTTTACTGCAGCACACATAATAACAGTGACAACAAAGAATAGAACTTTTACAGGATAGGAAAAATACTTTTTTTACTGCAGCACACATAATAACAGTGACAACAAAGAATAGAACTTTTACAAGGATAGGAAAAAATACTTTTTTTTACTGCAGCACACATAATAACAGTGACAACAAAAGAATGAAGACTTTTTTTACAGGATAGGAAAAAATGCTTTTTTTTACTGCATTGCAACAATAACAGTGACAACAAAGAATAGAACTTTTACGGGGGGATAGGAAAAATACTTTTACTGCAGCACACATAATAACAGTGACAACAAAGAATAGAACTTTTACAGGATAGGAAAAATACTTTTTTACTGCAGCACACATAATAACAGTGACAACAAAGAATAGAACTTTTACAGGATAGGAAAAAATGCTTTTTTTACTGCAGCACACATAATAACAGTGACAACAAAGAATAGAACTTTTTTACGGGATAGGAAAAAATACTTTTTTTACTGCCTTTTATAACAGTGACAACAAAAAGAATAGAACTTTTTACAGGATAGGAAAAAATGCTTTTTACTGCAGCACACATAATAACAGTGACAACAAAAAGAATAGAACTTTTACGGGGATAGGAGAAAAATACTTTTTTTTACTGCAGCACACATAATAACAGTGACAACAAAGAATAGAACTTTTACGGGATAGGAAAAAATGCTTTTTACTGCAGCACACATAATAACAGTGACAACAAAGAATAGAACTTTTACAGGATAGGAAAAAATGCTTTTTTTTACTGCAGCACACATAATAACAGTGACAACAAAGAATAGAACTTTTACGGGATAGGAAAAAATACTTTTTACTGCAGCACACATAATAACAGTGACAACAAAGAATAGAACTTTTACAGGATGAGGAAAAAATACTTTTTACTGCAGCACACATAATAACAGTGACAACAAAGAATAGAACTTTTACAGGATAGGAAAAAATACTTTTTTTACTTGCAGCACACATAATAACAGTGACAACAAAGAATAGAACTTTTACAGGATAGGAAAAAATACTTTTTACTGCAGCACACATAATAACAGTGACAACAAAGAATAGAACTTTTACGGGATAGGAAAAATACTTTTTTACTGCAGCACACATAATAACAGTGACAACAAAGAATAGAACTTTTACAGGATAGGAAAAAATACTTTTTTTTACTGCAGCACACATAATAACAGTGACAACAAAAAGATAGAACTTTTACAGGATAGGAAAAAATACTTTCTGCAGCACACATAATAACAGTGACAACAAAGAATAGAACTTTTACGGGATAGGAAAAAATACTTTTTACTGCAGCACACATAATAACAGTGACAACAAAGAATAGAACTTTTACAGGATAGGAAAAAATACTTTTTTTACTGCAGCACACATAATAACAGTGACAACAAAGAATAGAACTTTTAGGATAGGAAAAAATACTTTTTACTGCAGCACACATAATAACAGTGACAACAAAGAATAGAACTTTTACGGGATAGGAAAAAATACTTTTTTACTGCAGCACACATAATAACAGTGACAACAAAGAATAGAACTTTTACAGGATAGGAAAAAATGCTTTTTTTGCAGCACACATAATAACAGTGACAACAAAGAATAGAACTTTTACGGGATAGGAAAAAATACTTTTTTTCTGCAGCACACATAATAACAGTGACAACAAGGAATAGAACTTTTACGGGATAGGAAAAAATACTTTTTACTGCAGCACACATAATAACAGTGACAACAAAGAATAGAACTTTTACAGATAGGAAAAATACTTTTTACTGCAGCACACATAATAACAGTGACAACAAAGAATAGAACTTTTAAAGGATAGGAAAAAAATACTTTTTACTGCAGCACACATAATAACAGTGACAACAAAGAATAGAACTTTTACAGGATAGGAAAAAATACTTTTACTGCAGCACACATAATAACAGTGACAACAAAGAATAGAACTTTTACGGGATAGGAAAAAATACTTTTTACTGCAGCACACATAATAACAGTGACAACAAAGAATAGAACTTTTACGGGGATAGGAAAAAATACTTTTTACTGCAGCACACATAATAACAGTGACAACAAAGAATAGAACTTTTACAGGATAGGAAAAAAATACTTTTTACTGCAGCACACATAATAACAGTGACAACAAAGAATAGAACTTTTACGGGATAGGAAAAAATACTTTTTTTTTTACTGCAGCACACATAATAACAGTGACAATGACAAAGAATAGAACTTTTACAGGATAGGAAAAAATACTTTTTACTGCAGCACACATAATAACAGTGACAACAAAGAATAGAACTTTTACGGGATAGGAAAAATACTTTTTTTTACTGCAGCACACATAATAACAGTGACAACAAAGAATAGAACTTTTACAGGATAGGAAAAAATACTTTTTTTTACTGCAGCACACATAATAACAGTGACAACAAAGAATAGAACTTTTACGGGATAGGAAAAAATACTTTTTTTTACTGCAGCACACATAATAACAGTGACAACAAAGAATAGAACTTTTACAGGATAGGAAAAAATGCTTTTTACTGCAGCACACATAATAACAGGGACAACAAAGAATAGAACTTTTACGGGATAGGAAAAAATACTTTTTTTTACTGCAGCACACATAATAACAGTGACAACAAAGAATAGAACTTTTACGGGATAGGAAAAAAAATACTTTTTACTGCAGCACACATAATAACAGTGACAACAAAGAATAGAACTTTTACGGGATAGGAAAAAATGCTTTTTTTTACTGCAGCACACATAATAACAGTGACAACAAAGAATAGAACTTTTACGGGATAGGAAAAAATACTTTTTTTACTGCAGCACACATAATAACAGTGACAACAAAGAATAGAACTTTTACGGGATAGGAAAAAATACTTTTTTTACTGCAGCACACATAATAACAGGGACAACAAAGAATAGAACTTTTACGGGATAGGAAAAAATACTTTTTTTTACTGCAGCACACATAATAACAGGGACAACAAAGAATAGAACTTTTACGGGATAGGAAAAAATACTTTTTTTTGCTACAGCACACATAATAACAGGGACAACAAAGAATAGAACTTTTACGGGATAGGAAAAAATACTTTTTTTACTGCATAATAACAGGACAACAAAGAATAGAACTTTTTTTACGGGATAGGAAAAAATACTTTTTTTACTGCAGCACACATAATAACAGGGACAACAAAGAATAGAACTTTTACGGGATAGGAAAAAATACTTTTTTTTACTGCAGCACACATAATAACAGTGACAACAAAGAATAGAACTTTTACGGGATGGGAAAAAAATACTTTTTACTGCAAAGCACACATAATAACAGGGACAACAAAGAATAGAGCTTTTACGGGATAGGAAAAAATACTTTTTTTTTTACTGCAGCACATAATAACAGGGACAACAAAAGTACGACTTAGGGATAGGAAAAAATGCTTTTTTTTACTGCAGCACATAATAACAGTGACAACAAAGGAAGGAGATAGAGCACACACGAGGATGGGAAAAAATACTTTTTTTTACTGCAGCACACATAATAACAGTGACAACAAAGAATAGAACTTTTACGGGATAGGAAAAAATACTTTTTTTTACTGCAGCACACATAATAACAGTGACAACAAAGAATAGAACTTTTACGGGATAGGAAAAAATGCTTTTTACTGCAGCACACATAATAACAGGGACAACAAAGAATAGAACTTTTACGGGGATAGGAAAAAATACTTTTTACTGCAGCACACATAATAACAGGGACAACAAAGAATAGAACTTTTACGGGGATAGGAAAAATGCTTTTTTACTGCAGCACACATAATAACAGTGACAACAAAGAATAGAACTTTTACGGGATAGGAAAAAATACTTTTTTTACTGCAGCAGCACACATAATAACAGTGACAACAAAGAATAGAACTTTTACGGGATAGGAAAAAATGCTTTTTACTGCAGCACACATAATAACAGGGACAACAAAGAATAGAACTTTTACGGGATAGGAAAAAATACTTTTTTTACTGCAGCACATAATAACAGTGACAACAAAGAATAGAACTTTTACGGGATAGGAAAAAATACTTTTTTTTACTGCAGCACACATAATAACAGTGACAACAAAGAATAGAACTTTTACGAGATGGGAAAAAATGCTTTTTACTGCAGCACACATAATAACAGTGACAACAAAGAATAGAACTTTTACGGGATAGGAAAAAATGCTTTTTACTGCAGCACACATAATAACAGTGACAACAAAGAATAGAACTTTTACGGGATAAGGAAAAATACTTTTTTTTTTACTGCAGCACACATAATAACAGTGACAACAAAGAATAGAACTTTTACGGGATAGGAAAAAAATACTTTTTTTTACTGCAGCACACATAATAACAGTGACAACAAAGAATAGAACTTTTACGGGATAGGAAAAAATGCTTTTTTACTGCAGCACACATAATAACAGTGACAACAAAGAATAGAACTTTACGGGATAGGAAAAAATGCTTTTTTTTACTGCAGCACACATAATAACAGTGACAACAAAGAATAGAACTTTTTTACGGGATAGGAAAAAATACTTTTTTTTACTGCAGCACACATAATAACAGTGACAACAAAGAATAGAACTTTTACGGGATAGGAAAAAATATTTTTTACTGCAGCACACATAATAACAGGGACAACAAAGAATAGAACTTTTACGGGATAGGAAAAAATGCTTTTTTTTACTGCAGCACACATAATAACAGTGACAACAAAGAATAGAACTTTTACGGGATAGGAAAAAATACTTTTTACTGCAGCACACATAATAACAGTGACAACAAAGAATAGAACTTTTACGGGATAGGAAAAATGCTTTTTACTGCAGCACACATAATAACAGTGACAACAAAGAATAGAACTTTTACGGATAGGAAAAATACTTTTTACTGCAGCACACATAATAACAGTGACAACAAAGAATAGAACTTTTACGGGATAGGAAAAAATACTTTTTACTGCAGCACACATAATAACAGTGACAACAAAAGAATAGAACTTTACGGGATAGGAAAAAAATGCTTTTACTGCAGCATTTATAATAACAGTGACAACAAAGAATAGAACTTTTACGGGATAGGAAAAATGCTTTTTTTACTGCAGCACACATAATAACAGGGACAACAAAGAATAGAACTTTTACGGGATAGGAAAAAATACTTTTTTTTTACTGCAGCACACATAATAACAGTGACAACAAAGAATAGAACTTTTACGGGATAGGAAAAAATATTTTTTACTGCAGCACACATAATAACAGGGACAACAAAGAATAGAACTTTTACGGGATAGGAAAAAATACTTTTTTACTGCAGCACACATAATAACAGTGACAACAAAGAATAGAACTTTTACGAGATGGGAAAAAAATACTTTTTACAGCACACATAATAACAGGGACAACAAAGAATAGAACTTTTACGGGATAGGAAAAAATACTTTTTTTGCAGCACACATAATAACAGTGACAACAAAGAATAGAACTTTTACGGGATAGGAAAAAATGCTTTTTTTTACTGCAGCACACATAATAACAGGGACAACAAAGAATGAACTTTTCACGGGATAGGAAAAAATACTTTTTTTACTGCAGCACACATAATAACAGGGACAACAAAGAATAGAACTTTTACGGGATAGGAAAAAATACTTTTTTTTTACTGCAGCACACATAATAACAGTGACAACAAAAAGAGAATAGAACTTTTACGGGATAGGAAAAAATACTTTTTACTGCAGCACACATAATAACAGTGACAACAAAGAATAGAACTTTTACGGGATAGGAAAAAATGCTTTTTACTGCAGCACACATAATAACAGGGACAACAAAGAATAGAACTTTTACGGGATAGGAAAAAATACTTTTTGTGCAGCACACATAATAACAGTGACAACAAAGAATAGAACTTTTACGGGATAGGGAAAAAATACTTTTTTTTACTGCAGCACACATAATAACAGGGACAACAAAGAATAGAACTTTTACGGGATAGGAAAAAATACTTTTTACTGCAGCACATAATAACAGGGACAACAAAGAATAGAACTTTTACGGGATAGGAAAAAATACTTTTTAACAGCACACATAATAACAGTGACAACAAAGAATAGAACTTTTACGGGATAGGAAAAAATGCTTTTTTTTTTTACTGCAGCACACATAATAACAGTGACAACAAAAAGAGGAATAGACTTTTACGGGATAGGAAAAAATGCTTTTTTTTACTGCAGCACATAATAACAGTGACAACAAAGAATAGAACTTTTACGGGATAGGGAAAAAATACTTTTTTTTACTGCAGCACACATAATAACAGTGACAACAAAAGAATAGAACTTTTACGGGATAGGGAAAAAATACTTTTTACTGCAGCTATAATAACAGTGACAACAAAGAATAGAACTTTTACGGGATGGGAAAAAATGCTTTTTGCTACACATACACATATAATAACAGGGACAACAAAGGGCCAAGAACTTTTACGGGATAGGAAAAAATACTTTTTGCTACCTTTATAATAACAGTGACAACAAAGAGGCCAGAACTTTTACGGGATAGGAAAAAATACACTTTACTGCAGCACACATAATAACAGTGACAACAAAAGAATAGAACTTTTACGGGATAAGGAAAAAATGCTTTTTACTGCAGCACACATAATAACAGTGACAACAAAGAATAGAACTTACGGGATAGGGAAAAAAATGCTTTTTTTTACTGCAGCACACATAATAACAGTGACAACAAAGAATAGGAGCTTTTACGGGATAGGAAAAAATGCTTTTTACTGCAACACACATAATAACAGTGACAACAAAGAATAGAACTTTTACGGGATAGGAAAAAATACTTTTTTTACTGCAGCACACATAATAACAGTGACAACAAAAGAATAAGAACTTGCGGGATAGGAAAAATACTTTTTTTTACTGCAGCACATAATAACAGTGACAACCAAAGAATGAACTTTTACGGGATAGGAAAAAATACTTTTTTTTACTGCAGCACACATAATAACAGGGACGACAAAGAATAGAACTTTTACGGGATAGGAAAAATGCTTTTTTGCAGCACATAATAACAGTGACAACAAAGAATAGAACTTTAAAGGATAGGAAAAAATACTTTTTACTGCAGCACACATAATAACAGGGACAACAAGAATAGAACTTTTACGGGATGGGAAAAATACTTTTTTTTACTGCAGCACACATAATAACAGTGACAACAAAGAATAGAACTTTAAAGGGATAGGAAAAAATGCTTTTTTACTGCAGCACACATAATAACAGGACAACAAAGAATAGAACTTTTACGGGATAGGAAAAAATACTTTTTTTACAGCACACATAATAACAGTGACAACAAAGAATAGAACTTTTACGGATAGGAAAAAATACTTTTTTTTTGCACACGCACACATAATAACAAAGGTGACAATAAAGATAGAACTTTTACGGGATAGGAAAAAATACTTTTTTACTGCAGCACACATAATAACAGTGACAACAAAGAATAGAACTTTTACGGGATAGGAAAAAATACTTTTTACTGCAGCACACATAATAACAGTGACAACAAGATAGAGCATAAAGTTAGGGAAAAAATACTTTTTTTACTGCAGCACACATAATAACAGTGACAACAAAGAATAGAACTTTTACGGGATAGGAAAAAATGCTTTCTGCAGCACACATAATAACAGGGACAACAAAGAATAGAACTTTTACGGGATAGGAAAAAATACTTTTTTCTGCAGCACACATAATAACAGTGACAACAAAGAATAGAACTTTTACGGGATAGGAAAAAAATACTTTTTTTTTTACTGCAGCACATAATAACAGTGACAACAAAGAATAGAACTTTTACGGGATAGGAAAAAATGCTTTTTACTGCAGCACACATAATAACAGGGACAACAAAGAATAGAACTTTTACGGAATGGGAAAAAATACTTTTTTTTTTACTGCAGCACACATAATAACAGTGACAACAAAAGATAGAACTTTTACGGGATAGGAAAAAATACTTTTTTCTGCAGCACACATAATAACAGGGACAACAAAGAATAGAACTTTTTTACGGGGATAGGAAAAAATACTTTTTTTTACTGCAGCACACATAATAACAGTGACAACAAAGAATAGAACTTTTACGGGATAGGAAAAAATACTTTTTTTTACTGCAGCACACATAATAACAGGGACAACAAAGAATAGAACTTTTACGGGATGGGAAAAAATGCTTTTTACTGCAGCACACATAATAACAGGGACAACAAAGAATAGAACTTTTACGGGATAGGAAAAAATACTTTTTTTACTGCAGCACACATAATAACAGTGACAACAAAGAATAGAACTTTTACGGGATAGGAAAAAAAATACTTTTTTACTGCAGCACACACATAATAACAGTGACAACAAAGAATAGAACTTTTACGGGATAGGAAAAAATGCTTTTTACTGCAGCACACATAATAACAGTGACAACAAAGAATAGAACTTTTACGGGATGGGAAAAAATACTTTTTACTGCCTTTTATAATAACAGTGACAACAAAGAATAGAACTTTTACGGGATAGGAAAAAATGCTTTTTTTTTACTGCAGCACACATAATAACAGGGACAACAAAGAATGAACTTTTACGGGATAGGAAAAAAATACTTTTTACTGCAGCACACATAATAACAGGGACAACAAAGAATAGAACTTTTACGGGATAGGAAAAAATACTTTTTTTTACTGCAGCACACATAATAACAGTGACAACAAAGAATAGAACTTTTACGGGGATAGGAAAAAATGCTTTTTACTGCAGCACACATAATAACAGTGACAACAAAGAATAGAACTTTTACGGGATAGGAAAAAATGCTTTTTACTGCAGCACACATAATAACAGTGACAACAAAGAATAGAACTTTTACGGGATAGGAAAAAATACTTTTTTTTACTGCAGCACACATAATAACAGTGACAACAAAGAATAGAACTTTTACGGGATAGGAAAAAATACTTTTTACTGCAGCACACATAATAACAGTGACAACAAAGAATAGAACTTTTACGGGATAGGAAAAAATACTTTTTTTTACTGCAGCACACATAATAACAGTGACAACAAAGAATAGAACTTTTACGGGATAGGAAAAAATACTTTTTTACTGCAGCACACATAATAACAGTGACAACAAAGAATAGAACTTTTACGGGATAGGAAAAAATGCTTTTTTTTCACACAGCACACATAATAACAGTGACAACAAAGAATAGAACTTTTACGGGATAGGAAAAAATACTTTTTTACTGCAGCACACATAATAACAGTGACAACAAAGAATAGAACTTTTTTACGGGGATAGGAAAAAATACTTTTTACTGCAGCACATAATAACAGTGACAACAAAGAATAGAACTTTTACGGGATAGGAAAAAATGCTTTTTTTTACTGCAGCACACATAATAACAGGGACAACAAAGAATAGAACTTTTACGGGATAGGAAAAAATACTTTTTTTTTACTGCAGCACACATAATAACAGTGACAACAAAGAATAGAACTTTTACGGATGGAAAAATACTTTTTACTGCAGCACACATAATAACATTGACAACAAAAGAATAGAACTTTTACGGGATAGGAAAAAATGCTTTTTACTTAGCTACTAATAACAGTGACAACAAAGAATAGAACTTTTACGGGATAGGAAAAAATACTTTTTTTACTGCAGCACATAATAACAGTGACAACAAAGAATAGAACTTTTACGGGATAGGAAAAAATACTTTTTTTTACTGCAGCACACATAATAACAGTGACAACAAAGAATAGAACTTTTACGGGATAGGAAAAAATGCTTTTTTTTACTGCAGCACACATAATAACAGTGACAACAAAGAATAGAACTTTTACGGGATAGGAAAAAATACTTTTTACTGCAGCACACATAATAACAGTGACAACAAATAGAACTTTTACGGGATAGGAAAAAATACTTTTTTTACTGCAGCACACATAATAACAGTGACAACAAAGAATAGAACTTTTACGGGATAGGAAAAAAAATACTTTTTACTGCAGCACACATAATAATAACAGTGACAACAAAGAATAGAACTTTTACGGGATAGGAAAAAATAACTTTTTTACTGCAGCACACATAATAACAGGGACAACAAAGAATAGAACTTTTACGGGATAGGAAAAAAATACTTTTTTTACTGCAGCACACATAATAACAGTGACAACAAAGAATAGAACTTTTACGGGATAGGAAAAAATACTTTTTTTTACTGCAGCACACATAATAACGAGGACAACAAAGAATAGAACTTTTTTACGGGATAGGAAAAAATGCTTTTTTTACTGCAGCACACATAATAACAGTGACAACAAAGAATAGAACTTTTACGGGGGATGAAAAAATACTTTTTTTTTTACTGCAGCACACATAATAACAGTGACAACAAAGAATAGAACTTTTACGGGGATAGGAAAAAATACTTTTTACTGCAGCACACATAATAACAGGGACAACAAAGAATGAAGACTTTTACGGGATAGGAAAAAATACTTTTTTTACTGCAGCACACATAATAACAGTGACAACAAAGAATAGAACTTTTACGGGATAGAAAAATACTTTTTTTACTGCAGCACATAATAACAGTGACAACAAAGAATAGAACTTTTACGGGATAGGAAAAAATGCTTTTTTACTGCAGCACTAATAACAGGGACAACAAAGAATAGAACTTTTACGGGATAGGAAAAAATACTGCAGCACATAATAACAGTGACAACAAAGAATAGAACTTTTACGGGATGGGAAAAAATGCTTTTTTTTACTGCAGCACACATAATAACAGGGACAACAAAGAATAGAACTTTTACGGGATAGGAAAAAATACTTTTTACTGCAGCACACATAATAACAGTGACAACAAAGAATAGAACTTTTACGGGATAGGAAAAAATACTTTTTTTTTACTGCAGCACACATAATAACAGTGACAACAAAGAATAGAACTTTTACGGGATAGGAAAAAATGCTTTTTTACTGCAGCACACATAATAACAGTGACAACAAAGAATAGAACTTTTACGGGATAGGAAAAAATACTTTTTACTGCAGCACACACATAATAACAGTGACAACAAAGAATAGAACTTTTACGGGATAGGAAAAAATACTTTTTTACTGCAGCACACATAATAACAGGGACAACAAAAGGAATAAGAACTTTTACGGGATAGGAAAAAATACTTTTTACTGCAGCACACATAATAACAGTGACAACAAAGAATAGAACTTTTACGGGATAGGAGAAAAATACTTTTTACTGCAGCACACATAATAACAGGGACAACAAAGAATAGAACTTTTACGGGGATAGGAAAAAATGCTTTTTTTACTGCAGCACACATAATAATGAGGACAACAAAGAATAGAACTTTTACGGGATGGGAAAAATACTTTTTTACTGCAGCACACATAATAACAGTGACAACAAAGAATAGAACTTTTACGGGATGGGAAAAAATACTTTTTTTTTTACTGCCTTTATAATAACAGGGACAACAAGGAATAGAACTTTTACGGGATAGGAAAAAATGCTTTTTTTACTGCAGCACACATAATAACAGTGACAACAAAGAATAGAACTTTTACGGGATAGGAAAAAATACTTTTTGCACATGACACATAATAACAGGGACAACAAAGAATAGAACTTTTACGGGATAGGAAAAAATACTTTTTTACTGCAGCACACATAATAACAGGGACAACAAGAATAGAACTTTTACGGGATAGGAAAAAATACTTTTTACTGCAGCACACATAATAACAGTGACAACAAAGAATAGAACTTTTACGGGATAGGAAAAAATACTTTTTACTGCAGCACACATAATAACAGTGACAACAAAGAATAGAACTTTTACGGGATAGGAAAAAATACTTTTTACTGCAGCACACATAATAACAGGGACAACAAAGAATAGAACTTTCACAGGATAGGAAAAATGCTTTTTTTTTACTGCAGCACACATAATAACAGTGACAACAAAATAGAACTTTTACGGGATAGGAAAAAATGCTTTTTTACTGCAGCACACATAATAACAGTGACAACAAAGAATAGAACTTTTACGGGATAGGAAAAATACTTTTTGCTGCAGCACACATAATAACAGGGACAACAAAGAATAGAACTTTTACGGGATAGGAAAAATACTTTTTACTGCAGCACACATAATAACAGGGACAACAAAGAATAGAACTTTTACGGGATAGGAAAAAATACTTTTTTTTTACTGCAGCACACATAATAACAGTGACAACAAAAGAATAGAACTTTTACGGGATAGGAAAAAATACTTTTTTACTGCAGCACACATAATAACAGGGACAACAAAGAATAGAACTTTTACGGGATAGGAAAAAATGCTTTTTTTACTGCAGCACACATAATAACAGTGACAACAAAGAATGAACTTTTTACGGGATAAGGAAAAAAATACTTTTTTTTACTGCAGCACACATAATAACAGTGACAACAAAGAATAGAACTTTTACAGGATAGGAAAAAATACTTTTTTTACTGCAGCACACATAATAACAGACGACAACAAAGAATAGAACTTTTACAGGATAGGAAAAAATACTTTTTTACTGCAGCACACATAATAACAGTGACAACAAAGAATAGAACTTTTACAGGATAGGAAAAAAATACTTTTTTTTACTGCAGCACACATAATAACAGTGACAACAAAGAATAGAACTTTTACAGGGATAGGAAAAAATGCTTTTTTACTGCAGCACACATAATAACAGTGACAACAAAGAATAGAACTTTTACGGGATAGGAAAAAATACTTTTTTACTGCAGCACACATAATAACAAGTGACAACAAAGAATAGAACTTTTACGGGATAGGAAAAAATGCTTTTTTTACTGCAGCACACACATAATAACAGTGACAACAAAGAATAGAACTTTTACGGGATAGGAAAAAATACTTTTTACTGCAGCACACATAATAACAGGGACAACAAAGAATAGAACTTTTACAGGATAGGAAAAAAATACTTTTTTTTTTACTGCAGCACACATAATAACAGTGACAACAAAGAATAGAACTTTTACGGGATATAGGAAAAAATACTTTTACTGCAGCACACATAATAACAGTGACAACAAAGAATAGAACTTTTACGGGATAGGAAAAAATACTTTTTTTTTTACTGCAGCACACATAATAACAGTGACAACAAAGAATAGAACTTTTACGGGATAGGAAAAAATACTTTTACTGCAGCACACATAATAACAGTGACAACAAAGAATGAACTTTTACGGGATAGGAAAAATGCTTTTTTTACTGCAGCACACATAATAACAGTGACAACAAAGAATAGAACTTTTACGGGATAGGAAAAAATGCTTTTTTTACTGCAGCACACATAATAACAGTGACAACAAAGAATAGAACTTTTACGGGATAGGAAAAAATACTTTTTTTACTGCAGCACACATAATAACAGGGACAACAAAGAATAGAACTTTTACGGGATAGGAAAAAATACTTTTTTTACTGCAACACATAATAACAGTGACAACAAAGAATAGAACTTTTACGGGATAGGAAAAAATACTTTTTTTTACTGCAGCACACATAATAACAGTGACAACAAAAGAATAGAACTTTTACGGGATAGGAAAAAATGCTTTTTACTGCAGCACACATAATAACAGGGACAACAAAGAATAGAACTTTTACGGGATAGGAAAAAATGCTTTTTTTTTTTACTGCAGCACACATAATAACAGTGACAACAAAGAATAGAACTTTTACGGGATAGGAAAAAATACTTTTTTTTTTACTGCAGCACACATAATAACAGTGACAACAAAAGAATAGAACTTTTACGGGATAGGAAAAAAAATACTTTTTTACTACTGCAGCACACATAATAACAGTGACAACAAAGAATAGAACTTTTACGGGATAGGAAAAAATACTTTTTACTGCAGCACCCACATAATAACAGGGACAACAAAACAGAACTTTTACGGGATAGGAAAAAATACTTTTTTACTGCAGCACACATAATAACAGTGACAACAAAGAATAGAACTTTTACGGGATAGGAAAAAATACTTTTTTTTACTGCAGCACACATAATAACAGTGACAGCAAAGAATAGAACTTTTACGGGATAGGAAAAAATACTTTTTTTTACTGTAGCACACATAATAACAGTGACAACAAAGAATAGAACTTTTACGGGATAGGAAAAAATACTTTTTTTTACTGCAGCACACATAATAACAGTGACAACAAAATGAACTTTTACGGGATAGGAAAAAATACTTTTTTTACTGCAGCACACATAATAACAGTGACAACAAAGAATAGAACTTTTACGGGATAGGAAAAAATGCTTTTTACTGCAGCACACATAATAACAGTGACAACAAAATAGAACTTTAAAGGATAGGAAAAAAAATGCTTTTTACTGCAGCACACATAATAACAGTGACAACAAAGAATATGAACTTACGGGATAGGAAAAAATACTTTTTTACTGCAGCACACATAATAACAGTGACAACAAAGAATAGAACTTTTACGGGATAGGAAAAAATACTTTTTTTTACTGCAGCACACATAATAACAGTGACAACAAAGAATAGAACTTTTACGGGATAGGAAAAAATACTTTTTTACTGCAGCACATAATAACAGTGACAACAAAAAGAATAGAACTTTTACGGGATAGGAAAAATACTTTTTACTGCAGCACACATAATAACAGGGACAACAAAGAATAGAACTTTTACGGGATAGGAAAAAATGCTTTTTACTGCAGCACACATAACAGGGACAACAAAGAATAGAACTTTTACGGGATAGGAAAAAATACTTTTTACTGCAGCACACATAATAACAGTGACAACAAAGAATAGAACTTTTACGGGATAGGAAAAAATACTTTTTACTGCAGCACACACATAATAACGGGGACAACAAAGAATAGAACTTTTACGGGATAGGAAAAAAAATACTTTTTTTACTGCAGCACACATAATAACAGGGACAACAAAGAATAGAACTTTTACGGGATAGGAAAAAAAATACTTTTTACTGCAGCACCTATAATAACAGTGACAACAAAGAATAGAACTTTTTTACGGGATAGGAAAAAATGCTTTTTACTGCAGCACACATAATAACAGGGACAACAAAGAATAGAACTTTTACGGGATAGGGAAAAAAAATACTTTTTACTGCAGCACACATAATAACAGGGACAACAAAGAATAGAACTTTTACGGGATAGGAAAAAATACTTTTTACTGCAGCACACATAATAACAGTGACAACAAAAAGTAGAACTTTTACGGGATAGGAAAAAATACTTTTTTTACTGCAGCACACATAATAACAGGGACAACAAGAATAGAACACACCGGGATAGGAAAAAATACTTTTTACTGCAGCACACATAATAACAGGGACAACAAAGAATAGAACTTTTACGGGATAGGAAAAAATGCTTTTTTACTGCAGCACACATAATAACAGTGACAACAAAGAATAGAACTTTTACGGGATAGGAAAAAATACTTTTTACTGCAGCACACACTAATAGCAGTGACAACAAAGAATAGAACTTTTACGGGATAGGAAAAAATGCTTTTTTTACTGCAGCACATAATAACAGTGACAACAAAGAATAGAACTTTTACGGGATAGGAAAAAATACTTTTTACTGCAGCACACATAATAACAGGGACAACAAAATAGAACTTTTACGGGATAGGAAAAAATACTTTTTACTGCAGCACATAATAACAGGGACAACAAAGAATAGAACTTTTACGGGATAGGAAAAAATACTTTTTTTACTGCAGCACACATAATAACAGTGACAACAAAGAATAGAACTTTCACGGGATAGGAAAAAATACTTTTTACTGCAGCACACATAATAACAGTGACAACAAAGAATAGAACTTTCTGGGATAGGAAAAAATGCTTTTTACTGCAGCACACATAATAACAGTGACAACAAAGAATAGAACTTTTACGGGATAGGAAAAAATGCTTTTTTTTACTGCAGCACACATAATAACAGTGACAACAAAGAATAGAACTTTTACGGGATAGGAAAAAATACTTTTTTACTGCAGCACACATAATAACAGTGACAACAAAGAATAGAACTTTTAGGATAGGAAAAAATGCTTTTTTTACTGCAGCACACACAACAACAGTGACAACAAAGAATAGAACTTTTACGGGATAGGAAAAAATACTTTTTTACTGCAGCACACATAATAACAGTGACAACAAAGAATAGAACTTTTACGGGATAGGAAAAAATACTTTTTTTTACTGCAGCACACATAATAACAGTGACAACAAAAGAATAGAACTTTTACGGGATAGGAAAAAATGCTTTTTTTTACTGCAGCACACATAATAACAGTGACAACAAAGAATAGAACTTTTACGGGATAGGAAAAAATACTTTTACTGCAGCACACATAATAACAGTGACAACAAAAGAATAGAACTTTTACGGGATAGGAAAAAATACTTTTTTACTGCAGCACACATAATAACAGTGACAACAAAGAATAGAACTTTTACGGGATAGGAAAAATACTTTTTTACTGCAGCACACATAATAACAGTGACAACAAAGAATAGAACTTTTACGGGATAGGAAAAAATACTTTTTTTTACTGCAGCACACATAATAACAGGGACAACAAAGAATAGAACTTTTACGGGATAGGAAAAAATGCTTTTTACTGCAGCACACATAATAACAGGGACAACAAAGAATAGAACTTTTACGGGATAGGAAAAAATACTTTTTTTACTGCAGCACACATAATAACAGTGATAACAAAGAATAGAACTTTTACGGGGATAGGAAAAAATACTTTTTTTTACTGCAGCACACATAATAACAGTGACAACAAAGAATAGAACTTTTACGGGATAGGAAAAAATACTTTTTACTGCAGCACACATAATAACAGTGACAACAAAAGAATAGAACTTTTACGGGATAGGAAAAAATACTTTTTTTTTTACTGCAGCACACATAATAACAGTGACAACAAAGAATAGAACTTTTACGGGATAGGAAAAAATACTTTTTACTGCAGCACGCATAATAACAGTGACAACAAAGAATAGAACTTTTACGGGATAGGAAAAAATGCTTTTGCTACTGCAGCACACATAATAACAGTGACAACAAAGAATAGAACTTTTACGGGATAGGAAAAAATACTTTTACTGCAGCACACATAATAACAGTGACAACAAAGAATAGAACTTTTACGGGATAGGAAAAATACTTTTTACTGCAGCACACATAATAGCAGTGACAACAAAGAATAGAACTTTTACGGGATGGGAAAAAATGCTTGCTGCAGCACACATAATAACAGTGACAACAAAGAATAGAACTTTTACGGGATAGGAAAAATGCTTTTTTTACTGCAGCACACATAATAACAGTGACAACAAAGAATAGAACTTTTACGGGATAAGGAAAAAAATGCTTTTTTACTGCAGCACACACATAATAACAGTGACAACAAAGAATAGAACTTTTTTTACGGGATAGGAAAAAATGCTTTTTACTGCAGCACACACATAATTACAGTGACAACAAGAAATTTGAATCATGTTAGTGAAATTTTTCTTTGCTGTGCGTAAAGAAAAAAAACAGATATTTTTAAATATAGAAGAATTATTAGCCCAAGTGGTAAAAATACACTAATAACAGCGACAGTTGTTGGAACTTAAAAACAACAACAAAAGTTAATTTAAATAATTTAGAAAAAAAAGAAAAGTCTCAAATTTCTTTCACTCCCAAAGTGGCCTGAAATTTCATGGTTACAGTGAATATTTTACATGAATTGTTTCCAAGATTATGGCATTCCAAATGTCATAGCCTCAAATCATAGTGCACAATTCTCTGCTAACATATTTAAAGAATTTTGTAAAATGTTCTCAATTGAATATATTCGTCATATCATACAAGATCAAACAGACAAGCTGAATGATTTGTAGGTACTTTTAAGAGAGCTTTGAAAAAAGAAAGTAATGAAAAAGTGATTGAAGAAGCATTACAAAGATTTTTGAGAGTATACCAGATCATGCCAAATCCAAATACACCAGCAGGCATGTTACCAGCACAATTGATATTTACAAGAAAAATTCAATCAGTGTTTGCAAAGTTGCAAAAAAGATGAAGAAAGGATAAAAAAAAGGACAAAAATTTTCAAAAAAGACAAAATTTTTTCATGATATATAAAAATGAAAAAGATATATAGGAAGTTGGCATAATAAGGTCAGGAATTGCAAAAATGATTTATATGAAGAAAGGAAAAAATGGGAGCACAAAACGCATTGAAATCAGCTAAAGTTTAGCTTTACTGAAGAAAGGCCAACAAAAAAAGAAGGTGCAAATAATGCATATTTTTGACATGCATTGTGGTGCAATGGATATTGACTCGAACAGACAAATCGGGGAGCCGGGTTCAAATTTCAGTTTAATTCCTTGCATTCACTTATGCACAAATGCCCTTGGGAAAGGTATTAATCCATCTTTTCCTTCCAGTTATGGGTTAAATAATAGAACAGATTGGATTCTATAGCCTTGGCTGGCAACCAGTCTACCACAGAAAGCAATGGCAACCTACTGCAGGATAATCTTTTGCCCAGTTTGTCATGTCTCTTTTGAGACATGATCGCCCAAGCTTGTATCATGTATGGCATTTAACTGACTGATTTTTGACATACCCACACCTCAAGAATTTTTTGAGAGTTCAAGTATGAGTACCAGAAAAAGGAAAAACGCAACATATGGAAAAACTAGTGGTTGATCCCAAATTAATGAAATACAAAGTTCACTATGTGGCAAACTCACCAGAAAGAGGAATGGGTGAATATTAAAAAATGAAATAAAATATTTAAGAAAATAAAACATATAAAAGTGAGAATGTTGGGGAGTAAATAAGGCAAGTCCAGTTAAAAAATGAATTGGCCTTAAGATGCCTTAAATAAAGAACTCCAAGAGAGTTCAACAAGAGTTCTGATAGAGTGTTCATTTGAGTACAGTTACAATCAGACAAGACATAATACTATAACAGTTAGTAGCAAATATACTATAAAAGCTAATTTTAGTGGGTATATACTTAGGTTTTATTCATTGTTTTTTTTATATTTTTTTTTCTTAAACTGGAAAATTAATATCAACTGGCTTAAGTCAAAAAGTCCTAATAAAAGAAATGTAATTCCTGGTAGAATTTGGACATGTATTTTCCTTTTCCCATCAGCAATGCATTATTAATCCAGTCTTATCATGACAGTCAACCATAGCCTAATTGGTAACTGAATATGCTGGCTATAAAATGTCAACTTAGACACTTGTAACAAAAGAGAAAATCACCTATCTTTAAAAAAGATTTTTTTTTTGTGTGATCTGCCAAATAAAAATTGAAGAAAATTGTTAGCACAAAAGAGCTGCTATAAGTCTCAGGGAAGCTTTGCTAATGTTCTTTCCTCCTTGTCTGGTGTGACCAATCAGAAAAATTGCTCAGTGAATAAAGGCTGTTGGGTTTTGCTTACAGGGAAAAATAATTTCTGAGCTTGGTGAGCAAAAGTGCAAGGAAATATTTGGATTTCTGACCCCTATTTTATTATTATGTTGTGTGCTGATGTGCATTGTGGTGCAGTGGATATTGACTCAGAACAAGCAATTGGGGAGCCGAGTTAAAATCTCAGTTGAATTTGTTGCATTCACTTACATACAAATACCTTGGGAAAGGTATATTTCCATCTCTTACCTCCAGTAATGAATAAAATAACAGGACAGATTGGGTTCTATAGCCTTGGCTGGCACCCAGTCTACTGCAGAAAGCAATGGCAACCTACTGCAGTATAATCTTCTGCCCAGGCAGCCATGTCTCTTTCAAGACATGATCACCCAAAGTGTGTATCCCATATGGCACTTAACTGACTGACTGAATATAATAGTTGGAAACTTGATTAAGGCTTCTACTGTTATGAAATAATAAACTGATTCCCCACGAATTACTACTTAATAATATAATACATTTCTTCCCCCTTTAGCTATAAGTCAAATAATAGGATAGATTGGGTTCTATAGCCTTGGCTGGCAACTAGTCTACTGCCAAAAGCAATGGCAATCTACTGCGGCATAATCTTCTGCCCAGTCAGTCAGGTCTCTTTCAAGACATGATCACCCAAATCGTGTATCACATATGGCATTTAACTGACTGACTGAATCTCTGCTGAACTGTTCACAACAGATTTGCGATTGAACTTAGTGTTGGTACACAGATATTTTTTTTGTTTGTTTGTACTTACTCTATTTGTTTATACCCAAATGACATTTGTATTCATAAAAACATATGCACACACACATACACAGACATGAACATGTACATGTGTGTGTGTGTGTGTCTATGAGAGAGAGAGAAAGAAAGACTATAGTTATTTATATATACTAGGTATGACAATTAATGAAATAACTCCAATGAGTCTGGCTAATACTTACACTAAAGCACATTCAAACATGTTCCAAATGTGCATTTTGAGATGGAAAACAGATGAGTCATTTGTTAGCAAGCAGTAGAGGAAATTGTACGTCTTCATCTTTTACTGTTATTGGAAAATTAGTGACACAGGATTAATATCAGGTTTTGCAAGTGAAATTTTAGTCTTATTTGAAATGGCGTGTAGTGAACACGTGAAGAAATTTAATGTTTTTAGTAACACAGCCAATTTAAGAAAGTGTACAGGCAAAGAACAGATGCAATTGTTTACTTGAAAGTTTTCAAAGGGTTATGAGAACCTTCTCAGAGGAAAAGACATAAACTCTGACCTGACAAGTGGCTTCTTGACCATCTTTTTTGTTTTTTTTTATGCTTATTACTTCTGATATTTCTTCTTGCTTTTTACAGTTTATGTGACAGTATTTTTGTGTTATTGGAAAAGATTTACTTGATTTTGTTTGTTGCTTTTGCAATTTAATTAAACTATTGCTGATTAATGGCACATTAATTAGTTTGATAATATAATAACTGTGTAACCAATGTATATGTTTTTCAAATTAGTCTTATTGTTATTTGGGAGACATTCTCTAAATGGACATGTGACGATAAATATTCATGCATACCGAAGTCAAAGCATCCAAGATGTTTTGCTTGTTGAGTTGCTGTTTTGTAATGGATACATGCATAAACCCACGCTAGACTGTTCATCATTTCATCAGCTGCATCCTTACCTTTCAGATGTTTGGTCCAAGCAAAGTACATTTTTCGACATTTGTTATTTCATGCTAATTGGCACGAACTGGGAACTCTGATTGAGAGCGAGGCCAACAGCAATGATTGGTGCATCGGCAGTGTTTTTTGGTCAATAAAAACAGTCTGGGACATTGGCAGGCAGTGAAGTTGGGATCATGGTGATGTGCACAGTAACAGAAGTTTGTATTAAGTTATGACTCTGCTTATTTTTGTCTGGAAGCTGGACGCTAGCTTTAAGCCTACCAATAGAGCAAACAGTGTAATTACCAGTATCTACCAAAACGTGGGAGGAGTACACTGATTAACAATAGAACAAGTATATGTTTTGTCATAGTAAATTAAAATGAGCAACAGAAATTTTGCTCTTTTTGATAAGAGCAATATTTATGTAGTCCGTCTTATTTTAGAGAATGTTACCCTTGGCCAGGATTACTAAAATCAATCAGATATTGAAATTGAGATAACTGGGAAGTGTTCTAACACAGAATGAAAAGTACAACACTGAGAGCCAAAGACACATTGGCATGGCCAAAGACTCATTTCAAAACCTAAGTAGAATATTGAGAGACAGGAAGATTTTGTTGCAAACAAATAAAAGGGTACTAGACTGTTATGTGCTAGACAGCACATAACAGTCTAGTATCCTTTTATTCCTATATGGCAGCAAATGCAGGTCTATCCCCTAAAAGATGAAGGATAAACAGGAAGAATCAGAAATGTAGTTCTACAGAAGGATGCTGAGTATACCCTGAACTGAAAATATGACAACCACAAAAAATCCCAAGTAAGCATGTACACTGATGACACCACAGTTTACTCTCATCTCAATCAAAAATCTGGTGTGGGTGACAAAGCGAACCTCGCTGCCAAGCTTGAGAAGGACCTCCAATCCCTATTGGACTGGGGTAGTAAATGGCTTGTAAATTTAAATGCTTCCAAAATGAATCTGCTATCAATTACCCATCATAGACAATTGCACCTACCTCCCATTAGCATGGAACAGGCTTGCCTCCCTGAGAGTAAAACACTACGCCTCCTTGGTCTCACAATCTCAGCGGACCTCAAGTGCAATGACTATATCGAATCCATTGCTAAATCTGCAGCTATGAAAGTTGGCTCTCTGTGCAGGGCCCGGAAGTTTTTCCTGTCTGAATCTATCCGGCACATCTATAAATCTACTATCCACCCATATATTGAATACTGCTGCTACATCTGGTCAGGTGCCCCTGCTATCCTCCTCGGAGTTCTTGACAAAATACAACGGAGAATCTGTAATGTGATCAATACCGAATTCGCAGACCAGCTGCAGTCACTCTCTCACCGGCGTGATGTAGCTTCCCTGTGCCTCTTCTATAAATACTTTCACGGCTTCTGCTCCGATGAACTTAAATCACCGGTGCCCTCTAGGCATGAATTTGCACGAGATACTAGATAAGCAGCTAGGTCCCACCCTTTTACAGTGAAACAGATAAGATGTAACCACAATTTCTACTCCATCAGCTTCTTTTCTCGCACTTCCTGCCTGTGGAATTCCCTTCCGTATACTTGCTTCCCCGACAGCTACAATCTCCAGGAGTTTAAATGTAAAGTCAATAAGACACCTCCTAACACACTAACTCGCACCCATTCTCTCAAACACTTTTCCCATCCACACAACCCTCATCCTCAGTATCCTTACCCTTCTATCACCCTCCTTCTGACATTTCCTATCACTTTCCCCTATGTAATCCCTAACCACTCTTTCTCATCACTTTCCCCTATGTAATCCCCTAACCACTCTTTCTCATCACTTTCCCCTGTATAACCCCCTGACCACTCTTTCTCATCACTTTCTCCTATGTAACCCCCTGCACAACAGTGGCAGTGAAATGCCTTGCTTGGGGTGAAATGATTAAAAAAAAAAACAAGTTGTTGGAGAGGATGCAAATGAAAAGGAAACTTATACTTAACATCAAGAAGAAACGACTGATATTCCTGGGACACGTAATTCAATTTCCATCGTCTCCAAAACCTCATCATTGTGCCTATGTTCACTCCATGGTATTCTCAGCATCATTCTGTAGAGCCACATTTTGGTTGCTTCCAGTCTTTCCTTAATCTTTGATGAGATTGTCCAAACGTGACACAGCAGCCCAGTAATCTCTTTTTTGTTTATGGCGAAATGTTCCTGTCCCTCAATACTCTCAGGCTTTTTTGATCATACACAAAAATTCAGTTATTATTGGCAAGGCTGGTGTGTACTACCCCTGCAAGCCTGATTGCAAACCTCCCTCCCGCGTGAGAATAATCAGCTTCTGGAATGCATCTTTGGCCATACCGATATGTCTTCAAATCTTTGCGTTGCACTTACCGTGCTCTCTTAGAACATTTCATTTCCCAGGTATTTAAATTTCTTTATCTGCTTGATTTTAATATCCCTTGTCTGTAGTTGACATTTTGGGCTCCTCTTTTTACTAATGACCGGGCTTTTAGTTTTCTTGTAATTTATATGTAGTCTTTTTTTTTGTCACTTTCATTAACTACTTACTGTCAGATGTCTTGTAAAAGTTTAACTAGAAATCTTGAAAATAAATAAAACCTATGTAAATACAAATTAGAGACATGTCGTAATAGATCATATCATCTTAGATAATTCAATAAATTTTTGCAGTGATTTTTAACATCAACTTGAGATTTTTCTTGTTAAAGGTTGAATAATTCTGACACATCCAGTGTTATAGATAAAACATAGTAAATTTAATACTGTTTTTTGTGAGATTTATTTGAAGAAAAAACATATTCATAGATTTTGAAAAAAAAAACAGAATGATGTCAAAACTTGAACATTTTTTATCTTTTAATAGCCTGTTGGGCTTAGTTTAATTTGTAATGTATATAGATGGGGGGGGGGGGTAATGTATATAAATGGGGGTAGGAAATAAAACAAATGCTGATAAGATAATGTGGGTCACAAAGCACTGCTAGGGCAGGAGCAGGTTGGCAATAAGGCTTGCAGGTCAGGGATTCAGGGATAATACACACTAGCCATGCTTCTTCTTCTTCTATGTGCACTTTTCTTTCAGGATGTAGGTGATCATGGTTCTCCACGTCTCCCTATCCCTGGTGGTTCTTAGTATGTCTTCTCCTGTTACACCTCACAACTCCCGTTCCATCATCCACCTGATCAGGCTCTTTAAATATGTTATCCGCTGACTTCCTCTGTCTCTTTTTCCTTCTATCTGGCCTGTCAGTATCAGGTTCTCCAAGCCCTCCTTCTTCATTGCATGTCCCAGGAATTTCAGTTGTTTTTTCCTGATGCTCAATATTAATTTTCTTTTCATTTCATTAACTGAAACTCTGTGTATGATAGAAAAAGATTGAGACAAGAACATTAAGTAAAGCACTTGTTGCCTCTTTTCTCAAGAGATTCAAATTTTTACATTGTGTGAAACCATTTACTCATGAGAGTATTATCAAGATAAAGAAAATATAAATTCTGTACATGTTAAGTTTTGCTTGACATCAGAATCTGTGTAAACAAAATGCATATATATTTAAACCTTGCCTTCAGAAGTTGAGTAAAGTATTAAGAAACAGGACAATATCGCTCAAAACAAGGAAGAAAGTACTGGATTGCTATGTGATGTCAGTTCTTCAATATGGCAGTGAATGTTGGACAATATCATCAATGATGAAGGAAAAACTTGAAGCAACTGAAATGTGGTTCTACAGAAGGATGCTGCGAATATCATGGACCGAGCATGTGAGCAATGATGAGGTCTTAGAAGTGATGGAAACAAAAAGGAAATTAATACAAGAGCAAGAGACAGCTAAAGTTCCTGGCACATGCAATGAGGAAGGAGGGCTTGGAGAACCTGATACTAACAGGCCAGTCAGAGGGAAAAAGAGACAGGGGAAAGCAACGGATAACTTGAAGGACCTAAACAGGTGGATGATGGAATGACGTTTGCATGGTGTAACAGGAGAAGGCATGCTAAGAGCCACTAGGGATAGGGAGACGTGGAAAGCCATAATCGCCTACGTCATGAAGAGACAGGGCAGATAGAAGAAGAATGTGCATTGTGGTGCAGTGGATATCAACTCAGAATGAGAGATCAGGGTGCTGAGCTCAAATTCCAGCTGAATTCCTTGCATTCACTTACACACAAATATTTTTGGGAAAGGTATTAATCTGTCTCTTCCCTCCAGTTATTGGTTAAATAATAGGACAGATTGGGTTCTATAGCCTTGGCAGGTAACCAGTCTACCGTAGAAAGCAATGGAAACCTACTGTGGTATAATCTTCTGCCTAGTCAGTCATGTCTCTTTCGAGATATGATCACCCAAAGCGTATATCACATATGGCACTTAACTGACTGATTTGGTAATGGATTTTACTATTCAGAAAGCAAATATTTATTATAAGTGCCTTGATACATGTGTTGAGATGAAAAAAAAAGCAACAATATCAAGATTAAATAATACAAGTAATAAAATATTAGGAGTGAAAAGACTGTTTAAAATATTTTAAAAATATTACTTAACTCTTTTCATGCATTCTAATTCTCATACTGTGTTAACAGAATTAACATTAATGCTTCACCAAATTTTACACCCTTAAACACTTTAACTAAGGTCAATTCTTATCTATCTTACATATTCTCAAGGCTTACGGCCATATCACGTTGAATACAGCAGTTCTCGCTCGATCACCAAAGTTAAGCAATATTGAGCCTGGTCAGTACTTAGATGTGTGACCGCTTGGAAATATCAGGTGCTGCAAGCATTTAGTGACGGATGTGCATTGTGGTGCAGTGGATATCGGCTCGGAAAGAGAAATTGGTGAGTTGAGTTCAAATTCCAGTTGAATACCCTGCATTCACTTAAGCACTGGTACCCTTGGGAAAGGTATTAATCCGTCCCTTCCCTCCAGTTATGGGTTAAATAACAGGGTAGGACTTGGGGACCCTGCCCTTAAAAACAAAAAAGAAATTCCAATGAATTTTGATACTCGAAAAAGAAAAAAGTATTACCAGACACAAAACTTATATTAAAAAAAGACAACAATAAATTGTTGAAAGAAAAAGGTATTACCAGCAATAAATAAATAAAAATTTAGTTGGCAATAAATGACCTGCTGAGGTTGATATGCCATAAAAAAAACAACCAACTAACCAACTTACTTCTGACAAGCTTGAACATTGTTTAACTTTATCATAAAGCAAGAATTAGTGATGAAATATATGATTATTAGTATTATAATATAAAGCAATAAATAAATAAAAATTTAGTTGGCAATAAATGACCTGCTGAGGTTGATATGCCATAAAAAAAAACAACCAACTAACCAACTTACTTCTGACAAGCTTGAACATTGTTTAACTTTATCATAAAGCAAGAATTAGTGATGAAATATATGATTATTAGTATTATAATATAAAGCAATAAATAAATAAAAATTTAGTTGGCAATAAATGACCTGCTGAGGTTGATATGGCATAAAAAAAACAACCAACTAACCAACTTACTTCTGACAAGCTTGAACATTGTTTAACTTTATCATAAAGCAAGAATTAGTGATGAAATATATGATTATTAGTATTATAATATAAAGCAATAAATAAATAAAAATTTAGTTGGCAATAAATGACCTGCTGAGGTTGATATGCCATAAAAAAAAACAACCAACTAACCAACTTACTTCTGACAAGCTTGAACATTGTTTAACTTTATCATAAAGCAAGAATTAGTGATGAAATATATGATTATTAGTATTATAATATAAAGCAATAAATAAATAAAAATTTAGTTGGCAATAAATGATCCACCAAGGTTGATATGCCATGTATACAAAAACAACCAACCAACCAACATATTTTCATAACCTTCACTTCTGACTTCTTACATTCATTGTAGCTTGAATGGAAGAAAGAAGAAGAAAAAATGGAACGTCACTCACCTCATGCTGGGAGAGAAGACAGGTAATTTCTTTATAGAGAGCGACATTAGACAAAACCGATTTGGGGCGACAAATTACAAGAAGGAAAAAGAAACTATAAAACTCAACAGGAGTCAATGATGCCTTTTTGGTTAATTTGACAAATAAATGTGCTAGATGCAGATAACGAAAGGACATATGAGAAAGGTTGGAAGAGATACAAAGGAAGAAAGGAGAAGCAGAAGAGATTCAAACTACAAAGCCGCACTTACTTTTCGTATTTATACAGTGACTCTCATGTTCATTTTTTATCATTTTTAAACTTTCATCTCTATCCTCTACCTTAATCCTCTAATCCTAATCTAATTTCATCTCTATCCTCTACCTTAATCCTCTAATCCTAATCTAATTTCATCTCTATCCTCTACCTTAATCCTCTAATCCTAATCTAATTTCATCTCTATCCTCTACCTTAATCCTCTAATCCTAATCTAATTTCATCTCTATCCTCTACCTTAATCCTCTAATCCTAATCTAATTTCATCTTTAATCCTCTACCTTAACTGTCTTGTTTGAGATTAAGACTCAAAAAAACAAGTAATGAAATATTAATGATGCTTGTAATATTTTTAAACAATTTTGTATGTTCTAAAGCTACCAAACATTCAATATATCAGTTTAGTAAAGTGTAATCTATATATATAAAAGGCAAGATGTTTGTGTGTGTGTGTGTGTGTGTGTGTGTGTGTCTGTCTGTCTGTCTGTATGCTTTTTATACAAACCCACAATTTTTATCCAATTCTTACCAAACTTCACGCAAATATTCTTTAAGCTGAATCAGAGCATTTTTAGGTTTTCAGTCAGGTGATGGGCGATTTATTTTTTTTGATTTCCCCCCGATATCTATATATATATATATATATATAAAAGGCAAGGTGTTTGTGTGTGTCAGTTTGTCTGTATGTATATCCTTTATACAAATCCACAATTTTTATCCGATTCTCACCAAACTTCACACAAGTATTTTTTTGGCTTCTGATCAGATCATGGGCTAATTATTTTTTCCAATTCCTCCCCAGTATTGGAAATTGATACCCCAATATCCGATCAGGTTTGATCAAGATCAGGATTTCAGCTCTTTTATCATTGTTTTTGCTGCAGAATTTGCTCTAACTTTTTAGTCTCAAACATTAGTAGATCTTTTCAAATGACTCATTTTCCCCGATATCGGAAATTGATACCCTTGATATTCTATTGAATCTGATCAAAAAACCATATTCAGCTATTAATATGGCTCATTTTCTCCAATTTTACTCCTGATGGGTACAATAAGTTTTCATAGACTTACTTAGGTTAGTTTATTCTTGAATGACTTATTTGACTTCAATATTGGAAATCGATACCCTGATATCCTATCAGGTCTGATCAAAATCAGATTTTCAGCCCTTTTATTTTAGTTTTTGCTTCAGGTTTAGCTCTAAGTAGGTATAATTGTAGTTCTTAGTCTCAGCTATGATACCATTTACTCAGAGGACTTATTTAGCCTTCAAAATTCAATTAATGACAGAAAACTCATTTGACATTGACACTGGAAATCATAATTTGACTTACATCCATTCATTTATCTTTCAGTCTACGGTTTCGCTTTAACTGGAAACAACAATTGCTTTTCAGTCTTTCGTGCAAATGTCCAAAGAGTCTTAGCTCCAGGACCATGGATTCATTTTAAAGCTTTCATTACACCCGAGCAACGCCAGGCTATACTGCTAGTATATAATAAATAAATGAAAAAAACAGTTTTGCTCTCATTAATGACACATTTTAAAAGCTAACCAGTGTACTGAGAGACAAGAAAATCTCATTGGAAAGAAAGAAGAGAGGAGAGATAGCAGGAGGAAAAATATTAAAAGAAACAAGGAACAAGAGTAAGTGGAAGTCCATGATCACCTATATCCTGAAGAGACACAGCACATGATAAAAAAGAAGAAGAAAAATTATTATTATTATTTTTTTTATCTCTTATGAATATGGGAACAATGTGGATGATTATTATTTTCCTTATTTACATGCAGTGTATTTTTCTGCTGGTAATTTCAAAATAGGCCCTTTATTTTATCCTAATAAATCAGGAAGTTTGAATTTCAGTTAAATGCCATGCATTTACATATACACAGATATCCTTGTGAAAGGTATTAATCCATCTCTTTCCTCCAGTTATGGGGTAAATAACAGGACAGATTGGGTTTTATATCCTTGGCTGGCAACCAGTCTACCACAGAAAGCAATGGCAACCTACTGCAGGATAATCTTTTGCCCAGTCAGTCATGTCTCTTCTGAGACATGATCGCCCAAAGAATGTATCACATATGGCACTCAACTAACTGATTTTATCCTAGGGGGTTACATTGTACTCATTGCACTAACATTTTTTTGTTGTAATATTCACCTTATACAAGGCCTAGGACCAGTTTACGTAGAGGAATTTTATGCAGATAGAAGAAGAATATAATGGTCAAACTTAGTCTTGAACAGGTTAAAGTTGTAGTGATTGGGAAAACATCCTCTTGGGAGTCTGTTCCAGAGAGCAGTCATTAGTGAGGAAAAGCTGTTTGAATGGAACATCAATGCAATGAAGGGAATATCCCTGGGTAGAATGGTGGGTCCTAGGAAGGTTATAACTGGCAAAACCAAGGAATGGAGTTCATCTGAGCACTTGAGAGACTTGCCACACCCTGCCTGTGAGAGAAAAGTTGGTGAGTGGGAAATACTAGACACTATTAAGACTGGAAAATGAAGACTTGGCAGTTCTCACCCAAATATGACAAGAGTACTCCATTTTTAGTCTATGGCTATATCGTGTTGAATACACTGGTTCCCGTCTGACCACCAAAGTTAAGCAACATCGAGCCTGGTCAGTACTTTAATGGGTGACCATTTGGGAATATCAGGTGCTGTAAACGTAAGGACCAAGAATGGTTCACCGGTCCTCCAGGTTTGGGGGTTGGGTGCAAGGCTAGCAACCCTGCCTCATAAAAAACAGTTTGTTATAGAAACAGCAACAAAACGTTGCTGCCCTATGCACCATATGGTTGTGATGGATAAATGATGATGATGACTCCATTTTTGGATTGATCTGTTTCTTGTAAATGTAGAAAATTGCATAAGGGGTCAGGTAATTAATGGAGTGCAACTAGAAGCTGGACATTGTTCCTGCGTCTTTAATGATGGATCATATGATGTTGAGTTTCATTTAGTGCTGTTCTGTTATAGTTTGTCCCATGTCCACCGAGTCTAAGTACTCTCTGCCTGGCCCAGAGATTGAACTCATTATTAATATGCCATCAATTTACAAACTAAAGCTTTAAACCACTAGCTGTTATCATGTGGGACAATCCTCAGTGGATAACTTTGAACCTTAAAGCTAATCTATCTGCTGATGAGTGCTGCTCTTTCACATGAAAGATTGGCACAAATTTATCATCTTTCAGAACAAAAGTTATGATGGAACTTTCTAAAAATTTGTCCGCATCATTGTTGCTGTTGCAACATTTTGGTTGTTGTGCCCTCCAGTCATCATCATAATAAAAACAATAAAGATTAGAGCATCGGTCCAAATGTAAATGATTACTCCTCAACCCAGAAATTCAAACAGAAAATATTAGTCATATTTCAGATTCATCAAAGTCAAAATTGTTTGAAATTTTTTCAAGATTTCAGTTGAACTTCCTGAAAATGTGACTCAGTTTATTGTTATCTACTTTTTAATCCAATGACACTTGGCATGATATTATTTTAGAAATGCCAGTATACATACATTTGTGTGTGTGTGAGAGAGAGAGAGAGAGAGAGAGAGAGAGAGAGAGAGAGAATTTCCTGTTGATTTGATTTTGGTTTCTGGGGTCCCCAACAGTTCCATTTAGAACTGAATTACGAGACAACCTTGATGGATGATTTGATTATAGTGGTGAAGGCTTGTGTAGAACTAACCAAGCATTTTAGAAGAATTGATAATAGAGAAAATAGTACACTGCACCAAAGTTTCCAGACAATCTTCCCAGGTCTGAAATCAGAGTTTTCTTCACATAAACTGGCTGTTACCCACCAAATCAAGAAAATCCAATAGAACTAATATTTATATTTTAATAGATTTCATGATGAAAATCACTCTTTTAATAATAAAATTGGTAGTAACCAACCTATGTTCATAGCGCTGATATATGTAGATCCTATATCAACAATATATCATGTTTATTGTAGTAGAATTGTGAGAGACATTTTTTTCTACAAATAGTGTCATGGCAACTGCTCTGATGAGCCCCATCTATTATCCCATCCAGGTGAATTTAATCATGGTGATAGATTGGCATTTAGATCCCACCCTTTTATCATTGAAATAGTTAAATATAATCATCACCTCTACTATAACAGTTGCTTTTCTCCATCTACCCCACACTCATCAGTATTCTCTTCCTTCTAATACTCTCTTCCTGACAACTCCTGTAACCTGTGACTCTTTCTCATAACGTTCTTCCTATGTAACTCTCCTGCACAACAGAATCTTGAATCTCGTTTGTCTTTTAACCTTTCTCCAATACTCCCATATCTAATGTTTTCTCTTGCTGTAACCCTCTACACATTAGTGGCGGTCCCGCCTTGCTCAGGGTAAAATTATTAAAAGAACTATGTAGGCTTTAATGAACACTGAATACAAATGGCGTTCTCCTGAATATATTAATTCAGAATAGATCCATTAATGGCTCATACCACGTTTATATTATTTATTCTTCTCATCGTGTTTTTCTTTTATGTGCCATGTCTTTTCAAGATGAAGACAATCATGGCCCTCCACATCTTTTGCAGCTCTTAATACATTTTATCTTGTTATTTCTCAAAAAAATCCAATCCTTCTCATAATATTATTTTTATAATCATGTCACACCAAGCAAAGCATTTTACTGCCACTGTTGTGCAGGGGGTTACATAGGAGGAATGTTATGAGAAAGAGTGACAGGTTACAGGGGGTGTCAGGAAGAGGGTAAGAGAAGGATGAGAATACTCATGAGAGTGGGGTGGATGGAGAAAGGAGTATGAGAGAGAGGATGCAAGTTAGTGAGACATGAGATGACTATTGACTTTACATTTGAATTCTTGAAGATTGTAGCTGTTGGGAAATTAAGTAAACAGAAAGGAATTCCATAGGCAGGAAGTGCGAGAAAAGAAGCTGCATGAGTAGAATTTGTGTTTACAATTTATTGGTTTCACGGTAAAAGAGTGTTACCTAGTTGCTAATCTTGTTGCTCAAGTAAATTCATATATAGGGGGTACCAGTGAGCTAAGTTCATCAAAGCAGAAGCCATGAATGTATTTGTAGAAGGATGCAAGACACAGGGAAGCCACATTGCGTCGGTGAGAAAGCGACTGTATCTTAGCTGCCAAGTTGGGATCAATCACATTACAGATTCTCTGTTGGATTTTATCAAAGACCCCTAGGTGGATAGCAGGAGCACCCGACCAGATTTGTTTAGAGGTTTTCAGTGTTTATTATGCAAACAAAATATGTACTACATGAGCTTTTATTTATAAAGAAATTCAAAATATTTCAGATAGAGAAGTATATATTTGATTAACACTCTATATAATAAACCTAAAAAAAAATTTCCATATTAATATCTACGCCCTGACGTTCCATAACTTTTTCTATAACTGTATCTTCAAATGAATTTGGTAATAACAAACCAATATTGGCAACATTTTCAATATATGTTTACATTTATATTAGCAATGTATCATGTTGTATTAAGCTTATAATATTTTACTTGATCAAAATATATTGTATAAGACCTTTTTTTGGTTGTTTCAGTATTTATCATGCAAAGAACAACATACATTTTTATTCATAAATAAATTGAAAAAATATTAGATATAAAAACTTTTATATGATTAACTAAATACATTCCAATTATATACTTAATTTTTTATTTGGATTTTCATGGGGCTTACATTAAAAGGCAGTTTATGCAGATAGAAAAGAAGATAATGGTCAACCCTAGACTTGAACAGGTTAAGATTGTAGTGATTGGGGAAAAATCCTCTTAGGAGTTGTAATATAACAATAGACAAAACAAATATTTTCATAGTAACGTTTCTGATGAATTTTCTTCTATCATACCTAGGCCTTATGAATTTAAGTGCAGTACTTGATTGGCAGTGAGCTCTCATCATTTTAGCATTGAAATGGCTAAATGTAGCTATACGTTATATGATAAGAGTTTCTTCTCTCGCACTTCTCACCTGTGGAACTCTCTTCCAGCTTCTTGCTTTCCAGTTATCTTCACAAATTGAAATGCAATGTTATTTTCTGTTTTATAGATTCCTGGTCTCTTGATGTTCTCTTACTTTGATAATAATTTCTTTTTCTTATATTTTTTTATACTCAGTAACTCTTAGTGGTTTTATTGCTATTCCTTTTAAAAAATTAAAGTAAGCTTTTCAGAATCTAAAGGAACATTGTCTTGTATGATATGCACTAGTTCAGATGATTTTGTACAATAACATAAAAAATTCACTGCATATTTTGAACTAAACCCTTTATTTTAATCATATGTGTTGATTGTTCTAGTTTATCGAGTCATACCACTTCCAGATGTCTCCATATCAGTTATCTCCCTTTAACTCAACTATCTCAGTTTTTTGTTCACCTCTGTTGTAGCCTGGTATTGAACTCATAACTCTTTTGGGTCAAGCAAATAATAAACAAAAACTTAGGGAGTTGAGTTAAATGGAGGTAACAAAGATATTCAGAAGTGGCATGACTCATGGAACAAGAACAGTATACCCTGAAGTAGAGATTGGTGTGTATAATAGCTGAAATGTCATGAATATCACAATAAATATGAGGACAACAATGTAAATAATTACAATACCTTAATCTCAGAATTATAGACAAAAGAAAACACTAGATTTTAAAAATATACCAAAAATCAAGTAATTTTAAATTTTTGTACTGTTTTAATAAAAGATGAAAATTATTTTCCATAACTTTTCATTCCAAATATCTGGGAATGGCATGTTATTTTTAATGTAATTATAAATCTTTTAATTAATGTGATTTGTTTTCTATATTTTAAAGATAAATACCTGGAGAAATAAATTGTGTTTAAATATTATATAAAACAAAATAATGTAGGATTTGTATGGATGCTTTATTTCTAAATTAAATTTAAACAAGTGGCAGAATAAGCTAATGTTGCACCTTAGGATGTTTCTGTTGCCAATACGGTAAAAGGCATTTGCACGAAAAATGAAATCATGAATTCAAATTCCGGGGTTGTCTTTTGTATTCACTTTCATTTTAATATTAGCTGCTTCTCTATATATTTGGAGTTCAAAATTCAGTTGAATTCTTTAGATGCACTTACACGCAAATACCTTTGGAAATAGTATGAATCCATATCTTCTCCCCCCAGTTAGAGATTGAATAACAGACAGATTGATTTCTGTAACCTTGGTTGGCAACCAGTCTACCGTAGAATGTAATGGAAAGGCTGATGGGTATAAGAGCTGAAACATTATGAGTATAACAACCAAGATGCAAATGTTGGCCTGAATAGCAAGAGATATAATAGCAGATATTTTATGAGGACAACAGGGCACAAAATTCAAAACATTGCAAGTATAATGAGGATGTCCATGCTAGTCTGAGTAGCAAAGAATATAAAATAGAGACTTGAAGAAGTTCAAAGGATAAAATTACAATAAATCTTAAAATGATTGGTTGGTTGGTTGTTTTGTTTTCATGGCATATCAACTTCGGTGGGTCATTTATTGCCAACTAAATTTTATTTATTTATTGCTGGTAATACCTTTTACTTTTAACAATTTATTGTTGTTTTTATATAAGTATTGTGTCTAGTAATACTTTTTCTTTTTGAGTATCAAGATTCATTAGGATTTGTTTTTAAGGGCAGGGTCCCCAAGTCCTACCCTTGTTATTTAACCCATAACTGGAGGGAAGGGACAGATTAATACCTTTCCCAAGGGTACCGGGTGCTTAAGTGAATGCAGGGTATTCAACTGGAATTCGAACTCAGCTCACCGATTTCTTTTTCCGAGCCGATATCCACTGCACCACAATGCACATCCATCACTAAACGCTTACAACACCTGGTATTCCCAAGTGGTCACCCATCTAAGTACTGACCAGGCTCAACATTGCTTCACTTCGGTGATCGAACGAGAACCAGTGTATTCAACTTGATAGGCCGTAAGCACGCACATCTGTCACTAAATGCTTACAACACCTGGTATTCATAAGCGATCACCCATTTAAGTACTGACCAGGCTCAACGTTGCTTAACTTCGGTGATTGAGCAAGAACCGGTGTATCAACATGATAGGCCATAAGCATGCACATCTGTCACTAAACGCTTACAGCTGCTGGTATTCCCAAGCGGTCACCCATCTAAATACAGACCAGGCTCAACGTTGCTTAACTTCAGTGATCGAGCAAGAACCGGTGTATTCAATGTGATAGGCCTTAAAATGAACATGTTGGTCTAAATATCAAAATTAATTAAGTCAACGCAATCATCCAGAGGCTACAACAGCTGAAATTCTGAGAATATAACAACCACCATGTGAATGTTGATTTAAATAGGATGCCTTTCATAATGATAATTCCTGACATCATTTCTGACATAGAATAATGTCTTAAAAATAAAAACTTTTTATTTAAGCAATAATCATTTCAATTTGACTTTGATTTACTCAGAGCAAGGTCATTCGGATTTGTTCTTTCCTGTTTAAAAATATGACAGACTGTAAAAAACATAAAAATTTATATTTTATGATGCTGGATTAATAAGGTGTCCCAAATATTTTTATTATATTAATAATTTATATTATTATATTCTTTAATGTATTATACTATTTTTTTTATTATTAATGGCTGACTATTCCATTCACTCAGTGAGTCGAGTTCGAATTCCAGTTGAATTCATTGCATTCACTTACGCGCAAATACCTTTGGGAAAGGTATTAATCCGTCTCCTCGTTCCAGTTATGGGTCAAATAACAGGGCAGATTGGGTTCTATAGCCTTGGCTGGCAACCAGTCTACTGCAGAAAGCAATGGCAACCTACTGCAGGATAATCTTCTGCCCAGTCAGTCATATCTCTTTTGAGACATGATCGCCCAAGCGTGTTTCACGTATGGCACTTAACTGTCTGTTCATACAGCTTTTCAATCCTTAATGCAAATGCATGATCAAGCACATTTGTGTTTATTCAATAGATTCCACCTGTATTTGTCTATATTTCTGAGATGAGGTATTTTTTTTTTAATTATTTCACCCCAAACAAGGCATTCCACTGCCACTATTGTGCAGGGGGTTACATAGGGGAAAGTGATGAGAAAGAGTGGTTAGATATAGGAAATGTCAGAAGGAGGGTGATAGATGGGTAAGGATACCGAAGATGAAGGTTGGGTAGATGGGAAGAGTGTTTGAGAGAATGGATGCAACTTAGTGTGTTAGGAGGTGTCTATTGACCTTACATTTAAACTCCTGGAGATTGTAACTGTTGGGGAATCTAGTATGTGGAAGGGAATTCCACAGGCAGGAAATGCAACAAAAAAGCTGTTGGAGTAGAAATTGTGGTTACATTTTATCTGTTTCACTGTAAAAGGGTGGGAGCTAGTTGCTAATCTAGTATCTCATGCAAATTCGTACCTAGGTGGCACCAGTGATCTAAGTTTATCGAAGCAGAAGCCATGAAAGTATTTATAGAAGAGGCACAGGAAACCACGTCACGCTGGTGAGAGAGTGACTGCAGCCGGTTTGCCAAGTCGGTATCGATCACATTACTAATTCTCTGTTGTATTTTGTCAAGAACCCCGAGGAGTCCACTATTTACATTATTTGGACTATTGTCCTCATCTTTGTTGCCATTTGGAGCATAAAAACATCAGACAAACGGCAACAAAGATAAGAACAATAGTCCAAAAATATAAATAGTGTAGATTCTACCTGTGGTTTATAATATGACTATGTTTAAGTTTGTTGGGGAGCGCAGATAATATCATCTGATCAACAGTCTGAATAAGTCCCGCAAGCTCAGAACTTCAGTCACAATAACTTCTGAATTTGTGTTAGTAAAACCATCAATAACTTTAGAACAGTTTCATCAAGCGAATTTTACTCACAAGGCTTGAGTCAATCAATGGGGTAACTTTCAAGCACTTTCCTGTGTGCTGGAATTATTTGAAAATATTGTCTCCTTCCTGACAAACAAACATAAGGAGATTCAAACTATGATCTAAATGTGAATGTTCTAAGTACTCAACCACATGCCCTTATTATTATGTTAGTATTTTATTACATTATTACCAGGAAAATTACATGACTCTGCCCATAATGACTTACACTGTTTTACTAAGGCAGGGAATGAATTCATCCATTCATCTTGATCCACAAGAACCTAGAGAAGGATCATTACAAATATTATAATGATCATTTGATCATGATGACTATTTTACTAAGGTAGGGAATGAATTCACCCATTCATCTTGAACCATAAGAACCTAAACGAGGATCATTATAAATATAAAGATTATTTGATTATGATAACTATTTTATTGAGGCAGGGAATGAATTCATCCATTCATCTTCATCCACAAGAACCTAGAGAAGGATCATTACAAATATTATAATGATCATTTGATCATGATGACTATTTTACTAAGGTAGGGAATGAATTCACCCATTCATCTTGAACCATAAGAACCTAAACAAGGATCATTATAAATATAAAGATTATTTGATTATGATAACTATTTTATTGAGGCAGGGAATGAATTCATCCATTCATCTTGATCCACAAGAACCTAGAGAAGGATCATTACAAATATTATAATGATCATTTGATCATGATGACTATTTTACTAAGGTAGGGAATGAATTCACCCATTCATCTTGAACCATAAGAACCTAAACGAGGGTCATTATAAATATAAAGATTATTTGATTATGGTAACTATTTTATTGAGGCAGGGAATGAATTCATCCATTCATCTTGATCCACAAGAACCTAGAGAAGGATCATTATAAATATTATAATGATCATTTGATCATGATGACTATTTTACTAAGGTAGGGAATGAATTCACCCATTCATCTTGAACCATAAGAACCTAAACGAGGATCATTATAAATATAAAGATTATTTGATTATGATAACTATTTTATTGAGGCAGGGAATGAATTCATCCATTCATCTTCATCCACAAGAACCTAAAGAAGGACCATTATAAATATTATAATGATCATTTGATCATGATGACTATTTTACTAAGGTAGGGAATGAATTCACCCATTCATCCTGAACCATAAGAACCTAAAGGAGGATCATTATAAATATTATAATGATCATTTGATCATGATGACTACTTTACTAAGGTAGGGAATGAATTCACCCATTCATCTTGAACCATAAGAACCTAAAGGAGGATCATTTATTTGTTACTATTGGTAAACATTGAATGTCATAGATAAAAGAATAGCAGTTTTATGTATATATGTTACAATATCAAATCTTAAGAATTTTTAATATATAGCAATAAGCCTGATTTATAATTAGGTATTGTCAGAAACCGTTCACAAGTACTTTAAAACTTAAGTGACTGATCATAATTTTTTGACATGGAGATTTTATTCCTCCTTAGTAAATTATAATTTATAGAATAATTGATTTCTTCTTCTCAACAATGTCAGAATGTTTTTATACAGATACTTTTGGGCACTTGGATATACTGTAATGGTTAGCAAAGATTGTCTCACTAGATAAATTATGACTGAGTAGTGAGTTCCATCCTCACTTTTTGCCCTATGCTTTTATTTCTTGTCTGATGACCCAAATTAAGAAATGTTGAACCTAAATGGGTGATTGCTCAAGAATACAACATGCTGTAAGCTTGGATGTGTAAATAGTTTACTGGATAAATGCTAGGAATGAGAAATCAGAGAACTGACTCTGAATTCCAGATGAGTGACTGCTTGGGAATACCAGGTGCTGTAAGTGTTTAGTGACGGATGTGCGTTGTAGTACAGTGGAGATCAGCTCAGAAAGAAAGCGGTGAGCCAAGTTCAAATTCCAGTTGAGTACCCTGAATTCACTTACGCACTTGGGAAAGGTATTAATTTATCCTTTCCCTCCTGTTATGGGTTAAATAACAAGGGTAGGATTTGGGGACCCTGCCCTTAAAAACAAATCCCAATGAATCTTGATACTTGAAAAGAAAAATTATTACTAGACACAAAACTTATTTAAAAAACAACAATAAATTGTTGAAAGAATAAGGTATTACCAGCAAGAAATAAATAAAATTTAGTTGGCAATAAATGACCCGCCGAGGTTGATATGCCATAAAAACAAAACAACCAACCAACCAACCAACCAACCAACTTCACAAAAATAGTCATGGAGAAAATATGACTCCATTTATTCTCCCTCAACTATGAGTTAAATAGTAAGTCTTGTATCAGAAAATTTTATCTCTAAAAAAATTCTTTTTTGCTTTAAATAACCACAAAACTGTTAATAATTCATAAAAAGTAAATGTTTCATTCAGGAACAAATACAAATTTCAAAGTTTGGTAATTACTGAGTGTTCTTTGGTATTGCTAAAATGTAAAGTTGAAAAATGATAGATGAAACCATGATACAGCAAAGAGCAGCTGTAATTAATAAATGGCCATAAATTACCAGAGTAAAGTATAAGAAAAGCAAAATGGTTGTATGTGTAAGTAAATGCCTGTAAGATAACTAAAGAACATTTTGATTGATTTTGACAAATCAAGGCTGATAGGTGCTTTTGGTAAATGTCTGCAAGTAATTAAATTAGGGAATTCAGAACTTTTGTTTCATTCTTGATCGGTCAAGTCATCATATTTTTGAACCAATCAGATTTCTGTTGCCTTTTTGAAGTAACGATGGCTCAGAAAATAAAAGACAGGGAAATCCATTCACTATACAGACTTTAAATAGTGATAAAGTAATAGCAAGAGGCCAAAATTTCTCTTGATATTCTTCTTTATTTTTTTATGAGCTCTGTTCATTCAGAATGTAGGCGATCATGGTCCTCCACTTCTTCCTGTTTTTTGTAGTTCTTAATATCTTTTGTCTTGTTATCTCTCCCAAAGTCTGCTCTGCCATCCATTTACTTAAACTTATCATGCTGTCTTTCCATGTCTCTTTTTCCCTCTATTCATCCTATGAGTATCCGATTCTCCAATCCTTCTTTCCTTAATATTTTTCCCAGAAACGTCAGTTCTTTTTCTGATGTTAAGTTTAAGTTTTCATTTCATTTCCATTCTCTATGAAACTTTGGAATGTACTTTGTTGAATGCCTTTGCATAATCTATGAAACACAGTTACACATCCTTTTGCATTTGTATTGCTCTTTCTGATAACATTCTGAGCATAAATATTTTGTTCCTTGTTTTTGTCTCCTTGATGCAGCCCACACTGTTTTTGTCTTATCTCTGGCCTGATTCATCAGCATCCAGATGATGACTTTTGTTATGTGGCTCATTAAGTTGATTGTTCGGTGAAGTTCATGTTCGTTTGTGTCTGCTTTTTATGCAATACTATGACAATTGATCTGCTTAGGTTTTCTGGTATATACTGATTTCAAAGCTGTTGATTTTTTTAAATACTTTCATTTGTTCTTAGGAACTCCAATTCTTCCACTTGTATTAAAGTCATGTATATTGAATGTTCAAATGAGTGTCATTCTTTAGTTTCACTAATTCAGACATTTACTTTAACGAAGTAGAATCACCCTCATTTTCTTATGTTTAAAATGTAAGAAGAAAATTCAAAACAGACAATATATACCCAAAACAATGTTGAAAACCATTTTGAGTCTCAATAATCTACCGTTTGATGAACATTGCAGCATCAAGAATATTCTTTAAAATTGAACCATTCTTTAGTTCTTCAATTCAGACCTTTGCATCTAGAACTCTTCATACTTTCATGGGTTCAAATCAGACCTCATTTTCTACATCAACCAAAAGTAAAGAGAAAGTTCAATAAAAAGGCTTTTTCTCAAGAACTACCATTTTGTGGGACATATTCCAGCATAGATGCTTTCCTGAACATGACTATCTTAAACTCCTCAAGTTAAGTTTCACTTATTATCTAGGGACTAGCAGTTTAGCTCACTTTCACTCAGGTAGTTTAAGGAATAATAAGAATAAAAAACATATGATGAATTTGCATAGTAAATACTTACACAACATCCACCCTTGTCACTTTTATAGATATAGATAACAATGTAGAATGTCTCTATTAGATTAGTCGGGGGAAGGGGCAATATATATAGATATAGATATAGATAATATAAAGTGGAGGTGATCAATTCTATATTCTAATCGATACATAAACTGATTGCTGACTTTGTGGGGTGATAATGTATATATTTCTACCCCTAATTTTGGCTTTCTGAAAAATTCCAAGGTGTCGTTAGCATTCTAAAGTTTTGAACTACATCTGATTTCAACTCCCATCGAGCTAGACTGCAAAATGCAGACACTAAGTCAAATCTATTGAACAAACAAATACTTGCACAACATCCACGCTCGTCACTTTAATAGATATAGATATGGTATGGTGGTGAGAAAAAGTTTGTAAACCCACTGCTTTAGGGTATCAATATAACTTCATCTACTGTTGAAGACCACATGCTCTTCCTGTTGTATATCAATAAACAACAAACACGCATATATATAAAAATATAAGTTATATTTTTATTAATGACGATGAACCGTGTAGCATAGGGGACAGAGAATTGAGAGAGCGTGCCTCTAAATGGTTGACGGGAGTGTCGTCGTATCTGTTGTGTCTCTCTTCACCGGCCGATCTCTGTCGCTCCTCTCTACTGCTACTCTACTACTGCTGGCAAATCCGTGTGACGAGGTCTTTATATAATCGTCCAGAACCGGGACTTTTTCTTCCAGTTTTGCCTCGCCCACGCACACCCACGTAATTCTCAGAGACACCTGTTCTGTTTGCCTCTGTAGCCATTTCCGCTACTGCCGGAAATAAGGTCAAACAAACATCCGTTTCTTTCAACGACCGGAAACACCCCCGCTTGCATCAGCCTTCCTTGGATGGGGCCAGATTGTTATATTACACTCCTCGCCCACCCATTTTCCAAAATGTTCACCTAAGAACATTTTAAGCGCAACACCCTCACACTCCTCCCCATGCCACACAAGCCCGACAATTGTATAAAACATGTGCACGCCAAAACAACAAAACATGTGCATGCCGAAACAAAAAAAAACAACAAAAAAATATATAGGGGAGCCTACATCGCCAACCCAACAATGTTCGTGTCCGTCGTAAAAATTGTTCTACCAGCTCGATGTTTCATTGTTCTTTTTTTTTTTTATATCCATTTTCACAGAATTAGGCAAAGTTCTTAAAAATGTTCATTTTCTTTCTCGACTCTGTCCATAAGCGTAGACGCCTCGATGCATAACCACATGATTATAGGCGGTAACCGTGCCCCAGTTTCTAAACTGACATTGAGTAAATGACCTTTGACCAACACCATGCGTGTTTCTGCTCGAGTTTATTGTTACACATGTAACTTCATTTAATTTGTTATTTAATTTAATTTCAAACATACTATGTTTGAACACAGAAAAATGGCCATTATCTGCCGTACATATCATTCATAGTCTGACCGAGAAATGTTCAATAGAAAATGAAGAAAATTACCCTGATTCCAACGTTAATCCGCATGCAATTTACTTGTGGAGGATTAGAGGTTTCATCTATATTAATTTAGTCTAAAAAAAATGGACCCGTGACTCGTAGTTCCTTAGTTTGTATAATGTTTTCCATTCCTTGAACTACTTCCTCTGGATTCGAATCCAAGCATATCTGATTTGTTGACATCTCTCTGTTTAACGCAGAGACATTTAAGTGTTGAACACCCGTTGACCCCGGAGTACTATTCACAACGGATAACTCCCTTTCCTTTCCCGAAGCACTGTTGCTTCTTTCACACTTAAAAATCCGCTTCCTAGCTATTATTCCAAGGATTATCATAACGCCAACTATGCCAGCAATGACTCCTATCGTCAACTTCTTCAGGAGTTCTTCATATCCTTCACTAAATCTTTCCATATCTATCTGTTCCAAGGTATTTACTAGTTTGCGGATAGGAATCTCCTCCATATCGCGCAATTCTACTGGCATGGTGTCCACTGAAAAATTGGGAAATTTCTGCGTAATTGGGGACCAAACCACTGAACCAGAGACGTTTATGGGTGTGAGCTGTAGCTTCCCTACAAAGGGCAACACGGACCGCTTAGTTTTGCGAGTCATAGACCTATAATCTTTGTATTTTAACAACAGCCTTTCACGTTCTATTACAATTTGCTTAAATTCATCATTTACATGATTCATCAATGTTTCGATCAACTGTGGAATCTGCAGGTCTATCCGTGTCAATATAAAGTTTTCAGAAATTAATATATCTTCAAAAGATATTTCCCAAGTCACATAAATGAAAATTCACAGAGGATGTTGAATTGATGGGAACCTGCACAAAAGCATAATTCACAAACATAGAAATGTAAATCATTTTGTAATGTACAGTCATTGAAAAGAAATCCAAAAAGAGAAAACCTAACACTGCACAAACCAAAGAAAACATTGTTATCAACAAGTTAATCCAATTATCCACTTTAAAGAGTAGAAGAAACTTCCTTTACATGATTTTACATTTCACTTACTCAATAAAAGTAAGATTAATTAAGCAACATACCAGTAAACTCACTTCACATATATGGTAAAATATTAACAAAAAAAATAAATCATTAACTCAGATGTTTTATACTTACAGATAGGTAAATATCTCAACTTTATTCCTCCCGTCAACCCCAACCTATGCGCTCCCGCTAGGCGTACTACTCTCTGCATATAGTCCTGCACCCCCTCCGTTCTACCCTTAATGTGTTCGACACCGAACAATCCATATTTCTCAACTCTAGGGCCAGATCGGCAAAAGCACGCTGTTCCATTTTTTTTTCTAACTAGACTTATAAACACGAGCAGAAAACACACACACTATTAAATCAAAGAGTCACCTACCTTGGCTGATGTCTATAGTTGTGCGGCTGCTATATATTTTCGTCTTCTTTTTTTTCTTTCTATCTGGTAGTTTTAAGTCCATTGAATTTTCAATCGTCGCCGTGGCAACCAGCTCGCATCTAACTGTTTTGTTGTCTCAAAACAGCAAGTCACTTAGGCACCAATTTGAAGGCCTAATGACTGAGCCGGTTATATATCGCCAAACAGCATATATATAAATATGAAGTTATATTTTTATTAATGACGATGAACCGTGTAGCATAGGGGACAGAGAATTGAGAGAGCGAGCCTCTAATGGGTTGACGGGAGTGTCGTCGTATCTGTTGTGTCTCTCTTCACCGGCCGATCTCTGTCGCTCCTCTCTACTGCTACTCTACTACTGCTGGCAAATCCGTGTGACGAGGTCTTTATATAATCTTCCAGAACCGGGACTTTTTCTTCCGGTTTTGCCTCGCCCACACACGCCCACGTAATTCTCAGAGACACCTGTTCTGTTTGCCTCTGTAGCCATTTCCGCTACTGCCGGAAATAAGGTCAAACAAACATCCGTTCCTTTCAACGACCGGAAACACCCCCGCTTGCATCAGCCTTCCTCGGGTGGGGCCAGATTGTTATATTACATTCCTTTATAGAGATGTTCAACAAAAACTGAAATCTAATCCCATGCAGAAAAACAATAAAGAACACATCTGAAAAAAAAAAATCATGGTATAACTTCTAAACATTACTTACCCTATTTTTATATTCAAACCATTGTCTTCATCTTTGTTGCTGTTATGATAATGGGCCCTCTGGACTTCATGATTACATATTGATCTAGGTAATTTACTGTTTTTTTTAATTGAAGCCTTTAGTTAATCTACAGGGGTAGACTATTCTTGTTCCACTGTATAGATGTAGGTTTTATTTATAGTACTGCTCAGTTATTGCTTGCCATGAGTTCATTTACACACTGTCCCAGACTTGGGATTGAACTCATAATTACTAGATCACTAAATTCACTAACCATTGCTTTAAACCATTAGCATAGGACAATTATCTGTGAATAACTTAGCACCTTAAACCTAATCTGTATACACAATAAAGATTAGTAGAATTGTATCAATTTCTTTGTCATCTTGTAATCAAACAAAAACAGAAAAATGTTAAGCTTATCACTGAAATAAATATTCTGGCTTTTGTTCCGACTGTCCTAATTGTTGAAATGAAAGAAACAATAGGGTTCAAAATTATTTTAAAATAAATGTTTTTCTTTTAAGTTATCAAATGTACAAACATATATTCTGATTCAATGCTTTGTTGGATCAATGACTGAAAACTTTAAAATGATAATAATGTTTGTACAAACTTAGGATCAGAAGAAATATCTTAGGAATATAAATGCATAAAGCCAAGAGAAAAATTGTTCTTAAAACTTCATATAGCTAGCAATATTAATTAGATTTTCTCTTACTTTTCTTCTTCTTCTTCTATGTGCCATGTCTCTTCAGGATGTAGGCAATCATGGCTTTCCACATCTCCCTATCCCTGGTGGCTCTTAGCACACTTTCTTCAGTTATCCCACCCAAACCTCGTTCTGCCATCCATTTGCTCAGGCCCTTCAAATAAGTTATCCACTGCTTTCTCCTCTCTCTCTCTTTCCCTCTATCTGACCTGTGAGTATCAAATTCTCCAAGCCCTCCTTCCTCATTACATGCCCCAAGAAATACAGCTGTCTCTTGCTGATGCTCAGTATTAACTTCCTTTTTGTTTCCATCCTTTCTAAAACCTCATCATTGCTCACATGCCTGATCCATGATATCTGCAGCATCCTTCTGTAGAAGCACATTTCAGATGCTTCAAGCTCTTCCTTCATCTTCGATAATATTGTCCAGCATTCACTGCTATATTAAAGGACAGACATTGCATAGCCATCCAGTACTATCTTCTTTGTTTCTAGTGAAACCTTCTTGCCTCTTAATACTCTGCTCAGCTTCTGGAATGTGTCCTTGGCTATTCCAGTTCTCCTGTGGATCTCAGTGTCACACTAACCAAGAATTTTCTTTTCAGTTCCATCCTTTCTAAACCTAATCATTGCTTGATCCATGATATTGGCAGCATCCTTCTGTAGAACCACATTTCAATTGCTTCAAGTTTTTCCTTTATTGTCTGGCATTCACTGCCATATTGAAGGACAGACATCACATAGCAATCCAGTACTCTCTTCTTTGTTTCTAGTGAAACCTTCTTGCCTCTTAATACTCTGCTCAGCTTCTAGAATGTGTTCTTGGCTATTCCAACTTACCTACAGATCTCAGTGTCACACATTCTGTTTTTCATTAAAACACTTCTCAAGTACTTCAATTTTTGTACTTGCTTGTATCCCCAACCTGTAATTGGTGTTTAGGTCTCCTTCGTTTGCTGATGACCATACATTCGGTTTTCTTGTATTTCATGTGTAGTCTTTTCTTTTGACTTTCTTTATCTACCTTTTTTTAGGAGGTCTTGTAGTTTTATTTCTGTGTCTGCTATCAGCACTGCATCATCTGCATATCTTATGTTGTTTAGATTGTGACCACAAATGACGAATCCTGGCATAACTTCTAGGGTCCTCAGAATAGTCTCGCTGTACAAGTTGAATAGATACTTGTCTTATGCCTCTTTCAGTCTTTGTTATCTGCTGAACTTGTTTCCTGTTTATATGCAGGTAGTTTGCTGTCTGAAGAGGTTCTTTATTACTCTGGTATCTTTGCCAAATATGTCAAGGTTGCTGAGCATTTCTATCAGTTCCTTGTGGCATACTTTGTCGAACACCTGGGCATAGTCTACAAAACACAGGTAAACAACTAAAAAAATCCCTTTAAAAAGTAGTTGGAAATTTTATATTATTCTCTTAGTTATGTTTTCATTGGCTCTTCTTTTATGTTCTATGGTACCTGCACTTAGCAGCAAGGTCTCGGCATTTTACAATAAAAATAGCAAGAGGTATCTGTAAGTTTTTCTTTCACACTTCCTCCTTGTGGAACTCTCATCCGGCTTCCTGCTTTCCAATCAACTTTGATTTTCAAAAATCTAAATGCAATGCCAGTCTTCTGTCTTCTCAGTGTTCTTTTATTGTTCTTTCCAGTTAGTATTCATTTTTTTTCATATTCTCTAACACTCAATAACTCCTTGCATCTTAGTAGCTTTATTATCTTGCTTGGGGTGAAATTTTTAAATATATATTATTTAGAACAAATAGACTGGGTTTCCTTGATGATTCTTTTCCAGGCTGCTCTTTTTTTTGTATGGCCTTGCTGTAATCTCAACTTCTTTGAATTGTCATTTATAAGCTTGATCCAACTCTTAACAACCCCTTCAGTCGTCATTTATAAGCTGAGTCAAACCTCGCCCAACCCCTGCTTGCAAGGAAAAGAACACTGATGATGATGACGATGACGATGATGATGATGATGATGATGGTTTAGTGGAGTTATTTTATAGATCTATTCTGAAGAGATTTCTTGTAATCTATTATCATTATTCACTTATGTTCCTCCAGATTTCTGATGAAGCAATATTTGTCTTTTTACTATGCCTCCCACTCGGTGTTCTTTCATTTACTTACACAAGCTTTTAAAATAGGTTACTCACTGTTTCCTTCTTGTGTCCAATATGTCCTGTAAGTCTCCAAGCCTTCATTTTTGATTGCGAGGCCTTAAAATCCTAACTGTTTGTTTCTGACTCTAACAAAAGTATATTTTTGTTTCCATCTTTCTTGAAATATTCTTGTTGCTCATATATGCCATCTATGGTATTCTCAGCATCCTTCTGTAGAACCACATCTCTGTTGCTTCAAGTTTCTTCATCATCTGTGGGGAAACTATTCAGCCTTAAGTGGAACTCATTTATACAATCCATCACTACAGATACTGGGAGAGGTAAAGCCTGTGGGGATGGCCCCTGGAGTTTGGCCTCCCGACAGTATAATTTTTCTCAGCTGCATGTCTGTTTTCAGACAGACACATTATCAAGCCACACTCTGCCCGAGGACAGAGACGTAACTGAGCGATGAATCAAATTTCAGCCTCGACTTTGAATTTAATTAATTCTAGCCTCTGCTGGAATAGCCTTCTGCACAAAGCAGAAACTGCTACTTATTTATAGTTTAGAAGATTTTATTTGTGTATGGGTAAAATACCATAACAAAAAGTCAGTTTACTATCTTTTGGAAGATATTCGTCCATTGTTTATGTATGGCCTGACCAGTGATGTGCCTTTTGCAGCATAGATTCAATGCTTGTGGCATCTTAATGATTTCCATTTGGGAGTCAGTCATGATGAAAGGATAACATTGCAGAAAATATCCAAGGCAGTATAGTGTGTCAAACAATTATCTAGCTGTTTATCTAGTATCAGTCATAGGTGACATTTGCTTGGGTGATCATGTCTCTTTCAAGACATGACTGACTGGGCATAAGATTTTCTCGTAGTAGGTTTCCATTACTTTCTGTGGTAGACTGATTGCTAACAAAGGCTCTGTAACCCAATCTGTCCTGTTATTTAACCCATAGCTGGAGGGAGAAGAAACAGATTAATACCTTTCCTAAGGATATTTGCATGTATATGAATGCAACAAATTCATTTGGAATTCAAACTCGGCTCTCTGATTTCTTGTTCCGAGTCTATATCCACTATTGTGATGAATAAAAAGCTTAACTATTGGAGCATAAGTTTTTTGGGGGAAAAGGTGTACCTTAAGGGGCAGTAAATATTGTATATAAAATCATTGTCTTGTACTCATTTTTTTTCAGCGTATGCCAATACTTTCTATGTAAACATCTGGGATGAGAAATTATCATTTACATGTAGACTTTTGTCGATATCATTTCATCATCAGTTTGAAAATTCCTTAAAGTTACCTGGCTTGAAAAGTTCCTGATGAAGGCAGGGGGGTACAGTCACAAAAGTGTTGTGATAACAACAACAAAGATGAGGATCACAGTCTACATGTAAATTAGGCAAATAGTATGTGTTAACTTTATTATTATGATTCCTTTAAAAATAGAAGCAAACATCAATAAAAAAAATTCCTACTTTGGTCTGACTAGTTTATTGTTGGTCATAAAGTAGATCAATTTATTTCTTAAATCATAGTGAAATCAATTTCCAAAATCATAACCAACAGACATGTAAGTACCTAAAATAGTGATATTAGTTTGTGTAAAGTAATAAATAAAATCTCATATATACATTTAAAATTTGCTTGGCCTTAGTTATGTTCAAACGTTTTATTTTTTTTTTTTGCTTTCAACTCTTGGAGCCTGATTGCAGTTCTTTTTATTTCTTCATCATTTTTATTAATCTGCCTGGCAGTCAGATATTTGTGCTTTGGGTCATTGAATTTTCCATTTTGAACAAATATTATCCATTGTGAATGTTTGAACATACTAAGTTGCTGCTTGAGAAACATGATTGGTCAACTCCTGTATAACACCATTATTTAGTCATGAATGTCACAGTTCATGTAAGCATGTGTTTAGCACTGATATCAGGTCTTTGATCTGTTACAATAGTTGCACTGTTGGTATAATTTACTCATGCAAGCATAATAGAAATTGGTTTATAGAGTGAAGCATGGTTTTGGTGCTAGTCTCTTAGCATCTGCTGAGATTTTTTTCAAGTCTAACAAAGAAAGGCATATCCAAAGAATGTATTTTACTTAATGAATAAAAATGTCTTTATCTCTAGCCTAACTGACCTCATAATTCTGAGCAGTTATTCTTGAGGTGAATAAAATTTAAAAAAAAAATTTTTCTGATGTTTGTATCACTTTTTTAATCACTGCAAACTTGTCATAACTTTGTGTTTTTTTTTCAAGATGGCAGTTTGGTATTTGCCATTTTGATAGGAGACATTAGAACGCTCACACGGAATAAGATACTGTGAGATAGAAAGCATCCACCTTTCATTCACATTGAAAAGGATTCATTAGACTTTCACCGAGGAAAGAATGCAAAAAAAAAAAAGAGCTGGGTGTGATGGCATAAAAGTCATATGATATTTCTGTTCTTTTTTGTGATACCATTTTTTGAGTTAATGTGTTAGGGATGATTTCACAACCTGGCATTTACCCTTAGCATTATGTGACATCTATATACTATATATATATATATATATATATATCATGACTTTTCTATTCTCCCAGGTATATGATGTATGAATACATTATCTAATTTTGTCAAATGTTTCTAATTTTTTTTAATCTTTAACTGCTAAAAATAAACTGGATATATCCAAAAGAATGAAGTTAGTGAATTAAAAGACTTCTGTTACAACCAGTAAGTAGTAAAAGCGTATTCCGATACAGCCTAAAGGACCATAAACAGTGATAATAGAAATATCAAGAAATAAACTGGAAAATCCTGTGTTTACATAAAAATGAAAATTTTGAAGATAAAAGCCATCAGTTTGCCGAAAGTCTTCAACTTTAATGGAATTAAGAACATAATTGATTCATATTCTAGAAAAGTGTGGACTTGTCGCTGAATGTTTGACAATGACACAATGCACTTAGTGTCCTTCAGAGAGGCCATTTACAGTGTTGATGGAACTTTCTAGTTGTGGAATATAGACTCTTAATCAGCACCAGTTGCTCCTGATATATGCCTAAAACTGTTTGACAAGTAAAGATATGAACACAAACCTGAGAAGTAACAAGAGAAGTCTCTCTCAGAATGTAAATGTAAGAACCCCATTTATAATGACGAGCCTGGGACAAACACACACACATGAGCGAACAGTAATTGACAAAGACAGGAGTTGAATAAAATATAACTTTGCATATGAGATGTACAGTTACATGTTGTCATTAAGCAACATAACAATATCATTACCCCAGGCTTTGAATTTCACCATGATCAATTAGTCATGAAGTTGACTTCTTTATAATACCATGCTGGTGAGTGGGAAGTACCTGAAAATCATACCATGAGTTCCTCCAAGACGTGTGAGAGAAATTGTGTTGGCAAAACTATAAAGGAGAATGACTGTACTAATAATTCTTGAGCCTTGGTTGGCACCAGTCTAGAGTTGGTAGGTCAATAAAATCAATTATTCCACAAAAATCTGAACAATCTATGGAGATAGGTTAGCTTGTAAAAACATACAATGACTGAAAGTTTTAAATCACAATCTGTCACAGTCAGAGTTAATGTCTCTTTTTTGATAAAATTATATTAAAATGTTTAGAAAAGATAAACTGAATTGCAGGAAAAATTTTCTGAATTTATTTTTATTTGATAAAATATAACAAAAGATAATAGCAGCAGTTTAAGAAAAAATATTAAATATTATCAGAATTGGCTGCAGTAACTTAATGTAACTTGGAAACCACTCTGGAGTTAAGTTACATGTTCATCTGAGAACATTCTCACATTTAATGTAAGATATTAAAAGATCTGTGTGAATGTCATATTCACAGCTAATATATATCAAATGTTGCTTTCAATTTAGAAATTCATCTCCAGATTCAATACACAAAAATTAGATAAATGTACAATGCTGAGGTTTCCAAACTGGTTTGTAATGCATTAAAAAGAATCATTATTCTGTAAGGTTTTGAGACGTCAGTCATTTAAGTGCCATACGTGATACACGCTTGGGCAATCATGTCTCGAAAGAGACATGACTGACTGGGCAGAAGATTATCCTGCAATAGGTTGCCATTGCTTTCTGCAGTAGACTGGTTGCCAGCCAAGGCTATAGAACCCAATCCATTCTGTTATTTAACCCATAACTCAAGGGAAGAGATGGATTAATACCTTTCCCAAGGGTATTTGTGCATAAATGAATGCAAGGAAAAAGTGCCTGGAAACTACACCAAAGCTTGAGGCAAGGCTTGTGATGGAGACTGTGTTGATGGATTTGTTTGCCGATGCATGTCTTAGTATAAAGTTATAAGTCATCATGTGTTGTGGAGTACAACATAGAAGATTGTGCGTTGTATGTAAGTACAAATGTCGGTCCCTTAGGTTTGACATACTGGTGAGAACTTTGTATTATTACATCGTAATGCAGAGTAATATGCCAGGTGGTCACTAACCCATAATTTTTCCTCTGACTACTCACTACACTGTTACTTATATTAGGAGGGAGAGTTCACTGTCCCTAGACAGGTGAGTTCACTATAACATCATGATTGAGGGTTTGAGTGTACTGACCCTGTTCAAACTATTGAATCCACCATATGATGTATTCTCTCCTAGAAGTTGAGTCATTTTCTATGACTCAGTTTCTGGGAGATAATGCATCATCTGGTGGGATCAGATTAAATTTTTTTATATAAAGAACAATTTTATGGAAATCTATGACAAAGTGGCAAACATTTTCATGTGATGCATTTCTTCCTTTATAACATCACTAGCAGTATAGCCCGGTGTTGCTCGGGTGTAATAAAAGCTTTAAAACTAATCCATGGTCCTGGAGCTCAGAATCTTTGGATGTTGGCACGAAAGACTAAAAAGCAATAGTTGTTTCCAGTTAAAGCTAAACCATATACTGAAAGAAAAATGAATGGATATAAGTCAAATTTTGATTTCCTGGTATAGATATCAAATATATTTTTTCGTCATAAACTGAATTTTGAAGGCTAAATGAGTCCTCTGAGTAAACAGTATCATGGCTAAGACTAAAAACTACAATTATACCTACTTAGAGCCAATCCCAAAGCAAAAACTAAGATAAAAGGGCTGAAAAAATACAGACATACAGGCAGATAAACAGACACACACACAAACATCTTGTCTTTTATATATATATATATATATATATATTATCGATTTTCTGCACTATTGTAAGAACTGCAATGTTGAAACTTTTGAATATCATTTCTTATGTCATTGTCTATAAGTGTATCAAATTTGATTAAAATCGGACCACTCCTTCTATAGCCTAATTTTTTCAATTATCGATTTTCGATATTTATCGGAGATACAAAAACCTAACTACGAACACTCGCAGATGCTTGTAGTACAACTGTGTAAATTTTCAAGAAAATTGGTTCAGCCGTTTCAGAGTCTATAGGTAACGGACACACAGACACACATACACACAGACAAAGTTCCATTTATAAATAAGTTTAGATTTAGATAGATTTAGATTAGACTGAAGAGATATTTATATTGGTTCAACTACACATGCTCCATGAATAAAAATGAATGCTGAGAATTTTAAATTAAATTTTGGGTAGCTGATCTCATTTAGTTTATTTTTGCCTACGTTTTTATCACTTTTGTTATTAAGTATCCATATTGTGATAACAGAAAATATATCAAGAAAGACGAAATCTTGGAAGAACCTGGAATTAAATTTACTGTGAATGATCTAGCAATCAAAGCACTTTCTGTATATTTTCATTTTACTAATTTGCTTTCTCTTTTAATTAGAGTAGCAGTTTTTAAATCATAATTATGGGGAGGATCTAATGCATTGAGTTTATTGTTTCCTAAAAGATCCCTTCTGTGTTTATATAATCTTTTACTTTTCTTGCTGTTTCTCTGATGCATTCCTTGTGGCAATCATTAAAGGTGATAGTGTAAATTCCTCCTTCAGGTTTTAGTTTATTATTTTATTTTGTATTAAGTCTTTTATGGTTTTAGAAGTAGTTGTCAGAGATTCTATGTTAAGCCTAAATACATTCTTTTCAATTGTATGTTGGTGAGAACAACATATTTTGATTTGTTAGTTTTGTTAGAAATGTTCACTTTTTCTATTTTGAAATACTTTAAAAGCCTTTTACTTCACATTGAATATAGAATAACAAATGTACCACTGCTATCAAAATTGATGGCAAAATATTCAGCTATTTTCTCACAGTATATATATATATATATATATATATATATATATATATGTATATATATATATACTAGCATCATAGCCCAGCATTGCTCGTGCAAATCAGAACATTTTAGTAATAGGAAAAGATGCCACATCTTTTTTTTACATATTTTGTTTTTGTTTGAAAAAACACTTTTTTTTTTAATATTTCTTTTGTTTCAAAATTATGGGGAAAAATATTTACATTTTTTTATTGACCAAATGAATTTTTAAATCATCAGAATAAAAATTAAATATAAAGGCTCATTTTTTTTTGTATTTAATTAATAAAAAAATATTTTAGTTGTGTTTGACATGTGTGATTTTATTACTGTGACATAATTTAGCAACCATCTTAGATCGTAGATGTTTTATGGAGCAAATGTAAACAATCGGCTCCATTGACAAAAAAGTGTGAAAGGGAAAATTGCTGAACTTAAACTCAAAAAGTATGTGTCAACCTGGCTTCCCTGTAGATACATGTCCCTAGAAAGTTTGAATGGTGTAACTTAAAAAATGTAAGCGTGCATAGGGAACAGTCACACACAGACTCACAGATTGCCTTTTATATATATAGATATATATAAATATATATACAAATAAATACACAACAGTGTTCATTATAATACAGAGGATATATACATATTCTTCACTACTTGATCACATAATTACTGTAAAAAAAATGAAATAATGAAGTCCTGATAAAGGGCAAACATGTGGCAAGAGCTTTTGTAAGTGGTAGCAAATTTAAATAACTCGCAGTAAAGAGAATGAAATGAGCCAACACTGTCTTGCTATTGTCTCTGTAATGAACTGAGCCAACACTGCCACACCATTGTCTCTCTTTGCATGAGTGTGACAGAAGGTATATATATATATATATCAATGCACAAAAATTTTTATTATAATAGAGTGGAATAGAGAATTGGATGATCTTAAAAATATTTTCAGTGTATTTCTTTTCTGAGTTCTCTTAAACAAAATCCAATGATTATTTCAGATTTTATATTTTTGTTATGGTGAGAATAAAAATTTGTGAGATCATTTTTATCAGTTGATTTGTAATGTACAACTGGTTTTGGGATATTCTCACAATGGTATAAACTGATAATTAGGAAAACAAAACTATAATTTGTTTCTGTTTCATCAGTCAATTCCATTATGTGTTCAACTTTGTTTAGTTTGTCAAATATTTTAATAAATGAAATAGTTTTGCAGGGATATATTAATATATATTATATTAATATATATTATATTAATATATATTAATATATTGTATATTAATAGGACATAATCAGTATATTGGAAATATGTCGGTTGTTTAGATGACATATCTTGTAAAGGACCAGATCCAAGAAATATAGATATAGAACTGAGTGCTGAAATTTTCTGTTATTTGATCAGATCTTGGAAATTCTTCAGCCCCCTTGTGTTTTTTTTGTGTTTTTTTTTGTTCCACTGCTAAAAAGCAAGTATATTTTTCAAACAGGATCTATTTTTTAGCACATCTAGGGTAAATTCAAAAAATATAGATATCGGTCTGGGTGCAGAAAATTTCTCATACCAACCAAAAAAGGATTTTTAAAGCCATGGAATGGTGACAACACATATAATTATCTGTGTCTTAGTCTGTGTTCACATCCACTGTTTGGTTTCTATAAATATTCAGTTATCATCAATATATGTCAAGGGGTGAAAATTGTTCATTGTGAGAGAAATTAATGACATACAACTACTTTGTAACTTCTTTCTTATAATATTTATCTGGATTGTCACTCTGCTGCTTTCAGTAACAATACAAAAAGTGTCACGAGTTCTTGGTAGGACAGGACAATCTTGAATAATTGTCCCTTATACCATTGGCCATGATAAACTGGATGACATTATATTTGAAAGACTCATCCTGTATGTGAGTGTGTAAATGTGTGTTTATGTATCAGTGTGTTGGTGTTTATATCTCTATGTGGGAATATAAAGTTTTCTATTGATTTAAATTTGACACTGTAATTTATTTATGTACTAAATTATTTTTCTTTAATTTTATTATTTTGTTGTTCTTAATAAGATAACAAAAATTTGAATATTGATAAACTAGAAGAAAACTGAATGCATGGGCATCAGCAAAAAGTGGAGCCGAAAATGTCAGTTACAGGTTAGGGATAATAAAATCAAACAGGTAAAGAAATGTAAATACATGTGAAGTGTTTTAACAGGGGACAAAATGTGTGAAATTAAGATCCAAAGGCCTATTGGGATGGTCAAGGACGCATTCCAAAAGCTGAGTAGAGTATTAAGAGCCAGGAAAGTTTTGTTGAAAACAAAGAAAAGAGCAGTGGACTGGATATCTGTCCTTCTATATAAGTGCAATTGCTAGACAATCTCCTCAATGATGAAGGAAATACTTGAAGCAACTGAAATGTGGTTTTACAGAAGGGTGCTGAAGTTACCATGGACCAAACATGTGAGCAACAATTTGGAGAGAATGGAAACAAAAAGGAAACATACCTAACATCAGGAAGAGACATCTGAAGATTTTGGGACATAATGAGGAAGAAGGGTGCAAAGAATCTGATACCCACAGGATGGATAGAGTTAAAGAGAGATAAGGGGAGACAATGTATAACGAATGGATGGCAGAGCAGACAAAAGGTATTAAGAGCTACAAGAGATAGGAAAATGTGTTGGGCTATGATTGCTTACATCCTGAAAGGAACCAAGCACATTAAAGAAGAAGAAAAAGAATGGCTATTTGGCTGAGTAGTTAGAATGTTAGCATTCTGAATATGAGACCCAGTTTCAAATGTTGCCAGATTTGATTAGACAAGAAAATGAGTTCTTGATAAAATTGGCCAGGTGAAAATTGGGTCGTTTAGAAGACATCAATGGTTGTATTATCACAAAGTCATATGTCCTCAGCTAATGGAGAAGCAAATGCTGTTTAGCTTTAGTGTCTAAGTAAAAGCATTCATTGCCTAGCAGTTTGGTCACTTACTAAAGGTTCCACAATAAACTTCTTCTATGTGCTTTGTCTTATTAGGACATAGGTGATCATGGCTTTCTACGTCTCCCTATCCCTGGTGGCTCTTAGCACACTTTTTCCTGTTACACCATGCAACACTCGTGCCATCATCCACCTGATTAGGTCCTTCAAATATGTTATCCGTTGCTTTCTCCTGTTGCTTTTTCCCTCTATCTGGCCTGTTGGGATCAGGTTCTCCAAGCCTTCCATCCTCATTGCATGTCCCAGGAACTTCAGTTGTCTCTTCCTGATGCTCAGTATTAATTTTCTTTTCAGTTCCATCCTTTCCAAAACCACATCTTTGTTCACATGCTTGATCCATGATATCCACAGCATCCTTCTGTAGAACCACTTGCTTCAACTTTTTTCTTCATCTTTAATGATATTGTCCAGCATTCACTGCCATATTGAAGAACTGACATCACATAGCAATCCAGTGCTCTCTTCTTTGTTTCTAGCAAAATTTTCCTCTTACTTAATACTTTACTCAGCTTCTGGAATGTGTTCTTTGCCATGCCAATTTGCCTTTGGATCTCTGTGTCACATTTTCCGTCTTCTGTTAGAACACGTTCCAGGTATTTAAACTTCTGTATCTGCTTAATTTTAGTATCGCCCACTTGTATTTGGCATTTTGGGTTGCTATTTTCGCTTATGACCATGCATTTGGTCTTCTTGCAGTTTATTTGTCGTCCTTTCTTGTCACTCTCTACAGCTACCTTCTGTAGGAGGTCTTGTAGTTTTCTTTCCTTGTCTACTATCAGCACTATATTATCTGCATACCTTATTTTGTTCAAATTGTGGCCTCTGATGATGAATCCAGGACTAATATTTAGGGTTCTCAAAATAGTCTTGCTGTACAATTTCAATAGATCTGGTGAAAAGAAACATCCTTGTCTTACTCCCCTTTCTAAACAACATTCAAAACTATTTGAGTCAGATAAGTTTGCAATGCAGAAACGTTACAACATATGTGATGAGTTTTCTCCTTATTGGTTGGGTATCTGTCAATGAAGAAATATGTCAAAATCAGCAGCACTGGAATCAAACATTAAAGAAGACAAACATTGGAAGGAAACACAAACTAGTATAAACTAATTATTAGTATAAACTAATAATAATAATAATCTAATACTACTACTACTACTACTACTACTAATAATAATAATAATAATAATAATAATCTAATGATAATATAAACTAATAATAATCAGTGGATGAACTAATAATTCAGTTTAATAATTATTAACTTATAATAAATTATAACTTTTTGTGTAATTCAACTAATTATTAGTATAAACTAATTTCAAATGAGGCTGATTGAAAGGAAAGAAATTCTTGGTAATGCATGACATATTATACTGTCAAAATTGTATGCTACCAGGCTATGTCTTCCCGAAAAATGTGCCCGCTTTTATGGAGCCTAATACTGTACTGGTTTGCTAATGTTATGGTGCCTCCTATACGGAATGAACTCTTCCTCGTTTGTTTTTTTTTAATCATTTCACCCAGAGCAAGGCATTCTACTGCCACTATTGCACATGGGGTTACATAGGGGAAAATGATGAGAAAGAGTGGTTAGATATAGGAAATGTCAGAAGGAGGGTGATAGATGGGTAAGGATACCAAGGATGAGGGTTGGGTAGATGGGAAGAGTGTTTGAGAGAATGGATATGAGTTAGTGTGTTAGGAGGTGTCTATTGACCTGACATTAAAACTCCTGGAGATTGTAGTTGTCGGGAAAGCATGTATGTGGAAGGGAATTCCACAGGTGGGAAGTGCAAGAAAAGAAGCTGTTGGAGTAGAAATTGCGGTTACATCTTTTCTGTTTCACTGTAAAAGGGTGAGACCTAGTTGCTAATCTAGTATCTCATGCAAATTCGTACATAAGGGGCACCAGTGATCTAAGTTTATCAGAGTAGAAGCTGTGAAAGTATTTATAGAAGAGGCACAGGGAAGCCACGTCATGCCAGTGAGAGAGTGACTGCAGCTGGTCTGCCAAGTCGGTATCAATCACATTACAGATTCTCCATTGTATTTTGTCAGGAAGAATAGCAGGAGCACCTGACCAGATGTGGTAACAGTATTCAATGCACAGGCTGATTGTAGATTTATATATGTGCAGGATAGATTCAGACGGTAAAAACTTCCGGGCCCTGCACAGAGAACCCACTTTCATAGCAGCGGATTTAGTAATGGATTCAATAAAATCATTTCACTTGAGATCTGCTGAGAGTAAGGCCAAGGAGGCATAATGTTTTCCTATCTGGGGGCAAGCCTGTTCCATGCTAATGGGAGGTATGTACAATTGTCTATGATGGTTAATTGATAGCAGCTTCGTTTTAGAAGCATTAAGATTTATGAGCCATTTCTTACCCCAGTCCACTATGGATTGAAGGTCCTTTTCAAAGAAATATTTACATAGCTAACACCTGTAGTCACCTTTACTTTTTAAATTGAAAAACTGTAGGGCCTGTTGCAAAAGTTGAGATGGAACATTTACTCTTCACGTATGTATTCCCTGTTGTTATCTTTTGTTGTGTAAGATTTCTCAGATATATTAATTCCATTTCTGAAGTATTTTTCTTTCTTTAATATCATCATTATATCTTTGTATTTTATGCATCCTGTTGAGGATACTGCCTTTTGTGTTGTTAGTTCACTTCAGTGTCCTTTTTTGTTTCAGTTTTCTCTAAAGCTTCATTGTTGTTCACATATGAAGTCAGTGGTATTCTCAGCATCCTTCTGCACAACCACATTTCTCAAGTCTCTTCTATAACTGGGATGCAATTGTTCAGAATTTATTGATGTATCAGGGTACGAACAGTAAATAATGGTTCAGTACTCTTTTCTTTGTTTTTAATGATTTTTCTTGTTTCTTAATGATTTTTCTTGTTTCGTAATGATTTATGTTTCGGAGGTATTTTTTACACCTCAAATATACTTTTAGATTTTGGCGATGCATTTTTCCATCCTCTGTTAGAACACGTTGTGAATCTTTGTCACCAGTTTGTTGCGGAGTTGTGGCAAAAGTTTGCCAAAACTTTGTAGTGACTGGTTTGGTCGGAAGTAAGACATGGAACAAGAAGGTAGGTTCAAAAGAGTATATTAGTATAACTAGAAACAAGATATTCAAAGGAAGTGTTAATAATAAGTAATATAGAAATAAGTAAGTCTGAAGGTATTATTACACTGCTTGTGGAACAGTGGATATTGACTGGGAACGAAAAACCGTGGACCCGAGTTCGAATTCCAGTCGAATCCATTGTATTCACTTATGCACAAATACCCTTGGGAAAGGTATTAATCTGTCTTCTTCCTTCCAGTTATGGGTTAAATAGCAGGACAGATTGGGTTCTATAGCCTTGGTCAGCAACCAGTCTACCGCAGAAAGCAATGGCAACCTACTGCGGGATAATCTTCTACCCAGTCAGTCATGTCTCTTTCGAGACATGATCGCCCAAGCGTGTTTCAAGTATGGCACTTTAACTGACTGATTGCCTGACTAGTAGTTGTTGATAACTGTCTTCATTAACTGCTCTCAATTGCCTTTATTAACTCCCCTTTAGAGACAGAGGAAGGCAGAGGATAACATATTTGCAGGGCCTGATCAGGTGGTTGACGGAATGGGGGCTGACAGGAGTAACAGGAGCAAACATACTAGGAGCCACAAGGAATAGGGAAACGTGGAGAACCATGATCACCTATGTCCTGAAAGGACAGGGCATATAGAAGAAGAAGAACTGCACTCATTAACTGCTCCCTGGAAGTTACACAGGTACTTACATATAACAAGAGGAGGGCATCATAACAGAACACTTCCCAGATATTTAAAGCTTTTGCACTTTAATTTTGCACTTTAATTTTGGTGCCTATAATTTGAAATTTGTGTGTTGGGCTATTCCTTTTGCTGATAACCATATACTCTATCTTCTGACAATTGATGTTTAGTCCTTTCTTTTCACTTTCCTTTAGCACATTCTATAGGAGTTCTTGTAGTTTTCTTTCTAATTCTATTATCAATACTGTGTCAGCTGCCTAACTAACGTTGTTAAGAATTGGACTTCTAATGAAGAATCCTTGTAGAACTAATTCTTTCAGGGTTGCTTCTTTTTAAAGGTGGAATAACTTTGTTGAAGAGATGCATCATCACCTTATTATCTCATTTACCAGAAAGCTCTTCACTGAGACTGTATATGACACAAGGTTGATTTTAATGTGAGAATTCTGAGCCCTTAAGCTCAGGCAAAAATTTCATGTAAACCTTGCTTAAGGCAGGGTTAGGCTCTTGTCTAATTTGTTCTAACAGTTTTCTGTGACGTTATTTGTTGAACACTTTTGATTATCTTAGATTATTAGCAGAAACTAATTT